>JAVGWX010000024.1:11970299-12291271 GCA_036924085.1 Ariolimax columbianus | reverse complement strand
AATCAACAACAGCAGCATTTGCAACAACAACAACATCATCAACTACAACAACATTATCAACATAAGCCACACGAATAGCGAGATCAACAACATCATCTATAACAACAACATAACAATAGCAACATCAGTATCAACTTGAACAACATCAACAACAAAAATAACAATAATAACAACAGCATCAACCTCACCAAACAACAACATTGATACATTAGGAAATGACTGAAATCAGAAGAACTCTTTACTTCCATTTTATTTCTTCAAGATGTCAGCACTTCGTGAGATGTTCATCAACCAACTCATTGGAATGCTCAGATTTGGCACATTGTTTAATTCGGTCTGTGGACAAGTTTCTCGCTCAGTTTGACATCATCTACAAATACAAGAGCATTGTTTAATTCGGTCTGTGGACAAGTTTCTCGCTCAGTTTGACATCATCTACAAATACAAGAGCATTGTTTAATTCGGTCTGTGGACAAGTTTCTCGCTCAGTTTGACATCATCTACAAATAAAAGAGCATTGTTTAATTCGGTCTGTGGACAAGTTTCTCGCTCAGTTTGACATCATCTACAAATAAAAGAGCATTGTTTAATTCGGTCTGTGGACAAGTTTCTCGCTCAGTTTGACATCATCTACAAAAAAAAGAGCATTGTTTAATTCGGTCTGTGGACAAGTTTCTTGCTCAGTTTGACATCATCTACAAATAAAAGAGCATTGTTTAATTCGGTCTGTGGACAAGTTTCTCGCTCAGTTTGACATCATCTACAAAAAAAAGAACAATGTTTTCATCGACCTGATATTAACATCTTCAGCATCATCACTGCCATCACAAATACTCGTCAAACACATTCACAAAGAAGCGGTTATCGATCTATTCTGGCTCATATCTCAGTGACCGGCGAAATCGATGGTTTGAATGTTACATTAGAGACCTTCTTTCCACAACTGTTCTCATTAACTTGTGAAGTTAAGCGTCGTGGGAAGATGAAGTGGCCTGTCATGACACACGTGCGTTACGTCTATATTTGCTAGCCCCTATGTTGTATTATGTTATGTTATGTTATCTCACATAAAAACATACAGGGTCCATACAGGGGTATTTCAAGTTTCCAAGTTTCTTATTCTATCTCACCTTACAAACATTCATGACTTTTCTCAAATATTTCACTTGGCACCAATCCATTCTCTTTGTCTGTTACGCAAGCAAAGAGCCGTTATAGAAATACAGATTCTATGTTTGATAGTGTATCCGTTTATGATATGTGCACTTTGTGTTCCGTCAATTGATCTCCGTGTTATATCTTTATTGTCAGGATGAACTTATATCATATCATTTTGCAGTCTATGTTCATACTTTTTTTTCGTTCTGTTTTCATCTACAAAAAGCAGTTCATGTATTGATCGGCATGCTCCTCATCCCGTGTTGAATTCAGCTTCTATTATAGGACTAAGATTGTCTTCATTTGTTCATTTGTCGATAATGTCAAAATTGAACAGCAGTTTGTCACAAAGCACATTCCTGTGTTGCCCCAGCGGTTATTTCCAAATCGTTAATGAATTCACCAGTTGTAGTACAATCATCTCAACTTTATCCAATTTGTATATATCCTTGTATTCATTAGTCCATCAGGATAGACAACGTGTATGTCTGTCAAATGTATCATACGAAATCTCACTATCCGTGTTTGTTATAGTCAGGTAACTGTCATCCGTTATTGCTTGTTAGCTTATTTATTTCAAGATAAATAAAGGAATATATACATGCCACTCTTTTAAAGAATATTCTGTGGGGGTTGCACAATTGTTCTTATTATGTGCTCACAAATATTTGGGCATACATGTGTATCTAAGATTTAGTTATGAATTGCTTCTGTATTTAACACATTTTATCCCATTATTATATCCATAATTGCTTACTTATAAACTATTCATTTATAATAAACACACGTGGATAAACATAATTACATTTGTATTAACACTCTTAACTTGTACTCTCACAATTTTCATCAACATAAAAGCCAGATAGACAGATACATAGATAGATAGCTGCATATATAGACAGACAGACAGGCATGCCGACAGACAGACAGATACATAGATAGATAGCTGCATATATAGATATATAGACAGACAGGCATGCCGACAGATAGATAGATAGATAGATAGATAGATAGATAGATAGATAGAGAGAGAGAGAGAGAGATAGATAGATAGATAGATAGATAGATAGATAGATAGATAGATAGATAGATAGATAGATAGATAGATAGATAGATATATAGATAGATCTACTATTTGTAAACACATGCAATTACCTCTCCTCGCCAACCAGGTTTAATTGAAGGTTTGACGTATCGAATGTCCGAAGACACAAAATATTCTTGTTATTGCGACATCTAGATGATGTAGGACGTTTCCAAGGAAGCGGTCGGCTAGACAAGCCGTAAGTGACAGCGCGCTGTTAACTGTTACAAGGATAAGCCCAACTACAGAAAAGGCATCATTCTGGAGCCTCTCAAGAAGTAGCGTTAATGAAGACAGTACAGACTGAACAAGAGGTACAGCTATTACCACAACCGTGGTCAGCAGCCCACCAACAGTTTCCAATAAACCAGCAGCGAGACCGGTAACGATACCGCCTACTCCACCAAGTAGTCCACCGAGTAGTCCACCACTGCAACTGCTTCCTCCGCATGATCTCACCTCCGCAGCTTCAGTGAAGACGAACACGACAGCCACCAAAAGAAATACAATGTGTAGAGAGCGCATCTGTCAGAGAGAAAACAGAACAAGGGAAATGTGAGTGTACGAGCTGATAGTTTATGTTTGTCGGCTCTTCAACAATCTTACTTGAATACTTTAATCCTGGTATTCAATCGGGCAAGGTTGTCTGATACCACAGAGGTACAAGCTGCTTAAATATGTGCCTGTCCTTTACCTTGGAGTATCATGTCGGTCTATAGGGGTGGTGCAGGTCATCTCTAAAAACTCATCGGCTTGCGGCAGCTCAGACTGTTACAGTTGTATACCAACAGAAGGACACGTCCCTGGTCCATCTAGTCAGCCGGACCACATTGCCGACCCATCTATACTTTCGTATTGGCGCAGAGCTGGCGACATTCAGGAACTCTGCTTGGTCACGGGTGTCGGTATATGGGAAATTGAATCTTAATGCGATATTTGATTCTCATCACTTATTTGTTCTTCCGGTAACTTGGACATTATTTTCGTCTAATTTGGGTATACTCTAAACCTGACACTCCTTATACCATCCATGCCGCTGAATACTGATTGTATGCTGTATGACGTGGTGCTTGGACACGGACATTGAAGTATGTATTTTGTCCCAGCGGCCGTTATTAGACTTTGCGGGCTGTGGTGCCCATAATCCTGTTTTGATCATGTGTCTGACCTTCATGTCCAGTTAGCACAGGGCTATCCTATCTGCCCACCTCTGATCTTGAACATTATGTGAACAAGAAGTTGCTGTGTAGTCGTACTGATGCTGTTTTCTCTTGCTGGATTTGGTATTTTAGCAACGGCAGTGAAGCTATTCAGAACGAGCATCAGTTATTCTATATGGCGGCTAATACATCCTGCGCATTGACAATTCTGGTTGCGTATCAAGTCCGCAAACTTGGCAGCATCTATTGTTATGGGCCCCTTTGGTTTGAGAGGAAGACTGTTCAGTTGCAATGCTATAGCCTGATCGGCATGTGGTGGCTGCCTAACTCAAGTAGGTGTACTCCTTCCGCTTTGTTAACAATAGTCACGCCGCTACTAAGCACGTAGTCGATTTCTGCCTTGATAAACCAGTTTATTGAGGCTCATGTCCCTAGATTCCCAGCGCGTTTAAGTGAGGCTCATGTCCCCAGCTTCCGATCACGTTTTGGTGAGGCTCATGTCACATCACCTTAACAGCGCGTTTTGGTGAGGTTCATTTCATCACCTTCCGAGTCCGTTTTTGTGAGGATCATGGCCTCTGCTCCCCAGCGCGTTTTAAACATCGATAGGTGTTCGTGAGGCGGAGCTTGTACATCGCAGCAAAGATCATCAAGCGATCACAACTATCGTGCGTTTTGTCTTCTGAGAAGTCCACGTAGGTCTCGTTCACCCGAATAGACCCGACACGTACGTAAGAATATCCGAAGGTTATTTGTTCTCTACGCGGCTATTTTAAATGTTTCTCAAGATTCCCACATCGACTGGCTGTCCCTCTTGACAGTCTTGCTAACGACGTGAAGGAACGATGTGATCCCCATAGTAATACGAGTGACACGCAGGGTAAACCTACTCATTATGGACAATCGCAACAACAACAACAATAACAACGACAAGAGAAATAAAGAACCTATTTGTTCTGAAATGCCTGTAGAAAAGATGGTTGTGACAGATAGTAATCGTCAACGTCACGTGGTTTAAAACTTGCCGATGCTAACCATGACTACAAACAACAATAAATACTATACCTTAGTAGGTCAGTTGATTCTCAAGCGAGGGAATGTTACGTCGCTGGGTTCCTGTTCTGAAGTGATGATCAAGTCTAAAGTTAGGCCCATTTTATTGATAGAACGTGTTATCCCCGATGTGTCAGATCGTCTTTCGTTTTCTCAAGTCAGCGGTAGGTGTCAAGCGTATTTCAAAGCTCTTCTCGTATCCACTCTCCTAATATTGGATGTCAAAGTGCGGAAAGCTCTAGTCTGTTCTCAAGAAATCGCTAGAGGGGTGTGTAATAAATGCAATATCTCTCTTAATGAAACAGATGGCACTAGGGTGTAAGAGTGATGACGTATGGAACACTCGAGAGGAAACCACGTGATGTGAAGATGTGCGCGTGTAACAGACATACAAACAGACCAATCAGAAGCTGCCCCGTACACGACAACATTCACTCCATCCGGTACGCCATCAGCCAATCAACGTTCTCGGCTTCCATGAACGGACACCGACATAAGTGAACTTCACAAACTTGTTCTCTCTTTGTCTAACTATACAGTCGCGTGATGGGTTATGGGATAAAGAAAGCGAAACTCATTATGTCAACATGCATCTCTATCAGTAAAGAATAGTTCACATTAGAGATAAGCAATACATAGAGAATATGAAGTATATATTTTTAATGATAAATTACAAATCGTTTTAGTATTGCTTGGGCATCATTCCATTCCTCGATGCACGCTGATCAACTTTAAATATCGGGCTATCACGTGACTACGAATAAGAGTAAGAATTGGAAGGGTTCATTCGCTAGAACAGTCTATTGTCAATAAGTGGGGGTGACCGGCAGGTGAGTGGGAAGGGTGGGGGCTTTAGAGGGGGTTCAGCAGCTCTGAGTTTTATGTTAAGGTATATATGTGTATATAACGGTGAGCTACGTTCGACACACAAAATAGTTGAGTACCTTGTCATGGTTTCTACAGTTTAATGGGATTTTGGTTTTCTTTCCATGGTGGACTGGCATGATTGTTTTTTTTCCTCCAGATACTGCCTGTCTTCGGATTGGATCTGCTCTCGCAAGATGTTTTGTAATTGACATGAGATGGGAACTGATTTTTGGTATATACGTAAAGAAAGACGGAGACATTAACTGCATCAATGGGAATATATAAGATAATGGAAGTCGAATTTATATATTGTCGTGAAAAGTAATAACAGATTGAGCGACTCATTAAAAATGATCAGCGATTACTTCAAAGAAGTAGAAGATAAGTTGAAGAAGATGGCCATAACAATAGAGACTTATTGATAAATATGTGACCACATTTTCAGAGGTGAATACTAAAAGATGGACAGATAGGTAAGAAAAGGTGACAAGAAACATTGAGAGGGAGACAGTCCCGGATAAAGACAAGTTTTGAAAAATGTTTGAGTTATGTAGAGAGTTATAAATAGTTCAGTTTACCTAGAAACACATAGATAAGGGGACACAAAAGAGAAGTATTGATATTATTGAAGAGAAATGTTGAAAATTAAGAGATAGTTTTTCAGAGAGAAAGACACTAAAAGAACGACACACAATTCGAGAAATTTTTGGACGGGAAATGAAAGCGTGATTGAGATGACTCCGTGCAGAGAGTTATTTCTAGGGACAATACACTTGGTAATCAACTTGAGCTAGTTAAGCCTAGAAAAGCTATATCTCAAACGGGCGTGGCTGATATAAGATATCTACATCCCAAATGAACCAGCTGGCCGTGTGAGCTGATAGGGCGGGTGATACAGGGCCATGCCACTTGATCTGAACTTTATTGCATGCACGTTATTGATTGTGGTATTAATAGCACAGCCTGGGGTGTCAACAAAGAATATCCCTGTCTTAGAGATGGAGCTTCGAGCGCCTAATATTGATAAATACAAAACGTGCGCAGTTAGACAAGGACAGAAAACGTTTATTAAGCTCACTTATGTCAGTCTTTTTCCACGTAGGGCGTGGCGTCACTGAGGACAGATTCGAGATAGGAAATGTTGGCCTGGTGGAGACCACTTCTGATTGTCCTGATTGATGGTATTCTTAGGCACGCCCAGATCACGTGATACGTCCCGTGTATATCCATAGTTATCTCCTTCTGGTCTCTGTGCTATATGGTAATCTGAGATACAGATATCGCTTACTACGGACCTAATGCAGAACTAGGACCCAGCGACGCAACATTTCCTCGAGAAAGAGAATTCACTCCACTACCGACGTTCGAGTATAGCAGACTCATTATGGGTGTTTGACGCCAGCCAGTCCAGGATAAACTTGTGACCCGAGACATCTACTATGCGCACAGAACGGTGCCGACATAATCTGCAATTTTGGAGAGAAAACAAGCATATATACAAGCCGTAAACAAGGATAGAGGTTCTCGCATGCCAGTTCCAATGTGGGCTTGTAATCTGAAGGTCTCTACTGGAACCACCAAGCTGCGTGAGCCTCAAACAGAGGGTCTACGAATTTGAAGTCTTTCCAAAAAAGGAAGTTAATAGATTGAGGCACTTAGAGAACGGTATGGAGTTTGAGGACACTGGCTGAATATTTGCCATATTGATACATGGAATTAGCATGAAACATCAACGGAGGGCAAGAACATTCCAAAACTCTAAAGCCATCAGAAACAGATGCGTACTCAAGCAATCATATATACAGCCCTGGAAGCACTGCAGCAACCAATGAGACCAGCACACGACAGATTGATAAGCCAGTTCAATGCAGTTTCTGCTAGTCAGATTTCTGGCACCACTGACGACAGTCAGATCAAGTGCTAAGGGGACGATGTGGCCAAGTGGTTAAGTGGCACGGCTCACAACCGGAAGGTGCTGTATTCGATTCACAGCACCAACCGTTACCCCGGGGAAGCAAACCCTTAGAAAATGCAGAAGGAAGCAGGCCGACAGGTGCAAAATAAAAACCACAGTGCAACGCACACCGCTTTGTGGATTAGAGAAATAAGGCGAACACAACAACAAAAATATATGTGCTACATCAGGGAGAAATGACGCGGAAGAATTACTGCCCAGCAACGGAAGGAGCGCGACAACACCAAAGTACTCTGGAAGAAGAATGGCGATAGCATGAGCTAAACAAGACGTTTTCGAAGCAGCTACAGACAGACACATCTGTTGTGGGCCTTATCGGACTCGACAAAACTCGCGGCAACAGTCATACAACGGGTGAATACTTGGGAACTGCCTACAAAGGAAGACAACCACAATTTGTACTGGTACATGCGCGAGCGGGGCTTCCCCCTAAAATATATCGATTACATTTCCGCTGTAGATCGGGCGTTTTGAGAATGGAACCATAAATACCAACAACAAAAAAAACAATACACCAAAACCAGCAACAAAAGAATCAGCTAACAGACGCCAACCAACAAACTCATGAGGCAGCTGTTGAGTGTAGAATCTGGAATATCATATTCGATTGTACAGAGAAATTCCCGAGAAAAACCACATCACCGAAAAGTTTCGTCGCGATGACGCAGCTCTTACCTGTGGGAGTGTTCTAATTGGTAAACATTGCTATTGAGGAAGCGCTGGCCTCACCAGATGATGTAATAAAAAAACTTGCTTCCAGACCTTGATTTGGAATTCGTATGACACTTATACATCAGTAACAGTGACTTACCTCTAGCACCAGGAAACATATTTTTGTTCTAAAGGATTGGTTGAGCAGCTATCCCCGCATGGCAGGGAACAGTTTGAAAGTGTACATAATGTCGAGACCCAAACTACGTCCCAAACGTCCAATGACTACAGAAGCGCATCGAGATGAAACACATAAATGTCGCCATCCGAAGTAATGAGCACTGGATCTATGAAAGGGAAAACAATAAGAGATCCATCAGCCACTGAAACACTACAATATGGACAGCTCAGTTAAAAGGCAGTGAAAGGTCTAACAGTTATCAATGTGGTTATACAAGAGATGGGAGAATACATAGATCGTGTTAGAATCGGTCAACAACACACGAAAGTACAACCCCCCAGGTCTCTCCATCTACTCAGAGCCAGACGTGCGAGACAAAGGCGGGAAGTGGATATTTAGAAAGGATCTAAAACAGGAAGTCCAAACAGCAGTGTCAAGTATCTGTATGTATAACGCCGCCTATCAACGTAATCAAGGTAATATGATGTATGCTATTTTATAAATATTGATCAAACTTTGTTGGAAAAACAGTGAAAACCATCCAAGGAGACAGAAACCTCTCAAGTAAAATCACACAGACAGATAGCTAATTCAAACAAAGAAATTTACAAGTAAGATCATTCAAATCAGAACAACACTTATTATTAAATTGAACCTTATTGAACTACTGATCCTGACAAAAGACTTCAATTCCGCGAATGGAACTACCGAGGCCTCCACAACAACTTTTAGCCAAACGTAGGACTGGCCAATCTGGGAAAGAAAACACTAATATATGCATTACAAGAAACTAAGGTAAACCCAACCACAAAACTCAATATTCCAAATACAATATAGTTAGGAAAGATAGAGAGACAGCAGCGAAAGGAGGAGTAGCCGTTATAGTAAATGGAGAATACCAAATAATGGACTATGATAAATTTAATACTGAAAACCTAGAAGGCGCATATATTAAAATAGACAATAGTCAAGTGAGAATCACAATAATTAACTTATACAACCCAAGAAGAAAATTCACCCCAAATGACATGGAAGCAATCAAATTACAAATAAACAATAGAACAATCATTGTAGGGGATTTCAACGCGCATCATCCAACTTGGGGAGGAAGCACTATAGACACGGCAGGGAAACAAATAGTCACCTTCTGTGTAGAAAGCAATCTGATAATAATGAGCGATGGGTCAATAACTAGAATAAATAACAATCCAAAAGGATCAGATACGGATATAGACATCCACAAAAATGACGCTAAACTTAGCAACCATCATAAGGGAAGATGTTGATAATGCAGGATCAGACCACCTGCCCATAGCAATTTTTAGTAAAGAAAAATACACGATATATACTGGATCAACCAGACCCTATTTCAACTACCATCAGGCAGATTGGAATGGATTCCAAGAAGATCTGCTAAGACTCAAAAGAGAAGACATAATCTCAGATAATGTAGATGTATTTACCAATAACCTAACAACCAACATCATGCAGATAGCTATATCAAGCACATTCCCAACAAAACCGTGCCAGATAACTTAATACAAACCACAGGAAAAGAAAAAGAAAACGGTAACCATAAAAAGAACAAAACACATGTGCCCTGGTGGAGTGAGGAATGCACCAAATAAATAAAAAAGAGACAAACGCTTTAAAGAAATACAGGAAATACAAAACGGAAGACAACCATACATATTAACAAACAATTAAAAAAGAAACCGAGAAAGTAATAGAAAAAGCAAACAGAAAACAGTGGAGGACATTCTGCTGAACCTTAAATCCCTCATCCAGAATAACAGTTATGAATAAAATTAAAGTCCATAACAGACAGCAATATCAAAAGCACTTTCCCAACAATCAGAATTCTGAAACTAGGAGAAACTGATAAACAAAAGGCAAATATACTGGCCGCACAATTCTATAAAATCAGCGCTAATAGCTCCCTTAAAAAGGACGAAATCCAAAGTAGAGAAAACCTAATGGTACAATTAAAAGCAGGTCAAGTGGCTCCCCCAGATACACAAACCAACCTAAACGCAGAAAAAACAATAGGGGAGACAGTACAAGCAATAAAATTCAAAACCAATACAACAGCAGGACAAGACATACTAAGCTATTAATTCCTATAGAACATTCAAATAACAACAATAACTCTAATAGTGCTGCTTTTTAATTTAATATGTAACACCGGATATTTCCCAAAAGCCTGGAAAATGGAGGTGATTGTTCCTGTCCTGAAGCCAAACAAAGAAGCCCATGATGCTAGCTCATACAGACCGATATCTATATCCTCCCAATTAGGGAAAATCTTAGAAACAATAATCAATAATCGTATTAAATACCACTTAGACCAAAACAATCTTTACAGCCCAATCCAAACAGGATTAAGAAAAGGAAAAAGTACAGTAGACCAGCTCATTAAACTAGAACACGAAGTAAAAGCAGGATTTCAAAAGGGAAAAAAAAACTGATGCAATATTCCTAGACGCAGCTAGAGCACATGATGAATGTTGGAGGGAAGGGGCACTATATAAAATACAGAAGATAGGAATAACAGGCAAAGCCTACCAATACTTAAAGATCTTCATGGAAGAGATATACTTTGTAGTTCAAATTCAAGACCAACGATCAAGAAAATTTAAACAAGAGAACGGCTTTCGCCAGGGGTCAGTTATCTCCCCAACAATCTTTACAATAATGGTCAACGACCTGGGGGAAGAATTCACAGACCTTAGAAATAGCTTATCCCAATATGCAGATGATGCAGCAATTTGGAGATCAGGAACACACCTACCCCATACCTTTAAAAAAACTACAAATAAACCAAGTAGTAGAATGGATGGACAAGTGGGGTTTTAATCTAAATATAAATAAGACGGTTAGGATGGTTTTCAGGAAAAGCCGTGAGAAACAAATAATGGATGTACATATAAATACAAACTGTAGGCCCCAGTTGATTGTATTCATTGATTGTGAAGGTAAGGTAAACCACGCGGAAAGCGTATGACAGGGCTATCCCTGAGGTAAAGGGCAAACTGGCCCGGAATACTTGACTATTGGAGTAAAATGATCAAAGTTATTTTATAATAATTGAACAATATTACTGAAAGTATGTATGGTTGTTCGTGATTACCCACAATTAATATGTTGCTATTTGATGAGCCCTGAAAGGGATATAGATTTGCGGGTTGCAGTGACTTACCTCACATCCTGGAAAAAAAACACCACGTTTCCGTGAACACAAGTGTAAGTCGTCGACTAGTGTGAATGCCAGGCAAATCCGTGGTCTGGTGGCATCCATAATGATACAAAACAGTAGAGAAATGTAGACTCGCAGCCAGTTCTGGCGCCATCTTTGCCAGATTTGTTATATTACATCAACTTTAGTTATTTATTTTATTAATTATCTATTTATCCAAATATTTGATTTCTATTCCTGAGCCTATCACACATTTAACATCTAATTATCTGAGATAGAGATAGAAGGAACAAGTACAAAGGGGTATCCCACAAATATCTCAAGAAAGTCAGTAAATTACTTACAAGTTGGAATTCATGGCTGCGGGGGAAAAATATATGAGAGCAGTGAAAACCTGACACCAAGACCAGACGGAAGGAAGTAAACACAGATGGGCCTCACAACAGACGCAAGGAAGTCAACACAGATGGGCCTCACAACAGACGGAAGGAAGTTAACACAGATGGGCCTCACAACAGACGCAAGGAAGTCAACACAGATGGGCCTCACAACAGACGCAAGGAAGTCAACACAGATGGGCCTCACAACAGACGGAAGGAAGTTAACACAGATGGGCCTCACAACAGACGGAAAGAAGTCAACACAGATGGGTCTCACAACAGAAGGAATACCCAAATAATGTCATTAATCTATTCAATATTATACTTTTAATTCTTATGTCTTCAGCATATATTTTGCAATATTTCATATTCATTCCATTTCATTCATCCTCGCTGTACACATCACTACATTGCATCTTCACAATGTTTTATCAAATATATGATAATGATTTCTTCTTCTTCTTCTTCGTACGCAGTCAGACAGTAACCATTATTTTTTCGAAAAGAGCGGCGGTCGTCCTGAGGCTGTCGACACTGCCATAGAGCTTGTCTTGTGGTTCCACTGGTGATGGCCACATCTGCTCTCTCTGATCCTCGTATGTCTGGCAGTTCTGCAGCAGATGCTCAGCGGTCATTTTCTCATTTTGGCCAGTGCGAAGTCTGAAGACAACGACCTGCTCTCTTCTGTTCAACTGGTAATAGGCATCGTTTTTGGTGTAGCAGTATGTTCAGTTTCCCATCTGGTCATGTATCTGGCTTTTATCTGACTCTTTGTACGTCATACTAGTATCTGTTTGTGATAGTCTTGCACCTTCTTTTGCCAGTCTGTCTGCCTCCTCGTTGCCTTGGATGTTGCAGTGTGATGGGACCCACTGTACCACTACCTTTTTTGGTGCGGACTGTTGGCATAGTTGACAGAGTGCTGCTCTTAAGTCATTAAGCTCAGTGTTTTTCTGGCTTTTTAGCGCTGTGACTACGGCCAAAGCATCTGTAAGCAGGACTATATGGCTTTCTTTTTCTTTATGTGTCACCATTTCTTCCACTGCCGCCCTGTGCCTCTGCTTCCGCTCTGAAATTGCTTGTGTACTTACCAGTAGCGAATGACAGTGTTATTTTTCTGCCATTTGGTAGGTTCAGGAATGCTCCTGCCCCTCCGTTCTGTGTAGTGTCTGTTACAGAGCCGTCGGTGTATGCATTGGTCCAGTCCATGCTTGGGTAGTTTTTCGATATAAAGCTTAGGGTAGTATCTCTCCTTTCTTGTTCAGTCTGGCAGTTTTTGTTTCCAATAACTGGTATGTTTTCTACCACCTCTGGAAATATATCCTGCCTCCAGGTAGGTTTTCGAACAGTAGTGATGGGCTTTGGTGTTGTTAGTGCGTTTATGGGATCTTCGTGCATCTTTGCTTTGGCTATTTCTGCAAAGTTTCTCCGCTTTAGTTTCCCATTTCCCAAATTGTTTAGTCTCTGGTGCATCGGGTGGTCAGTCAGTCTTCGGAGTTTCTCTGACTGCAGCTGGGCTCTGCAGTCTCTTCTACCGGTCATGGATTGCAGTTTTGTAATCTTTTCAAGTTCTACAATTGGCGTTGACTTCATGCCTCCTGTTATAACTCTCATGGCTTGGATTTGAAGTTTGTTAACTTTATCGAAGTTCGCCTTTGCTGCTGTTGTCCATGCCGAAATGCCATACTCGAGAACTGGTCTCACTCTTCCAGTGTACAGTTTCTTTAGTCTACTTTCGTCTGCTCCCCAGCTTGTGCCATCTAGTTTCCTCATGATTGCCATTCTTTCTCTGGTTCTCATTTGGTTTCTCTCGATCTGACTTTTCCATGTCATGCGCTGATCAAATGTGACTCCAGATAGTTTGGGTTGTCGTTTGGCTGCAGCAATTTGCCATTTAGACTTAATTTGGTGTTTTGTGGTTTGATTGAAAGCGAGAATATTGTGCATAAGAGAATATTCTCCTCGTTTATTTTGACCAGCCATGAGTTCGCCCACTCTTCCAGCGATGTTAGGGCCTGCTGCATCCGATTTCTTGCTATGGTGAGATTCTTGCCAGAGGTCCACATAGCCAGATCATCTGCAAACATTGAGCTATGGACTCTTCTTGGTATATTCTCTGTAATGTCGTTTATATACACCAGGAAGAGTGTGGGTGACAATACTCCCCCTTGGGGTACTCTCTGCTCGAGTGTCACCTTTTTTGCTCATCTTGCCTTGTACTTGGACTCTGGCCGTTCTTTGTTTGAGGTAGTGGTTGATCCACTTGTACATTCTCTCACAATCTTCACTTCTCCTTAGCTTGATTCTAAGTCCATCTTTCCAGACTTTGTCGAATGCCTTTTCCAGGTCCACCCAACCGATACTGTGTGTTTCTGTGCCTGGTAGTCATCTTCTATTTCCTGGGCTATGAGGAGGACCTGGTCCTCAGTGGATCTGTGCTGTCTAAGGCCGGCTAGCTGTGGAATTAGTATTCGTTTTTCTTCCAGATGCCACATCGGTCTGGTGTTTATCATACGTTCCATCAGTTTGCCGACACAGCTCAGTAGGCTGATAGGCCTGTATCCATTCGGATCTGTGTTGTCCTTTTCTTTCTTCGGTACTGGTACAAGTACTGCGTCTTTCCATGCCTGGGGTACAATGCCCCTCACAATAGCCCACACAACACTGGTGGCATCACACTCGTGGTATAGTCCCCTGGCATCACTAATGATAGTAGCGCCCCTCTCGTGGTATATTCGCAAAGTAGCAGACTGGTCCCATTCGGAGATTGATCAAAATTGTTGACGCCCCAATCGTGGCACGACCTTAAGCTGTTATATTGTCTCCTATGGCACATAGCCCAGTTTTTAATATCATTTCAGTATCAGAATGGAAGATCCAAATATCATTTTAATATCAGAATGGAAGATCCGAAGATCATTTCAATATCATAATGGAAGATCTAAATATAATTTCAGTATCAGAATGAAAGATCCGAAGATCATTTCAATATCAGAATGGAAGATCCAAATATCATTTCAAAATCAGAATGGAAGATCCAAATATCATTTCAAAATCAGAATGGAAGATCCAAATATCATTTCAATATCAGAATGGAAGATCCAAATATAATTTCAGTATCAGAATGGAAGATCCGAAGATCATTTCAATATCAGAATGGAAGATCCAAATATCATTTCAGTATCAGAATGAAAGATCCGAAGATCATTTCAAAATCAGAATGGAAGATCAAATATATCATTTCAAAATCAGAATGGAAGATCCAAATATCATTTCAGAATCAGAATGGAAGATCCAAATATCATTTCAGTATCAGAATGGAATGCAACAACTGGAAATGAGAAAGTCCACTAAATGGTATACTGCCATTCAGTTGAACAACAGATCAAACGTAGGAAGTGGAGTTGGATGGAACACACGCAATGAAAATCACCATCACATCTGGCCGTACAGGGCCTGACAGAATCCAACGAATAAGAAGAAGAGAAGTAGACACAGCAACACTCAGAGAACAGAGTTAGACAGACAAACATTCGGAGAACAGAGTTAGACAGACAAACATTCGGAGAACAGAGGTAGACAGACAAACACTCGGAGAACAGAGGTAGACAGACAAACATTCGGAGAACAGAGGTAGACAGACAAACATTCGGAGAACAGAGGTAGACAGACAAACATTCGGAGAACAGAGTTAGACAGACAAACATTCGGAGAACAGAGGTAGACAGACAAACATTCAGAGAACAGAGGTAGACAGACAAACATTCGGAGAACAGAGTTAGACAGACAAACATTCGGAGAACAGAGGTAGACAGACAAACATTCAGAGAACAGAGTTAGACAGACAAACATTCAGAGAACAGAGTTAGACAGACAAACATTCAGAGAACAGAGTTAGACAGACAAACATTCAGAGAACAGAGGTAGACAGACAAACATTCAGAGAACAGAGGTAGACAGAGAAACATTCGGAGAACAGAGGTAGACAGACAAACATTCGGAGAACAGAGTTAGACAGACAAACATTCGGAGAACAGAGTTAGACAGACAAACATTCGGAGAACAGAGGTAGACAGAGAAACAGTCAGAGAAGACATGTAGACATAGAAACGCTGTGAAAAGAGAGGTAGACAGACAACCACTCAGAGCAGAGATTGTGAAACGAACATTCGTCCCTGGACCACAACTAGAAATATACAGAAAGTGCAGGTGCAAACCAAACTTTATGAAGGAGGATTGTCAATAGCCAATGTCCCGATAAGGGAGAAAATCATTGATTGAATGATTGATTGATTTGAGCCTACGACTGGTATTATCTTCTGCATTTGCCCACAATGTTTTTGTTGTCCACAATAAAAGTGTTCTCACAATACCGCCATGGCTAATTCTATTGCCCCAAAATCTATGACGCCTTTTAAATATCGGATGAAATGACAATGACATATTTAACCCTGATTTTCTTGTATTTTCATGAACTTACACCTAAAGCTTACAATGACAATTATTTCACATTGACACGTTTCCAGTTATTTCAGCGCTCAAAATGTGAAATGAGATGATGTTAATTGTTTGTTTTGTTATTTGACTTCATGATGGACATTATTTTCTATATTCACAGTTGCAATATCACAACCACCAATGCTGTTTATAATAAAAACATGTAATTCTCAAATTATCGTTGTTTCTTTTATTTGATGCAGTGTTAATGATGTGCGAATGAAGAAACTGAAGGATAATCTAAGTAAGAAAATGGATGTATTAATCTTCATTTTAACAAGTTTGATACAGGAAAGAAACACTGAAGACTGGAAGGAAGGTTGTGTAATGAAACTATGGAAGAAACAAGATCTGTAACAGGGTCCACTTTGTAGAGGCAGGATGTTCTTATCCTTGACTGGTACGATATTCAACATGATCCAATAGAAAGATTGAAAGAGACCATAGATAAAAGGTTGAGAGGTGAGCAGGTGGAGTGTCGACACAATCGATAAAGTGTAGATCAGATAGCAGCACTGCCAATAACTGTTGAATAATAACTGGATTGGAAGGAATCGTTTGTTGTCGGGGACTCCGGGGAGGGGAGAGGGGAGTTTGGGCAGAAGTGTGTAAAGCATAGTACCTCACAGTGAGAGGCATTCACTTCCAAACATAATAGGCTGACCTGGAACCTATTTTGGTTACCCCACTCCTGACTAATTCACGTATGGCTCCAAGCGCCAACAACCGGGTAAACAGCTTTGACTGACTGGCTAAACTACGTGAGTAAACGTGGTGAAAAAACCAGGGAACAAATCTTGGAAGAAGTAACTTGACAGTACTGGTTGATAGCTCACCTAACGGATGGAAAACCTGAAAGGCACCTGGGTAGGGAAGAATAGATAGTCCTGCAAGAAAACTTTCCTAAGAGAAACAACTCTGACCACAAACAACTGCTGCTTTGCAGATGGGCTGGGAACAGCCAAGGACTAAGGAGCGCAACCCTACAGAAAAGCCCGTTGAAATCGGATGCACTGAGCCACACGCCAAACGAAACAGTGCAACGTAAATCGCTGTAAGATGACTTCACAATTTAAAAGAAAACAGTACGGTGCTCATCCCGTGAAGTACCACCAGGCAGAGAGAGTGTCGGGCCCCACGGCTCGAAGGGGTAGCCCACCAGGAAGAGAGAGTGCGTACACCCCGATTCGAAGGGGGAAAGGCCGACCAGGCAGTGAGAGTGCGTGCCCCACGCCGAAAAGTGGGGCCCACCAGGCAGTGAGAGTGCGTGCCCCACGCCGAGAAGTGGGGCCCACCAGGCAGTGAGAGTGTGTGCCACACGCCTCCAAACCAAAATCCTAAACCAAAGCTGGAAAGGGGAATTGTACCACAGGCATGGACAGATGCTATACTTGTACCAGTACCAAAGAAAGGAACAGACAAAACAGATCCAAATGGATACAGGTCTATCAGTCTACTGAGCTGTGTCGGCAAACTTATGGAACGTATGATAAACACCAGACTGATGTGGCATCTGGAACAAAAACGCATACTAATTCCACAGCAAGCAGGCTTTAGACAGCACAGATGCACTGAGGATCAGGTCATCCTCATAGCCCAAGAAATAGAGGATGCCTACCAGGAGCAAAAACACACAGTAGCGGTTTGGGTGGACCTGCAAAAGGCATTTGACAAGTCTGGAAAGCGGGACTTAGAGTCAAGCTACGAAGAAGTGAAGTTTGTGGGAAAATGTTTAAATGGATAAGGCACTACCTCAAAAACAGAACGGCCAGAGTTCAAGTACAGGGGCAGATGAGCAAAAAGGTGACACTTGAGCAGGGAATACCCCACGGGGGAGTACTGTCACCCACACTCTTCCTGGTGTATATAAAAAATATAACAGAGAATATATTAAGAAGAATCCATAGCTCAATATTTGCTATGTGGACCTCTGAAAAGAATCTCACCATAGCAAGAAATCGGATGCAGCAGGCCCTAACATCGCTGGAAGAGTGGGCGCAAACTCATTGCTGGTCAAGAGCAGCACTCTGCAAACTGTGCCAGCAGTCCGCACCAAAAAGGGTAGTGGTACAGTGGGTTCCGTCACACTGCAACATCCAAGGCAACGAGGAGGCAGACAGACTGGCAAAAGAAGGTGCAAGACTACTACAAACAGATACCAGTATGACGTACGAAGAGTCAAAACGGCTTATCAAAGCCAGATACATGACCAAATGGGAAACCGAACATACTGGTTACACCAAAAACGATGCCTATTACCAGTTGAACCGAAGAGAGCAGGTCGTTGTCTTCAGAATTCGCACTGGCCACAACAGACTGAGGTACCACCTATTCAACAAATTGAAGATAGGATGTACCGACGAATGCCCGTGCGGTACTGGTAAAATGACCACTGAACATCTGCTGCAGAACTGCCCGACATACGAGGATCAGAGAAAGCAGATGTGGCCATTACCAGTGGAACTGCAAGACAAGCTCTATGGCAGTGGCGACAGCCTCAGGATGACCGCCGCTTTTTTCGAAAAAATAATGGTTACTGTCTGACTGTGTACGCAGAAGAAGAAGAAGAAGAAGAAGAATAAAGTGTGAACACACTTTACAAAACGTTTAGAGGATTAGGGAAGCCAATGTAAACGTTTGGGTTGTGTGATAGCGCTTTACATTAAGAATATGAATGTGATAAGAGCGAATGATAATACCATTGTTTCTCTATACTGTTATGTCTATGTTATTGTTTCTATGACATTAAGGCCATGGCAATACCTACATTTTAAGGTTTCTATGGCTTTCCTTCTATATTGTGTGCTTCTCTGATTTAAGGTCTTTGTTTTTTTAATAATTGACAAAAATGTTCAATATTAGAATGAAGATTGCAGATAATTGGAGCAAATCTGAGGTTGCTGAGATACAGAAAATTGGGACATTTCTGTTTCTAATCGCTGGACTATATGCTGAATGTACAGAATGGATAACTACATGGATGTCACCTGTCGCTCAACCCTCTACAGAATGGATAACTACATGGATGTTACTAGTCCTAGACTGAATGCATGTTTATTTATTATTTCCACTTATCGATATACTTGTCATGCTTTCTTTGTGGATTCTATGGAGCAGCTATAATCCAAATTATCGTGTCTGCATTCCTTATATACTTTTTCTTTGTCTGCTTATATATTTCATTGACCTGCCTAGGTTTCTGATTCAAAAACAACTTGTATTACAACGGAAGAAAGAACTAAACTGGTCTGAAGCAAAAGCAAAAATCACAAAAGATCAATTTATGAGTGAAAACAACACGAAAGGCAGCACACACAGTATCACACATGTAGTTGTGGAGTCATAACTTGTACAATATATTGATGCGGACTAAATAAGCACACACCAGTAATAACATTTATAACAAAATATGCCAGCCAACAATTACTGCACACACACAACACACTACGTTTACCACCACTAGCCGACCACCAGTAAACTTTAAGTAATGTGTATATATCGTCACAATCAACAACAGCAGCATTTGCAACAACAACAACATCATCAACTACAACAACATTATCAACATAAGCCACACGAATAGCGAGATCAACAACATCATCTACAACAACAACATAACAATAGCAACATCAGTATCAACTTGAACAACATCAACAACAAAAATAACAATAATAACAACAGCATCAACCTCACCAAACAACAACATTGATACATTAGGAAATGACTGAAATCAGAAGAACTCTTTACTTCCATTTTATTTCTTCAAGATGTCAGCACTTCGTGAGATGTTCATCAACCAACTCATTGGAATGCTCAGATTTGGCACATTGTTTAATTCGGTCTGTGGACAAGTTTCTCGCTCAGTTTGACATCTACAAATACAAGAGCATTGTTTAATTCGGTCTGTGGACAAGTTTCTCGCTCAGTTTGACATCATCTACAAATACAAGAGCATTGTTTAATTCGGTCTGTGGACAAGTTTCTCGCTCAGTTTGACATCATCTACAAATAAAAGAGCATTGTTTAATTCGGTCTGTGGACAAGTTTCTCGCTCAGTTTGACATCATCTACAAAAAAAAGAACAATGTTTTCATCGACCTGATATTAACATCTTCAGCATCATCACTGCCATCACAAATACTCGTCAAACACATTCACAAAGAAGCGGTTATCGATCTATTCTGGCTCATATCTCAGTGACCGGCGAAATCGATGGTTTGAATGTTACATTAGAGACCTTCTTTCCCCAACTGTTCTCATTAACTTGTGAAGTTAAGCGTCGTGGGAAGATGAAGTGGCCTGTCATGACACACGCGCGTTACGTCTATATTTGCTAGCCCCTATGTTGTATTATGTTATGTTATGTTATCTCACATAAAAACATACAGGGTCCATACAGGGGTATTTCAAGTTTCCAAGTTTCTTATTCTATCTCACCTTACAAACATTCATGACTTTTCTCAAATATTTCACTTGGCACCAATCCATTCTCTTTGTCTGTTACGCAAGCAAAGAGCCGTTATAGAAATACAGATTCTATGTTTGATAGTGTATCCGTTTATGATATGTGCACTTTGTGTTCCGTCAATTGATCTCCGTCTTATATCTTTATTGTCAGGATGAACTTATATCATATCATTTTGCAGTCTATGTTCATACTTTTTTTTCGTTCTGTTTTCATCTACAAAAAGCAGTTCATGTATTGATCGGCATGCTCCTCATCCCGTGTTGAATTCAGCTTCTATTATAGGACTAAGATTGTCTTCATTTGTTCATTTGTCGATAATGTCAAAATTGAACAGCAGTTTGTCACAAAGCACATTCCTGTGTTGCCCCAGCGGTTATTTCCAAATCGTTAATGAATTCACCAGTTGTAGTACAATCATCTCAACTTTATCCAATTTGTATATATCCTTGTATTCATTAGTCCATCAGGATAGACAACATGTACGTCTGTCAAATGTATCATACGAAATCTAACTATCCGTGTTTGTTATAGTCAGGTAACTGTCATCCGTTATTGCTTGTTAGCTTATTTATTTCAAGATAAATAAAGGAATATATACATGCCACTCTTTTAAAGAATATTCTGTGGGGGTTGCACAATTGTTCTTATTATGTGCTTACAAATATTTGGGCATACATGTGTATCTAAGATTTAGTTATGAATTGCTTCTGTATTTAACACATTTTATCCCATTATTATATCCATAATTGCTTACTTATAAACTATTCATTTATAATAAACACACGTGGATAAACATAATTACATTTGTATTAACACTCTAAACTTGTACTCTCACAATTTTCATCAACATAAAAGCCAGATAGACAGATACATAGATAGATAGCTGCATATATAGATATATAGACAGACAGGCATGCCTACAGATAGACAGATAGATAGATAGATAGCTGCATATATAGATATATAGACAGACAGACAGGCATGCCGACAGACAGACAGACAAACAAACAGATAGACAGATACATAGATAGATAGCTGCATATATAGATATATAGACAGACAGACAGGCATGCAGACAGACAGACAGATAGACAGATAGATAGATAGCTGCATATATAGATATATAGACAGACAGGCATGCCGACAGACAGACAAACAAACAGATAGACAGATAGATAGATAGATAGGTAGATAGATAGATAGATAAATAGATAAATAGATAGATAGATAGATAGATAGATAGATAGATGGATAGATAGATAGATAGATAGATGGATAGATATATAGGTAGGTAGGTAGATAGAGAGAGAGATAGATAGATAGATAGATAGGTAGATAGATAGATAAATAGATAGATAGATTGATAGATAGATAGATAGATCTACTATTTGTAAACACATGCAATTACCTCTCCTCGCCAACCAGGTTTAATTGAAGGTTTGACGTATCGAATGTCCGAAGACACAAAATATTCTTGTTATTGCGACATCTAGATGATGTAGGACGTTTCCAAGGAAGCGGTCGGCTAGACAAGCCGTAAGTGACAGCGCGCTGTTAACTGTTACAAGGATAAGCCCAACTACAGAAAAGGCATCATTCTGGAGCCTCTCAAGAAGTAGCGTTAATGAAGACAGTACAGACTGAACAAGAGGTACAGCTATTACCACAACCGTGGTCAGCAGCCCACCAACAGTTTCCAATAAACCAGCAGCGAGACCGGTAACGATACCGCCTACTCCACCAAGTAGTCCACCGAGTAGTCCACCACTGCAACTGCTTCCTCCGCATGATCTCACCTCCGCAGCTTCAGTGAAGACGAACACAACAGCCACCAAAAGAAATACAATGTGTAGAGAGCGCATCTGTCAGAGAGAAAACAGAACAAGGGAAATGTGAGTGTACGAGCTGATAGTTTATGTTTGTCGGCTCTTCAACAATCTTACTTGAATACTTTAATATTGTATTCAATCGGGCAAGGTTGTCTGATACCACAGAGGTACAAGCTGCTTAAATATGTGCCTGTCCTTTACCTTGGAGTATCATGTCGGTCTATAGGGGTGGTGCAGGTCATCTCTAAAAACTCATCGGCTTGCGGCAGCTCAGACTGTTACAGTTGTATACCACCAGAAGGACACGCCCCTGGTCCATCTAGTCAGCCGGACCACATTGCCGACCCATCTATACTTTCGTATTGGCGCAGAGCTGGCGACATTCAGGAACTCTGCTTGGTCACGGGTGTCGGTATATGGGAAATTGAATCTTAATGCGATATTTGATTCTCATCACTTATTTGTTCTTCCGGTAACTTGGACATTATTTTCGTCTAATTTGGGTATACTCTAAACCTGACACTCCTTATACCATCCATGCCGCTGAATACTGATTGTATGCTGTATGACGTGGTGCTTGGACACGGACATTGAAGTATGTATTTTGTCCCAGCGGCCGTTATTAGACTTTGCGGGCTGTGGTGCTCATAATCCTGTCCTATCGGCCGTTATTAGACTTTGCGGGCTGTGGTGCCCATAATCCTGTTTTGATCATGTGTCTGACCTTCATGTCCAGTTAGCACAGGGCTATCCTATCTGCCCACCTCTGATCTTGAACATTATGTGAACAAGAAGTTGCTGTGTAGTCGTACTGATGCTGTTTTCTCTTGCTGGATTTGGTATTTTAGCAGCGGCAGTGAAGCTATTCAGAACGAGCATCAGTTATTCTACATGGCGGCTAATACATCCTGCGCATTGACAATTCTGGTTGCGTATCAAGTCAGCAAACTTGGCAGCATCTATTGTTATGGGCCCCTTTGGTTTGAGAGGAAGACTGTTCAGTTGCAATGCTATAGCCTGATCGGCATGTGGTGGCTGCCTAACTCAAGTAGGTGTACTCCTTCCGCTTTGTTAACAATAGTCACGCCGCTACTAAGCACGTAGTCGATTTCTGCCTTGAAAAACCAGTTTATTAAGGCTCATGTACCTAGATTCCCAGCGCGTTTTTGTGAGGATCATGTCCCCAGCTTCCGAGTGCGTTTTGGTGAGGCTCATGTCCCGTGCTTTCCAGCCCGTTTTGGTGAGACTCATGTCCCCAGCTATACAGCGCGTTTATGTGACGCTCCTGTCCCCAGCTTCCCAGCGCTTTTTGTTGAGGCTCATGTCTCCAGCTTCCCAACGAGTTTCGGTGATGCTCCTGTCCCCTCCTTTCCAGCACGTTTTGGTGAGGCTCATGTCCTCTGCTTCCCAGCGTGTTTTAAACATCGATAGATGTTCGTGAGGCGGAGCTTGTACATCGCAGCAAAGATCATCAAGCGATCACAACTATCTTGCGTTTTGTCTTCTGAGAAGCTGTCCACGTAGGTCTCGTTCAGCCGAATAGACCCGACACGTAAGAATATCCAAAGATTATTTGTTCTCTACGCGGCTATTTTAAATGTTTCTCAAGATTCCCACATCGACTGGCTGTCCCTCTTGGCAGTCTTGCTAATGATGCGAAGGAACGATGTGATCCCCATAGTAATACGAGTGACACGCAGGGTAAACCTACTCATTATGGACAATCGCAACAACAACAACAATAACAACGACAAGAGAAACCTATTTGTTCTGAAATGCCTGTAGAAAAGATGGTTGTGACAGATAGTAATCGTCAACGTCACGTGGTTTAAAACTTGCCGATGCTAACCATGACTACCAACAACAACAAATACTATACCTTGGATGGTCAGTTGATTCTCAAGAGAGGGAATGTTACGTCGCTGGGTTCTTGTTCTGAAGTGATGATCAAGTCTAAAGTTAGGCCCATTTTATTGATAGAACGTGTTATCCCCGATGTGTCAGATCGTCTTTCGTTTTCTCAAGTCAGCGGTAGGTGTCAAGCGTATTTCAAAGCTCTTCTCGTATCCACTCTCCTAATATTGGATGTCAAAGTGCGGAAAGCTCTAGTCTGTTCTCAAGAAATCGCTAGAGGGGTGTGTAATAAATGCAATATCTCTCTTAATGAAACAGATGGCACTAGGGTGTAAGAGTGATGACGTATGGAACACTCGAGAGGAAACCACGTGATTTGAAGATGTGCGCGTGTAACAGACATACAAACAGACCAATCAGAAGCTGCCCCGTACACGACAACATTCATTCCATCCGGTACGCCATCAGCCAATCAACGCTCTCGGCTTCCATGAACGGACACCGACATAAGTGGACTTCACAAACTTGTTCTCTCTTTGTCTAACTATACAGTCGCGTGATGGGTTATGGGATAAAGAAAGCGAAACTCATTATGTCAACATGCATCTCTATCAGTAACGAATAGTTCACATTAGAGATAAGCAATACATAGAGAATATGAAGTATATATTTTTAATGATAAATTACAAATCGTTTTAGTATTACTTGGGCATCATTCCATTCCTCGATGCACGCTGATCAACTTCAAATATCGGGCTATCACGTGACTACGAATAAGAGTAAGAATTGGAAGGGTTCATTCGCTAGAACAGTCTATTGTCAATAAGTGGGGGTGACCGGCAGGTGAGTGGGAAGGGAAGGGTGGGGGCTTTAGAGGGGGTTCAGCAGCTCTGAGTGTTATGTTAAGGTACATATGTGTATATAACGGTGAGCTACGTTCGACACACACAAATAGTTGAGTACCTTGTCATGGTTTCTACCGTTTCATGGGATTTTTTTTTTTTTCCATGGTGGACTTTAGCATGATTGTTTTTTGCCTCCAGATACTGCCTGTCTTCGGATTGGATCTGCTCTCGCAAGATGTTTTGTAATTGATACGAGATGGGAACTGATTTTTGGTATATACGTAAAGAAAGACGGAGACATTAACTGCATATTTGGGAATATATAAGATAATGGAAGTCGAATTTATATATTGTCGTGAAAAGTAATAACAGATTGAGCGACTCATTAAAAATGATCAGCGATTACTTCAAAAAAGTAGAAGATAACTTGAATAAGATGGCCATAACAATAGAGACTTATGAATAAATATGTGACCACATTTTCAGAGGTGAATACTAAAAGATGGACAGATAGGTAAGAAAAGGTGACAAGAAACATTGAGAGGGAGACAGTCCCGGATAAGGACAAGTTTTGAAAAGTGTTTGAGTTATGTAGAGAGTTATAAATATTTCAGTTTACATAGAAACACATAGATAAGGGGACACAAAAGAGAAGTATTGATATTATTGAAGAGAAATGTTGAAAATTAAGAGATAGTGAGAAAGACACTAAAAGAACGACACACAATTCGAGAAATTGTTGGACGGGAAATGAAAGCGTGATTAAGATAACTCCGTGCAGAGAGTTATGTCTAGGGACAATACACGTGGTAATCAGATTGAGCTAGTTAAGCCTAGAAAAGCTATATCTCAAACGGACGTGGCTGATATAAGATATCTCGGGGAGGGCTCACCCTGGGGGCCACTCTTCACCTTCTCACTACTCTCACCTCACTCTGTTTCACTTGACTCTGTCCCACAGTCACACCCTTGCACAACTTTCACACGCGCCCTCGTGGTAAAGCCCATCCATTGCACTTTGGTTGGGCTAGCTTCTGAGGGCGCACAAACCTAGCATAGGTACATACAGATGCACACATGCATCCAAGCACTCGTTTATGCGTCCTGATATCGCCCAATGGACTACGGTCTGGGTTGGAAAATGGCGCGCCTCCGCCAGTAGAAACTAGTGAGGCAAACATCTAAGCAAAAAAATAAAAATATAAGATATCTACATCTCAAATGAACCAGCTGGCCGTGTGAGCTGATAGGGCGGGCGATACAGGGCCATGCCACTTGATCTGAACTTTATTGCATGCACGTTATTGATTGCGGTATTAATAGCACGGCCTGGGGTGTCAACAAAGAATATCCCTATCTTAGAGATGGAGCTCCGAGCGCCTAATATTGACCAATACAAAACGTGCGCAGTTAGACAAGGACAGAAAACGTTTATTAAGCTCACTTATGTCAGTCTTCCTCCGCGTGAGAGAGGGCGTGGCGTCACTGAGGACAGATTCGAGATAGGAAATGTTGGCCTGGTGGAGACCACTTCTGATTGTCCTGATTGATGGTATTCTTAGGCACGCCCAGATCACGTGATACGTCCCGTGTATATACATCGTTATCGCCTTCTGCTCACTGTGCCATATGGTAATCTGAGATACAGATATCGCTTACTACGGACCTAATGCAGAACTAGGACCCAGCGACGCAACATTTCCTCGAGAAAGAGAATTCACTCCACTACCGACGTTCGCGTATAGCAGACTCATTATGGGTGTTTGACGACAGCCAGTCCAGGATAAACTTGTGACCCGATACATCTACTATGCGCACAGAACGGTGCCGACATAATCTGCAATTTTGGAGAGAAAACAAGATTTATGGCCCTGATCAGGCCGTAAACAAGGATAGAGGTTCTCGCCTGCCAGTTCCAATGTGGGCTTGTAATCTGAAGGTCTCTACTGGAACCACCAAGTTGCGTGAGCCTCAAACAGAGGGTCTACGAATTTGAAGTCTTTCCAAAAAAATAAGTTAATAGATTGAGGCACTTAGAGAACGGTATGGAGTTTCTTCTTCTTCTTCTGCGTACACAGTCAGACAGCAACCATTATTTTTTCGAAAAAAGCGGCGGTCGTCCTGAGACTCTCGCCACTACCATAGAGCTTGTCTTGCAGTTCCACTGGCAATGGCCACATCTGCTCTCTCTGATCCCCGTATGTCGGGCAGTTCTGCAGCAGATGTTCAGTTGTCATTTTACCAGTACCGCACGGGCATTCGTCGGTACACCCTATCTTCAATTTGTTGAATAGGTGGTACCTCAGTCTATTGTGGCCAGTGCGAAGTCTGAAGACAACGACCTGCTCTCTTCGGTTCAACTGGTAATAGGCATCGTTTTTGGTGTAACCAGTATGTTCGGTTTCCCATTTAGTAATGTACCTGGCTTTGATAAGCCGTTTTGACTCTTCGTACGTCATACTGGTATCTGTTTGTGGTAGCCTTGCACCTTCTTTTGCCAGTCTGTCTGCCTCCTCGTTGCCTTGGATGTTGCAGTGTGACGGAACCCACTGTACCACTACCCTTTTTGGTGCGGACAGCTGGCACAGTTTGCAGAGTGCTGCTCTTAAGTCATTAAGCTCAGTGTTTTTCTGGCTTTTTAGCGCTGTATGGAGTTTGAGGAGACTGGCTGAATATTTGCCATATTGATACATGGAATTAGCAGGAAACATCAACGCCAACGGAGGGCAGGAACATTCCAAAACTCTAAAGCCACCAGAAACAGATGCGTACTCAAGCAATCATATATACAGTCCTGGAAGCACTGCAGCAACCAATGAGACCAGCACAAGCCAGATTGCTAAGCCAGTTCCATGCAGCTTCTGCTAGTCAGATTTCTGGCACCACTGACGACAGTCAGATCAAGTGCTAAGGGGACGACGTGGCCAAGTGGTTAAGTGGCACGGCTCACAACCGGAAGGTGCTGTATTCGATTCACAGCACCGGCCGTTACCCTGGGGAAGCAAACCCTTAGAAAATGCAGAAGGAAGCAGGCCCTTACATAAAATGCATGCTGAAGTCGGATGCACTGGGCCGACAGGCGCAAAATAAAAACCACAGTGCAACGCACACCGCCTTGTGGATTAGAGAAATAAGGCGAACACAAAAAAAAAAATATAAGTGCTACATCAGGGAGAAATAACGCGGAAGAATTACTGCACAGCAACGGAAGGAGCGCGACAACACCAAAGTACTCTCGAAGAAGAATGGTGATAGCATGAGCTAAACAAGACGTTTTCGAAGCAGCTACAGACAGACACATCTGTTGTGGGCCTTATCGGACTCGACAAAACTCGCGGCAACAGTCATACAACGGGTGAATACTTGGGAACTGCCTACAAAGGAAGACAACCGCAATTTGTACTGGTACATGCGCGAGCGGGGCTTCCCCCTAAAATATATCGATTACATTTCCGCTGTAGATCGGGCGGTTTGAGAATGGAACCATAAATACCAACAACAAAAAAAACAATTCACCAAAACCAGCAACAAAAGAATCAGCTAACAGACGCCAACCAACAAACTCATGAGGCAGCTGTTGAGTGTAGAATCTGGAATATCATATTCGATTGTACAGAGAAATTCCCGAGAAAAACCACATCACCGAAAAGTTTCGTCGCGATGACGCAGCTCTTACCTGTGGGAGTGTTCTAATTGGTAAACATTGCTATTGAGGAAGCGCTGGCCTCACCAGATGATGTAATAAAAAAACTTGCTTCCAGACCTTGATTTGGAATTCGTATGACACTTATACATCAGTAACAGTGACTTACCTCTAGCACCAGGAAACATATTTTTGTTCTAAAGGATTGGTTGAGCAGCTATCCCCGCATGTCAGGGAACAGTTTGAAAGTGTACATAATGTCGTGACCCAAACTACGTCCCAAACGTCCAATGACTACAGAAGCACATCGAGATGAAACATTTAAAGGTCGACATCCGAAGTAATGAGCACTGGATCTATGAAAAGGAAAACAATAAGAGATCCATCAGCCTCTGAAACACTACAATATGGACAGCTCAGTTAAAAGGCAGTGAAAGGTCTAACAGTCATCAATGTGGTTATACAAGAGATGGGAGAATACATAGATCGTGTTAGAATCGGTCAACAACACACGAAAGTACAACCCCCCACGTCTCTCCATCTACTCAGAGCCAGACGTGCGAGACAAAGGCGGGAAGTGGATATTTAGAAAGGATCTAAAACAGGAAGTCCAAACAGCAGTGTCAAGTATCTGTATGTATAACGCCGCCTATCAACGTAATCAAGGTAATATGATGTATGCTATTTTATAAATATTGATCAAACTTTGTTGGAAAAACAGTGAAAACCATCCAAAGAGACAAAAACCTCTCAAGTAAAATC
Organism: Ariolimax columbianus; assembly: GCA_036924085.1. Lineage (NCBI taxonomy): Eukaryota > Metazoa > Mollusca > Gastropoda > Stylommatophora > Arionidae > Ariolimax > Ariolimax columbianus. The sequence continues at coordinate 12,261,668 of JAVGWX010000024.1, read as the reverse complement.
ACACAGGTAGATAGCTAATTCAAACAAAGAAATTTACAAGTAAGATCATTCAAATCAGAACAACACTTATTATTAAATTGAACCTTATTGAACGACTGATCCTGACAAAAGACTAAAATTCCATGAATAGAACTACAGAGGCCTCCACAACCACTTTTAGCTAAACGTAGGACTGGCCAATCTGGGAAAGAAAACAATAATATATGCATTACCAGAAACTAAGGTAAACCCAACCACAAAACTCAATATTCCAAATACAATATAGTTAGGAAAGATAGAGAGACAGCAGCGAAAGGAGGAGTAGCCGTTATAGTAAATGGAGAATACAAAATAATGGACTGGGATAAATTTAATATTGAAATCCTAGAAGGCGCATATATTAAAATAGACAATAGTCAAGTGAGAATCACAATAATTAACATATACAACCCAAGAAGAAAACTCACCCCAAATGACATGGAAACAATCAAATTACAAATAAACAATAGAACAATCATTGTAGGGGATTTCAACGCGCATCATCCAACTTGGGGAGGAAGCACTATAGACACGGCAGGGAAACAAATAGTCACCTTCTGTGTAGAAAGCAATCTGATAATAATGAGCGATGGGTCAATAACTAGAATAAATAACAATCCAAAAGGATCAGATACGGATATAGACATCCACAAAAATGACGCTAAACTTAGCAACCATCAAAAGGGAAGATGTTGATAATGCAGGATCAGACCACCTGTCCATAGCAATTTTTAGTAAAGAAAAATACACGATATATACTGGATCAACCAGACCCTATTTCAACTACCATCAGGCAGATTGGAATGGATTCCAAGAAGATCTGCTAAGACTCAAAAGAGAAGACATAATCTCAGATAATGTAGATGTATTTACCAATAACCTAACAACCAACATCATGCAGATAGCTATATCAAGCACATTCCCAACAAAACCGTGCCAGATAACTTAATACAAACCACAGGAAAAGAAAAAGAAAACGGTAACCATAAAAAGAACAAAACACATGTGCCCTGGTGGAGTGAGGAATGCACCAAATAAATAAAAAAGAGACAAAAGCTTTAAAGAAATACAGGAAATACAAAACGGAAGACAACCATACATATTAACAAACAATTAAAAAAGAAACCGAGAAAGTAATAGAAAAAGCAAACAGAAAACAGTGGAGGACATTCTGCTGAACCTTAAATCCTTCATCCAGAATAACAGTTATAAATAAAATTAAAGTCCATAACAGACAGCAATATCAAAAGCACTTTTCCAACAATCAGAATTCTGAAACTAGGAGAAACTGATAAACAAAAGGCAAATATACTGGCCGCACAATTCTATAAAATCAGCGCTAATAGCTCCTTTAAAAAGGACGAAATCCAAAGTAGAGAAAACCTAATGGTACAATTAAAAGCAGGTCAAGTGGCTCCCCCAGATACACAAACCAACCTAAACGCAGAAAAAACAATAGGGGAGACAGTACAAGCAATAAAATTCAAAACCAATACAACAGCAGGACAAGACATACTAAGCTATTAATTCCTAAAGAACATTCAAATAACAACAATAACTCTAATAGTGCTGCTTTTTAATTTAATATGTAACACCGGATATTTCCCAAAAGCCTGGAAAATAGAGGTGATTGTTCCTGTCCTGAAGCCAAACAAAGAAGCCCATGATGCTAGCTCATACAGACCGATATCTATATCCTCCCAATTAGGGAAAATCTTAGAAACAATAATCAATAATCGTATTAAATACCACTTAGACCAAAACAATCTTTACAGCCCAATCCAAACAGGATTAAGAAAAGGAAAAAGTACAGTAGACCAGCTCATTAAACTAGAACACGAAGTAAAAGCAGGATTTCAAAAGGGAAAAAAAAACTGATGCAATATTCCTAAACGCAGCTAGAGCACATGATGAATGTTGGAGGGAAGGGGCACTATATAAAATACAGAATATAGGAATAACAGGCAAAGCCTACCAATACTTAAAGATCTTCATGGAAGAGATATACTTTGTAGTTCAAATTCAAGACCAACGATCAAGAAAATTTAAACAAGAGAACGGCTTTCGCCAGGGGTCAGTTATCTCCCCAACAATCTTTACAATAATGGTCAACGACCTGGGGGAAGAATTCACAGACCTTAGAAATAGCTTATCCCAATATGCCAATGATGCAGCAATTTGGAGATCAGGAACACACCTACCCCATACCTTTAAAAAAACTACAAATAAACCAAGTAGTAGAATGGATGGACAAGTGTGGTTTTAATCTAAATATAAATAAGACGGTTAGGATGGTTTTCAGGAAAAGCCGTGAGAAACAAATAATGGATGTACATATAAATCAAAACTGTAGGCCCCAGTTGATTGTATTCATTGATTGTGAAGGTAAGGTAAACCACGCGGAAAGCGTATGACAGGGCTCTCCCTGAGGTAAAGGGCAAACTGGCCCGGAATACTTGACTATTGAAGTAAAATGATCAAAGTTATTTTATAATCATTGAACAATATTACTGAAAGTAAGTATGGTTGTTTGCGAAAACCTGACCACTTAGGTAATATGATCTATATTATTTTATAATGATTGAACAATATTACTTAAAGTATGTATGGTTGTTCGTGATTACCCACAATTAATATGTTGCTATTTGATGAGCCCTGAAAGGGATATAGATTTGCGGGTTGCAGTGACTTACTTCACATCCTGGAAAACAACACCGCGTTTCCGTGAACATAAGTGTAAGTCGTCGACTAGTGTGAATGCCAGGCAAATCCGTGGTCTGGCGGCATCCATAATGATACAAAACAGTAGAGAAATGTAGACTCGCAGCCAGTTATGGCGCCATCTTTGCCAGATTTGTTATATTACATCAACTTTAGTTATTTATTTTATTAATTATCTATTTATCCAAATATTTGATTTCTATTCCTGAGCCTATCACACATTTAACATCTAATTATCTGAGATAGAGATAGAAGGAACAAGTACAAAGGGGTATCCCACAAATATCTCAAGAAAGTCAGTAAATTACTTACAAGTTGGAATACATGGCTGCGGGGGAAAAATATATGAGAGCAGTGAAAACCTGACACCAAGACCATACGGAAGGAAGTAAACACAGATGGGCATCACAACAGACGCAAGGAAGTCAACACAGATGGGCCTCACAACAGACGGAAGGAAGTTAACACAGATGGGCCTCACAACAGACGGAAAGAAGTCAACACAGATGGGTCTCACAACAGACGGAATACCCAAATAATGTCATTAATCTATTCAATATTATACTTTTAATTCTTATGTCTTCAGCATATATTTTGCAATATTTCATATTCATTCCATTTCATTCATCCTCGCTGTACACATCACTACATTGCATCTTCACAATGTTTTATCAAATATATGATAATGATTTCTTCTTCTTCTTCTTCGTACGCAGTCAGACAGTAACCATTATTTTTTCGAAAAAAGCGGCGGTCGTCCTGAGGCTGTCGACACTGCCATAGAGCTTCTCTTGTGGTTCCACTGGTGATGGCCACATCTGCTCTCTCTGATCCTCGTATGTCTGGCAGTTCTGCAGCAGATGCTCAGCGGTCATTTTCTCATTTTGGCCAGTGCGAAGTCTGAAGACAACGACCTGCTCTCTTCTGTTCAACTGGTAATAGGCATCGTTTTTGGTGTAGCAGTATGTTCAGTTTCCCATCTGGTCATGTATCTGGCTTTTATCTGACTCTTTGTACGTCATACTAGTATCTGTTTGTGATAGTCTTGCACCTTCTTTTGCCAGTCTGTCTGCCTCCTCGTTGCCTTGGATGTTGCAGTGTGATGGGACCCACTGTACCACTACCTTTTTTGGTGCGGACTGTTGGCATAGTTGACAGAGTGCTGCTCTTAAGTCATTAAGCTCAGTGTTTTTCTGGCTTTTTAGCGCTGTGACTACGGCGAGATCATCTGTAAGCAGGACTATATGGCTTTCTTTTTCTTTATGTGTCACCATTTCTTCCACTGCCGCCCTGTGCCTCTGCCTCCGCTCTGAAATTGCTTGTGTACTTACCAGTAGCGAATGACAGTGTTATTTTTCTGCCATTTGGTAGGTTCAGGAATGCTCCTGCCCCTCCGTTCTGTGTAGTGTCTGTTACAGAGCCGTCGGTGTATGCATGGGTCCAGTCCATGCTTGGGTAGTTTTTCGATATAAAGCTTAGGGTAGTATCTCTCCTTTCTTTTTCAGTCTGGCAGTTTTTGTTTCCAATAACTGGTATGTTTTCTACCACCTCTGGAAATATATCCTGCCTCCAGGTAGGTTTTCGAACAGTAGTGATGGGCTTTGGTGTTGTTAGTGCGTTTATGGGATCTTCGTGCATCTTTGCTTTGGCTATTTCTGCAAAGTTTCTCCGCTTTAGTTTCCCATTTCCCAAATTGTTTAGTCTCTGGTGCATCGGGTGGTCAGTCAGTCTTCGGAGTTTCTCTGACTGCAGCTGGGCTCTGCAGTCTCTTCTACCGGTCATGGATTGCAGTTTTGTAATCTTTTCAAGTTCTACAATTGGCGTTGACTTCATGCCTCCTGTTATAACTCTCATGGCTTGGATTTGAAGTTTGTTAACTTTATCGAAGTTCGCCTTTGCTGCTGTTGTCCATGCCGAAATGCCATACTCGAGAACTGGTCTCACTCTTCCAGTGTACAGTTTCTTTAGTCTACTTTCGTCTGCTCCCCAGCTTGTGCCATCTAGTTTCCTCATGATTGCCATTCTTTCTCTGGCTCTCATTTGGTTTCTCTCGATCTGACTTTTCCATGTCATGCGCTGATCAAATGTGACTCCAGATAGTTTGGGTTGTCGTTTGGCTGCAGCAATTTGCCATTTAGACTTAATTTGGTGTTTTGTGGTTTGATTGAAAGCGAGAATATTGTGCATAAGAGAATATTCTCCTCGTTTATTTTGACCAGCCATGAGTTCGCCCACTCTTCCAGCGATGTTAGGGCCTGCTGCATCCGATTTCTTGCTATGGTGAGATTCTTGCCAGAGGTCCACATAGCCAGATCATCTGCAAACATTGAGCTATGGACTCTTCTTGGTATATTCTCTGTAATGTCGTTTATATACACCAGGAAGAGTGTGGGTGACAGTACTTCCCCTTGGGGTACTCTCTGCTCGAGTGTCACCTTTTTTGCTCATCTTCCCTTGTACTTGGACTCTGGCCGTTCTTTGTTTGAGGTAGTGGTTGATCCACTTGTACATTCTCTCACAAACTTCACTTCTCCTTAGCTTGATTCTAAGTCCATCTTTCCAGACTTTGTCGAATGCCTTTTCCAGGTCCACCCAACCGATACTGTGTGTTTCTGTGCCTGGTAGGCATCTTCTATTTCCTGGGCTATGAGGAGGACTTGGTCCTCAGTGGATCTGTGCTGTCTAAAGCCGGCTAGCTGTGGAATTAGTATTCGTTTTTCTTCCAGATGCCACATCGGTCTGGTGTTTATCATACGTTCCATCAGTTGGCGACACAGCTCAGTAGGCTGATAGGCCTGTATCCATTCGGATCTGTGTTGTCCTTTTCTTTCTTCGGTACTGGTACAAGTACTGCGTCTTTCCATGCCTGGGGTACAATGCCCCTCACAATAGCCCACACAACGCTGGTGGCATCACACTCGTGGTATAGTCCCCTGGCATCACTAATGATAGTAACGCCCCTCTCGTGGTATATTCGCAAAGTAGCAGACTGGTCCCATTCGGAGATTGATCAAAATTGTTGACGCCCCAATCGTGGCACGACCTTAAGCTGTTATATTGTCTCCTATGGCACATAGCCCAGTTTTTAATATCATTTCAGTATCAGAATGGAAGATCCAAATATCATTTTAATATCAGAATGGAAGATCCAAATATCATTTCAATATCATAATGGAAGATCTAAATATAATTTCAGTATCAGAATGAAAGATCCGAAGATCATTTCAATATCAGAATGGAAGATCCAAATATCATTTCAAAATCAGAATGGAAGATCCAAATATCATTTTAAAATCAGAATGGAATGCAACAACTGGAAATGAGAAAGTCCACTAAATGGTATACTGCCATTCATTTGAACAACAGATCAAACGTAGGAAGTGGAGTTGGATGGAACACACGCAATGAAAATCACCATCACATCTGGCCGTACAGGGCCTGACAGAATTCAACGAATAAGAAGAAGAGAAGTAGACACAGCAACACTCAGAGAACAGAGTTAGACAGACAAACATTCAGAGAACAGAGTTAGACAGACAAACATTCGGAGAACAGAGGTAGACAGACAAACATTCGGAGAACAGAGGTAGACAGACAAACATTCGGAGAACAGAGTTAGACAGACAAACATTCGGAGAACAGAGTTAGACAGACAAACATTCGGAGAACAGAGGTAGACAGACAAACATTCGGAGAACAGAGCTGGACAGACAAACATTCGGAGAACAGAGTTAGACAGACAAACATTCGGAGAACAGAGTTAGACAGACAAACATTCGGAGAACAGAGGTAGACAGACAAACATTCGGAGAACAGAGTTAGACAGACAAACATTCGGAGAACAGAGTTAGACAGACAAACATTCGGAGAACAGAGTTAGACAGACCAACATTCGGAGAACAGAGTTAGACAGACAAACATTCGGAGAACAGAGGTAGACAGACAAACATTCGGAGAACAGAGGTAGACAAAGAAACATTCGGAGAACAGAGGTAGACAGACAAACATTCGGAGAACAGAGGTAGGCAGACAAACATTCGGAGAACAGAGGTAGACAGAGAAACAGCCAGAGAAGACATGTAGACATAGAAACGCTGTGAGAAGAGAGGTAGGCAGAGAATCACTCAGAGCAGAGATTGTGAAACGAACATTCGTCCCTGGACCACAACTAGAGATATACAGAAAGTGCAGCTGCAAACCAAACTTAATGAAGGAGGATTGTCCATAGCCAATGTCCCGATAAGGGAGAAAATCATTGATTGAATGATTGATTGATTTGAGCGTACAACTGGTATTATCTTCTGCATTTGCCCACAATGTTTTTGTTGTCCACAACAAAAGTGTTCTCACAATACCGCCATGGCTAATTCTATTGCCCCAAAATCTATGACGCCTTTTAAATATCGGATGAAATGACAATGACATATTTAACCCTGATTTTCTTGTATTTTCATGAACTTACACCTAAAGCTTACAATGACAATTATTTCACATTGACACGTTTCCAGTTATTTCAGCGCTCAAAATGTGAAATGAGATGATGTTGATTGTTTGTTTTGTTATTTGACTTCATGATGGACATTATTTTCTATATTCACAGTTGCAATATCACAACCACCAATGCTGTTTATAATAAAAACATGTAATTCTCAAATTATCGTTGTTTCTTTTATTTGATGCAGTGTTAATGATGTGTGAATGAATAAACTGAAGGATAATCTAAGTAAGAAAATGGATGTATTAATCTTCATTTTAACAAGTTTGAAACAGGAAAGAAACACTGAAGACTGGAAGGAAGGTTGTGTAATGAAACTATGGAAGAAACAAGATCTGTAACAGGGTCCACTTTGTAGAGGCAGGATGTTCTTATCATTGCCTGGTACGATATTCAACATGATCCAATAGAAAGATTGAAAGAGACCATAGATAAAAGGTTGAGAGGTGAGCAGGTGGAGTGTCGACACAATCGATAAAGTGTAGATCAGATAGCAGCACTGCCAATAACTGTTGAATAATAACTGGATTGGAAGGAATCGTTTGTTGTCGGGGACTCCGGGGAGGGGAGAGGGGAGTTTGGGCAGAAGTGTGTAAAGCATAGTACCTCACGGTGAGAGGCAGTCACTTCCAAACATAATAGGCTGACCTGGAACCTATTTTGGTTACCCCACTCCTGACTAATTCACGTATGGCTCCAAGCGCCAACAACCGGGTAAACAGCTTTGACTGACTGGCTAAACTACGTGAGTAAACGTGGTGAAAAAACCAGGGAACAAATCTTGGAAGAAGTAACTTGACAGTACTGGTTGATAGCTCACCTAACGGATGGAAAACCTGAAAGGCACCTGGGTAGGGAAGAATAGATAGTCCTGCAAGAAAACTTTCCTAAGAGAAACAACTCTGACCACAAACAACTGCTGCTTTGCAGAAGGGCTGGGAACAGCCAAGGACTAAGGAGCGCAACCCTACAGAAAAGCCCGTTGAAATCGGATGCACTGAGCCACACGCCAAACGAAACAGTGCAACGTAAATCGCTGTAAGATGACTTCACAATTTAAAAGAAAACAGTACGGTGCTCATCCCGTGAAGTACCACCAGGCAGAGAGAGTGTCGGGCCCCACGGCTCGAGGGGGTAGCCCACCAGGAAGAGAGAGTGCGTACACCCCGATTCGAAGGGGGAAAGGCCGACCAGGCAGTGAGAGTGCGTGCCCCACGCCGAGAAGTGGGGCCCTCCAGGCAGTGAGAGTGTGTGCCACACGCCTCCAAACCAAAATCCTAAACCAAAGCTGGAAAGGGGAATTGTACCACAGGCATGGACAGATGCTATACTTGTACCAGTACCAAAGAAAGGAACAGACAAAACAGATCCAAATGGATACAGGTCTATCAGTCTACTGAGCTGTGTCGGCAAACTTATGGAACGTATGATAAACACCAGACTGATGTGGCATCTGGAAGAAAAACGCATACTAATTCCACAGCAAGCAGGCTTTAGACAGCACAGATGCACTGAGGATCGATCATCCTCATAGCCCAGGAAATAGAGGATGCCTACCAGGAGCAAAAACACACAGTAGCGGTTTGGGTGGACCTGCAAAAGGCATTTGACAAGTCTGGAAAGCGGGACTTAGAGTCAAGCTACGAAGAAGTGAAGTTTGTGGGAAAATGTTTAAATGGATAAGGCACTACCTCAAAAACAGAACGGCCAGAGTTCAAGTACAGGGGCAGATGAGCAAAAAGGTGACACTTGAGCAGGGAATACCCCAAGGAGGAGTACTGTCACCCACACTCTTCCTGGTGTATATAAAAAATATAACAGAGAATATATTAAGAAGAATCCATAGCTCAATATTTGCTATGTGGACCTCTGAAAAGAATCTCACCATAGCAAGAAATCGGATGCAGCAGGCCCTAACATCGCTGGAAGAGTGGGCGCAAACTCATTGCTGGTCAAGAGCAGCACTCTGCAAACTGTGCCAGCAGTCCGCACCAAAAAGGGTAGTGGTACAGTGGGTTCCGTCACACTGCAACATCCAAGGCAACGAGGAGGCAGACAGACTGGCAAAAGAAGGTGCAAGACTACTACAAACAGATACCAGTATGACGTACGAAGAGTCAAAACGGCTTATCAAAGCCAGATACATGACCAAATGGGAAACCGAACATACTGGTTACACCAAAAACGATGCCTATTACCAGTTGAACCGAAGAGAGCAGGTCGTTGTCTTCAGAATTCGCACTGGCCACAACAGACTGAGGTACCACCTATTCAACAAATTGAAGATAGGATCTACCGACGAATGCCCGTGCGGTACTGGTAAAATGACCACTGAACATCTGCTGCAGAACTGCCCGACATACGAGGATCAGAGAAAGCAGATGTGGCCATTACCAGTGGAACTACAAGACAAGCTCTATGGCAGTGGCGACAGCCTCAGGATGACCGCCGCTTTTTTCGAAAAAATAATGGTTACTGTCTGACTGTGTACGCAGAAGAAGAAGAAGAAGAAGAAGAATAAAGTGTGAACACACTTTACAAAACGTTTAGAGGATTAGGGAAGCCAATGTAAACGTTTGGGTTGTGTGATAGCGCTTTACATTAAGAATATGAATGTGATAAGAGCGAATGATAATACCATTGTTTCTCTATACTGTTATGTCTATGTTATTGTTTCTATGACATTAAGTCCATGGCAAGACCTACATTTTAAGGTTTCTATGGCTTTCCTTCTATATTGTGTGCTTCTCTGATTTAAGGTCTTTGTTTTTTTAATAATTGACAAAAATGTTCAATATTAGAATGAAGATTGCAGATAATTGGAGCAAATCTGAGGTTGCTGAGATACAGAAAATTGGGACATTTCTGTTTCTAATCGCTGGACTATATGCTGAATGTACAGAATGGATAACTACATGGATGTCACCTGTCGCTCAACCCTCTACAGAATGGATAACTACATGGATGTTACTAGTCCTAGACTGAATGCATGTTTATTTATTATTTCCACTTATCGATATACTTGTCATGCTTTCTTTGTGGATTCTATGGAGCAGCTCTAATCAAAATTATCGTGTCTGCATTCCTTATATACTTTTTCTTTGTCTGCTTATATATTTCATTGACCTGCCTAGGTTTCTGATTCAAAAACAACTTGTATTACAACGGAAGAAAGTACTAAACTGGTCTGAAGCAAAAATCACAAAAGATCAATTTATGAGTGAAAACAACACGAAAGGCAGCACACACAGTATCACACATGTAGTTGTGGAGTCATAACTTGTACAATATATTGATGCGGACTAAATAAGCACACACCAGTAATAACATTTATAACAAAATATGCCAGCCAACAATTACTGCACACACACAACACACTACGTTTACCACCACTAGCCGACCACCAGTAAACTTTAAGTAATGTGTATATATCGTCACAATCAACAACAGCAGCATTTGCAACAACAACAACATCATCAACTACAACAACATTATCAACATAAGCCACACGAATAGCGAGATCAACAACATCATCTATAACAACAACATAACAATAGCAACATCAGTATCAACTTGAACAACATCAACAACAAAAATAACAATAATAACAACAGCATCAACCTCACCAAACAACAACATTGATACATTAGGAAATGACTGAAATCAGAAGAACTCTTTACTTCCATTTTATTTCTTCAAGATGTCAGCACTTCGTGAGATGTTCATCAACTAACTCATTGGAATGCTCAGATTTGGCACATTGTTTAATTCGGTCTGTGGACAAGTTTCTCGCTCAGTTTGACATCATCTACAAATACAAGAGCATTGTTTAATTCGGTCTGTGGACAAGTTTCTCGCTCAGTTTGACATCATCTACAAATACAAGAGCATTGTTTAATTCGGTCTGTGGACAAGTTTCTCGCTCAGTTTGACATCATCTACAAATAAAAGAGCATTGTTTAATTCGGTCTGTGGACAAGTTTCTCGCTCAGTTTGACATCATCTACAAATAAAAGAGCATTGTTTAATTCGGTCTGTGGACAAGTTTCTCGCTCAGTTTGACATCATCTACAAATAAAAGAGCATTGTTTAATTCGGTCTGTGGACAAGTTTCTCGCTCAGTTTGACATCATCTACAAATAAAAGAGCATTGTTTAATTCGGTCTGTGGACACGTTTCTCGCTCAGTTTGACATCATCTACAAAAAAAAGAACAATGTTTTCATCGACCTGATATTAACATCTTCAGCATCATCACTGCCATCACAAATACTCGTCAAACACATTCACAAAGAAGCGGTTATCGATCTATTCTGGCTCATATCTCAGTGACCGGCGAAATCGATGGTTTGAATGTTACATTAGAGACCTTCTTTCCACAACTGTTCTCATTAACTTGTGAAGTTAAGCGTCGTGGGAAGATGAAGTGGCCTGTCATGACACACGTGCGTTACGTCTATATTTGCTAGCCCCTATGTTGTATTATGTTATGTTATGTTATCTCACATAAAAACATACAGGGTCCATACAGGGGTATTTCAAGTTTCCAAGTTTCTTATTCTATCTCACCTTACAAACATTCATGACTTTTCTCAAATATTTCACTTGGCACCAATCCATTCTCTTTGTCTGTTACGCAAGCAAAGAGCCGTTATAGAAATACAGATTCTATGTTTGATAGTGTATCCGTTTATGATATGTGCACTTTGTGTTCCGTCAATTGATCTCCGTGTTATATCTTTATTGTCAGGATGAACTTATATCATATCATTTTGCAGTCTATGTTCATACTTTTTTTCCGTTCTGTTTTCATCTACAAAAAGCAGTTCATGTATTGATCGGCATGCTCCTCATCCCGTGTTGAATTCAGCTTCTATTGTAGGACTAAGATTTTCTTCATTTGTTCATTTGTCGATAATGTCAAAATTGAACAGCAGTTTGTCACAAAGCACATTCCTGTGTTGCCCCAGCGGTTATTTCCAAATCGTTAATGAATTCAGCAGTTGTAGTACAATCATCTCAACTTTATCCAATTTGTATATATCCTTGTATCCATTAGTCCATCAGGATAGACAACGTGTATGTCTGTCAAATGTATCATACGAAATCTAACTATCCGTGTTTGTTATAGTCAGGTAACTGTCATCCGTTATTGCTTGTTAGCTTATTTATTTCAAGATAAATAAAGGAATATATACATGCCACTCTTTTAAAGAATATTCTGTGGGGGTTGCACAATTGTTCTTATTATGTGCTCACAAATATTTAGGCATACATGTGTATCTAAGATTTAGTTATGAATTGCTTCTGTATTTAACACATTTTATCCCATTATTATATCCATAATTGCTTACTTATAAACTATTCATTTATAATAAACACACGTGGATAAACATAATTACATTTGTATTAACACTCTAAACTTGTACTCTCACAATTTTCATCAACATAAAAGCCAGATAGACAGATACATAGATAGATAGCTGCATATATAGATATATAGACAGACAGGCATGCCGACAGACAGACAGACAAACAGATAGACAGATACATAGATAGATAGCTGCATATATAGATATATAGACAGACAGGCATGCCGACAGACAGACAGACAAACAAACAGATAGACAGATACATAGATAGATAGCTGCATATATAGATATATAGACAGACAGACAGGCATGCCGACAGACAGACAGACAAACAGATAGACAGATACATAGATAGATAGCTGCATATATAGATATATAGACAGACAGACAGGCATGCCGACAGACAGACAGACAAACAGATAGACAGATACATAGATAGATAGCTGCATATATAGATATATAGACAGACAGGCATGCCGACAGACAGACAGACAAACAAACAGATAGACAGATACATAGATAGATAGCTGCATATATAGATATATAGACAGACAGACAGGCATGCCGACAGACAGACAGACAAACAGATAGACAGATACATAGATAGATAGCTGCATATATAGATATATAGACAGACAGGCATGCCGACAGACAGACAGACAAACAAACAGATAGACAGATACATAGATAGATAGCTGCATATATAGATATATAGACAGACAGACAGGCATGCCGACAGACAGACAGATAGACAGATAGATAGATAGCTACATATATAGATATATAGACAGACAGGCATGCCGACAGACAGACAAACAGATAGACAGATAGATAGATAGATAGGTAGATAGATAGATAGATAGATAAATAGATATATAGATAGATAGATAGATAGATAGATAGATAGATAGATAGATAGATAGATAGATAGATAGATGGATAGATATATAGGTAGGTAGGTAGATAGAGAGAGAGATAGATAGATAGATAGATAGGTAGATAGATAGATAAATAGATAGATAGATTGATAGATAGATAGATAGATCTACTATTTGTAAACACATGCAATTACCTCTCCTCGCCAACCAGGTTTAATTGAAGGTTTGACGTATCGAATGTCCGAAGACACAAAATATTCTTGTTATTGCGACATCTAGATGATGTAGGACGTTTCCAAGGAAGCGGTCGGCTAGACAAGCCGTAAGTGACAGCGCGCTGTTAACTGTTACAAGGATAAGCCCAACTACAGAAAAGGCATCATTCTGGAGCCTCTCAAGAAGTAGCGTTAATGAAGACAGTACAGACTGAACAAGAGGTACAGCTATTACCACAACCGTGGTCAGCAGCCCACCAACAGTTTCCAATAAACCAGCAGCGAGACCGGTAACGATACCGCCTACTCCACCAAGTAGTCCACCGAGTAGTCCACCACTGCAACTGCTTCCTCCGCATGATCTCACCTCCGCAGCTTCAGTGAAGACGAACACGACAGCCACCAAAAGAAATACAATGTGTAGAGAGCGCATCTGTCAGAGAGAAAACAGAACAAGGGAAATGTGAGTGTACGAGCTGATAGTTTATGTTTGTCGGCTCTTCAACAATCTTACTTGAATACTTTAATCCTGGTATTCAATCGGGCAAGGTTGTCTGATACCACAGAGGTACAAGCTGCTTAAATATGTGCCTGTCCTTTACCTTGGAGTATCATGTCGGTCTATAGGGGTGGTGCAGGTCATCTCTAAAAACTCATCGGCTTGCGGCAGCTCAGACTGTTACAGTTGTATACCACCAGAAGGACACGCCCCTGGTCCATCTAGTCAGCCGGACCACATTGCCGACCCATCTATACTTTCGTATTGGCGCAGAGCTGGCGACATTCAGGAACTCTGCTTGGTCACGGGTGTCGGTATATGGGAAATTGAATCTTAATGCGATATTTGATTCTCATCACTTATTTGTTCTTCCGGTAACTTGGACATTATTTTCGTCTAATTTGGGTATACTCTAAACCTGACACTCCTTATACCATCCATGCCGCTGAATACTGATTGTATGCTGTATGACGTGGTGCTTGGACACGGACATTGAAGTATGTATTTTGTCCCAGCGGCCGTTATTAGACTTTGCGGGCTGTGGTGCTCATAATCCTGTCCCAGCGGCCGTTATTAGACTTTGTGGGCTGTGGGGCTCATAATCCTGTCCCATCGACCGTTATTAGACTTTGCGGGCTGTGGTTCCCATAATCCTGTTTTGATCATGTGTCTGACCTTCATGTCCAGTTAGCACAGGGCTATCCTATCTGCCCACCTCTGATCTTGAACATTATGTGAACAAGAAGTTGCTGTGTAGTCGTACTGATGCTGTTTTCTCTTGCTGGATTTGGTATTTTAGCAGCGGCAGTGAAGCTATTCAGAACGAGCATCAGTTATTCTATATGGCGGCTAATACATCCTGCGCATTGACAATTCTGGTTGCGTATCAAGTCCGCAAACTTGGCACCATCTATTGTTATAGGCCCCTTTGGTTTGAGAGGAAGACTGTTCAGTTGCAATGCTATAGCCTGATCGGCATGTGGTGGCTGCCTAACTCAAGTAGGTGTACTCCTTCCGCTTTGTTAACAATAGTCACGCCGCTACTAAGCACGTAGTCGATTTCTGCCTTGATAAACCAGTTTATTGAGGCTCATGTCCCTAGATTCCCAGCGCGTTTAAGTGAGGCTCATGTCCCCAGCTTCCGATCACGTTTTGGTGAGGCTCATGTCACATCACCTTAACAGCGCGTTTTGGTGAGGTTCATTTCATCACCTTCCGAGTCCGTTTTTGTGAGGATCATGGCCTCTGCTCCCCAGCGCGTTTTAAACATCGATAGGTGTTTGTGAGGCGGAGCTTGTACATCGCAGCAAAGATCATCAAGCAATCACAACTATCGTGCGTTTTGTCTTCTGAGAAGTCCACGTAGGTCTCGTTCACCCGAATAGACCCGACACGTACGTAAGAATATCCGAAGGTTTTTTGTTCTCTACGCGGCTATTTTAAATGTTTCTCAAGATTCCCACATCGACTGGCTGTCCCTCTTGACAGTCTTTCTAACGACGTGAAGGAACGATGTGATCCCCATAGTAATACGAGTGACACGCAGGGTAAACCTACTCATTATGGACAATCGCAACAACAACAACAATAACAACGACAAGAGAAATAAAGAACCTATTTGTTCTGAAATGCCTGTAGAAAAGATGGTTGTGACAGATAATAATCGTCAACGTCACGTGGTTTAAAACTTGCCGATGCTAACCATGACTACCAACAACAACAAATACTATACCTTGGTAGGTCAGTTGATTCTCAAGCGAGGGAATGTTACGTCGCTGGGTTCCTGTTCTGAAGTGATGATCAAGTCTAAAGTTAGGCCCATTTTATTGATAGAACGTGTTATCCCCGATGTGTCAGATCGTCTTTCGTTTTCTCAAGTCAGCGGTAGGTGTCAAGCGTATTTCAAAGCTCTTCTCGTATCCACTCTCCTAATATTGGATGTCAAAGTGCGGAAAGCTCTAGTCTGTTCTCAAGAAATCGCTAGAGGGGTGTGTAATAAATGCAATATCTCTCTTAATGAAACAGATGGCACTAGGGTGTAAGAGTGATGACGTATGGAACACTCGAGAGGAAACCACGTGATGTGAAGATGTGCGCGTGTAACAGACATACAAACAGACCAATCAGAAGCTGCCCCGTACACGACAACATTCACTCCATCCGGTACGCCATCAGCCAATCAACGTTCTCGGCTTCCATGAACGGACACCGACATAAGTGAACTTCACAAACTTGTTCTCTCTTTGTCTAACTATACAGTCGCGTGATGGGTTATGGGATAAAGAAAGCGAAACTCATTATGTCAACATGCATCTCTATCAGTAAAGAATAGTTCACATTAGAGATAAGCAATACATAGAGAATATGAAGTATATATTTTGAATGATAAATTACAAATCGTTTTAGTATTACTTGGGCATCATTCCATTCCTCGATGCACGCTGATCAACTTCAAATATCGGGCTATCACGTGACTACGAATAAGAGTAAGAATTGGAAGGGTTCATTCGCTAGAACAGTCTATTGTCAATAAGTGGGGGTGACCGGCAGGTGAGTGGGAATGGAAGAGAGGGGGCTTTAGAGGGGGCTCAGCAGCTCTGAGTGTTATGTTAAGGTACATATGTGTATATAACGGTGAGCTACGTTCGACACACAAAATAGTTGAGTACCTTGTCATGGTTTCTACCGTTTCATGGGATTTTGGTTTTCTTTCCATGGTGGACTGGCATGATTGTTTTTTTTCCTCCAGATACTGCCTGTCTTCGGATTGGATCTGCTCTCGCAAGATGTTTTGTAATTGACATGAGATGGGAACTGATTTTTGGTATATACGTAAAGAAAGACGGAGACATTAACTGCATCAATGGGAATATATAAGATAATGGAAGTCGAATTTATATATTGTCGTGAAAAGTAATAACAGATTGAGCGACTCATTAAAAATGATCAGCGATTACTTCAAAGAAGTAGAAGATAAGTTGAAGAAGAGGGCCATAACAATAGAGACTTATTGATAAATATGTGACCACATTTTCAGAGGTGAATACTAAAAGATGGACAGATAGGTAAGAAAAGGTGACAAGAAACATTGAGAGGTAGACAGTCCCGGATAAAGACAAGTTTTGAAAAGTGTTTGAGTTATGTAGAGAGTTATAAATAGTTCAGTTTACCTAGAAACACATAGATAAGGGGACACAAAAGAGAAGTATTTATATTATTGAAGAGAAATGTTGAAAATTAAGAGATAGTTTTTCAGAGAGAAAGACACTAAAAGAACGACACACAATTCGAGAAATTTTTGGACGGGAAATGAAAGCGTGATTGAGATGACTCCGTGCAGAGAGTTATTTCTAGGGACAATACACTTGGTAATCAACTTGAGCTAGTTAAGCCTAGAAAAGCTATATCTCAAACGGGCGTGGCTGATATAAGATATCTACATCCCAAATGAACCAGCTGGCCGTGTGAGCTGATAGGGCGGGTGATACAGGGCCATGCCACTTGATCTGAACTTTATTGCATGCACGTTATTGATTATGGTATTAATAGCACAGCCTGGGGTGTCAACAAAGAATATCCCTGTCTTAGAGATGGAGCTTCGAGCGCCTAATATTGATCAATACAAAACGTGCGCAGTTAGACAAGGACAGAAAACGTTTATTAAGCTCACTTATGTCAGTCTTTTTCCACGTGAGAGAGGGCGTGGCGTCACTGAGGACAGATTCGAGATAGGAAATGTTGGCCTGGTGGAGACCACTTCTGATTGTCCTGATTGATGGTATTCTTAGGCCCGCCCAGATCACGTGATACGTCCCGTGTATATCCATAGTTATCTCCTTCTGGTCTCTGTGCTATATGGTAATCTGAGATACAGATATCGCTTACTACGGACCTAATGCAGAACTAGGACCCAGCGACGCAACATTTCCTCGAGAAAGAGAATTCACTCCACTACCGACGTTCGAGTATAGCAGACTCATTATGGGTGTTTGACGCCAGCCAGTCCAGGATAAACTTGTGACCCGAGACATCTACTATGCGCACAGAACGGTGCCGACATAATCTGCAATTTTGGAGAGAAAACAAGCATATATACAAGCCGTAAACAAGGATAGAGGTTCTCGCCTGCCAGTTCCAACGTGGGCTTGTAATCTGAAGGTCTCTACTGGAACCACCAAGCTGCGTGAGCCTCAAACAGAGGGTCTACGAATTTGAAGTCTTTCCAAAAAAGGAAGTTAATAGATTGAGGCACTTAGAGAACGGTATGGAGTTTGAGGACACTGGCTGAATATTTGCCATATTGATACATGGAATTAGCATGAAACATCAACGGAGGGCAAGAACATTCCAAAAACTCTAAAGCCATCAGAAATAGATGCGTACTCAAGCAATCATATATACAGCCCTGGAAGCACTGCAGCAACCAATGAGACCAGCACACGACAGATTGCTAAGCCAGTTCAATGCAGTTTCTGCTAGTCAGATTTCTGGCACCACTGACGACAGTCAGATCAAGTGCTAAGGGGACGATGTGGCCAAGTGGTTAAGTGGCACAGCTCACAACCGGAAGGTGCTGTATTCGATTCACAGCACCAACCGTTACCCCGGGGAAGCAAACCCTTAGAAAATGCAGAAGGAAGCAGGCCGACAGGTGCAAAATAAAAACCACAGTGCAACGCACACCGCTTTGTGGATTAGAGAAATAAGGCGAACACAACAACAAAAATATATGTGCTACATCAGGGAGAAATGACGCGGAAGAATTACTGCCCAGCAACGGAAGGAGCGCGACAACACCAAAGTACTCTGGAAGAAGAATGGCGATAGCATGAGCTAAACAAGACGTTTTCGAAGCAGCTACAGACAGACACATCTGTTGTGGGCCTTATCGGACTCGACAAAACTCGCGGCAACAGTCATACAACGGGTGAATACTTGGGAACTGCCTACAAAGGAAGATAACCACAATTTGTACTGGTACATGCGCGAGCGGGGCTTCCCCCTAAAATATATCGATTACATTTCCGCTGTAGATCGGGCGTTTTGAGAATGGAACCATAAATACCAACAACAAAAAAACAATTCACCAAAACCAGCAACAAAAGAATCAGCTAACAGACGCCAACCAACAAACTCATGAGGCAGCTGTTGAGTGTAGAATCTGGAATATCATATTCGATTGTACAGAGAAATTCCCGAGAAAAACCACATCACCGAAAAGTTTCGTCGCGATGACGCAGCTCTTACCTGTGGGAGTGTTCTAATTGGTAAACATTGCTATTGAGGAAGCGCTGGCCTCACCAGATGATGTAATAAAAAAACTTCCTTCCAGACCTTGATTTGGAATTCGTATGACACTTATACATCAGTAACAGTGACTTACCTCTAGCACCAGGAAACATATTTTTGTTCTAAAGGATTGGTTGAGCAGCTATCCCCGCATGGCAGGGAACAGTTTGAAAGTGTACATAATGTCGTGACCCAAACTACGTCCCAAACGTCCAATGACTACAGAAGCGCATCGAGATGAAACACATAAATGTCGCCATCCGAAGTAATGAGCACTGGATCTATGAAAGGGAAAACAATAAGAGCCACTGAAACACTACAATATGGACAGCTCAGTTAAAAGGCAGTGAAAGGTCTAACAGTTATCAATGTGGTTATACAAGAGATGGGAGAATACATAGATCGTGTTAGATTCGGTCAACAACACACGAAAGTACAACCCCCCCAGGTCTCTCCATCTACTCAGAGCCAGACGTGCGAGACAAAGGCGGGAAGTGGATATTTAGAAAGGATCTAAAACAGGAAGTCCAAACAGCAGTGTCAAGTATCTGTATGTATAACTCCGCCTATCAACGTAATCAAGGTAATATGATGTATGCTATTTTATAAATATTGATCAAACTTTGTTGGAAAAACAGTGAAAACCATCCAAGGAGACAGAAACCTCTCAAGTAAAATCACACAGATAGATAGCTAATTCAAACAAAGAAATTTACAAGTAAGATCATTCAAATCAGAACAACACTTATTATTAAATTGAACCTTATTGAACGACTGATCCTGACAAAAGACTTCAATTCCGCGAATGGAACTACCGAGGCCTCCACAACAACTTTTAGCCAAACGTAGGACTGGCCAATCTGGGAAAGAAAACAATAATATATGCATTACCAGAAACTAAGGTAAACCCAACCACAAAACTCAATATTCCAAATACAATATAGTTAGGAAAGATAGAGAGACAGTAGCGAAAGGAGGAGTAGCCGTTATAGTAAATGGAGAATACCAAATAATGGACTATGATAAATTTAATACTGAAAACCTAGAAGGCGCATATATTAAAATAGACAATAGTTAAGTGAGAATCACAATAATTAACTTATACAACCCAAGAAGAAAACTCACCCCAAATGACATGGAAGCAATCAAATTACAAATAAACAATAGAACAATCATTGTAGGGGATTTCAACGCGCATCATCCAACTTGGGGAGGAAGCACTATAGACACGGCAGGGAAACAAATAGTCACCTTCTGTGTAGAAAGCAATCTGATAATAATGAGCGATGGGTCAATAACTAGAATAAATAACAATCCAAAAGGATCAGATACGGATATAGACATCCACAAAAATGACGCTAAACTTAGCAACCATCATAAGGGAAGATGTTGATAATGCAGGATCAGACCACCTGCCCATAGCAATTTTTAGTAAAGAAAAATACACGATATATACTGGATCAACCAGACCCTATTTCAACTACCATCAGGCAGATTGGAATGGATTCCAAGAAGATCTGCTAAGACTCAAAAGAGAAGACATAATCTCAGATAATGTAGATGTATTTACCAATAACCTAACAACCAACATCATGCAGATAGCTATATCAAGCACATTCCCAACAAAACCGTGCCAGATAACTTAATACAAACCACAGGAAAAGAAAAAGAAAACGGTAACCATAAAAAGAACAAAACACATGTGCCCTGGTGGAGTGAGGAATGCACCAAATAAATAAAAAAGAGACAAAAGCTTTAAAGAAATACAGGAAATACAAAACGGAAGACAACCATACATATTAACAAACAATTAAAAAAGAAACCGAGAAAGTAATAGAAAAAGCAAACAGAAAACAGTGGAGGACATTCTGCTGAACCTTAAATCCCTCATCCAGAATAACAGTTATGAATAAAATTAAAGTCCATAACAGAGAGCAATATCAAAAGCACTTTCCCAACAATCAGAATTCTGAAACTAGGAGAAACTGATAAACAAAAGGCAAATATACTGGCCGCACAATTCTATAAAATCAGCGCTAATAGCTCCCTTAAAAAGGACGAAATCCAAAGTAGAGAAAACTTAATGGTACAATTAAAAGCAGGTCAAGTGGCTCCCCCAGATACACAAACCAACCTAAACGCAGAAAAAACAATAGGGGAGACAGTACAAGCAATAAAATTCAAAACCAATACAACAGCAGGACAAGACATACTAAGCTATTAATTCCTAAAGAACATTCAAATAACAACAATAACTCTAATAGTGCTGCTTTTTAATGTAATATGTAACACCGGATATTTCCCAAAAGCCTGGAAAATGGAGGTGATTGTTCCTGTCCTGAAGCCAAACAAAGAAGCCCATGATGCTAGCTCATACAGACCGATATCTATATCCTCCCAATTAGGGAAAATCTTAGAAACAATAATCAATAATCGTATTAAATACCACTTAGACCAAAACAATCTTTACAGCCCAATCCAAACAGGATTAAGAAAAGGAAAAAGTACAGTAGACCAGCTCATTAAACTAGAACACGAAGTAAAAGCAGGATTTCAAAAGGGAAAAAAAAACTGATGCAATATTCCTAGACGCAGCTAGAGCACATGATGAATGTTGGAGGGAAGGGGCACTATAAAAAATACAGAATATAGGAATAACAGGCAAAGCCTACCAATACTTAAAGATCTTCATGGAAGAGATATACTTTGTAGTTCAAATTCAAGACCAACGATCAAGAAAATTTAAACAAGAGAACGGCTTTCGCCAGGGGTCAGTTATCTCCCCAACAATCTTTACAATAATGGTCAACGACCTGGGGGAAGAATTCACAGACCTTAGAAATAGCTTATCCCAATATGCAGATGATGCAGCAATTTGGAGATCAGGAACACACCTACCCCATACCTTTAAAAAAACTACAAATAAACCAAGTAGTAGAATGGATGGACAAGTGGGGTTTTAATCTAAATATAAATAAGACGGTTAGGATGGTTTTCAGGAAAAGCCGTGAGAAACAAATAATGGATGTACATATAAATCAAAACTGTAGGCCCCAGTTGATTGTATTCATTGATTGTGAAGGTAAGGTAAACCACGCGGAAAGCGTATGACAAGAGCCCTGAGGTAAAGGGCAAACTGGCCCGGAATACTTGACTATTGAAGTAAAATGATCAAAGTTATTTTATAATCATTGAACAATATTACTGAAAGTATGTATGGTTGTTTGCGAAAACCTGACCACTTAGGTAATATGATCTAGGTTATTTTATAATGATTGAACAATATTACTTAAAGTATGTATGGTTGTTCGTGATTACCCACAATTAATATGTTGCTATTTGATGAGCCCTGAAAGGGATATAGATTTGCGGGTTGCAGTGACTTACTTCACATCCTGGAAAACAACACCACGTTTCCGTGAACACAAGTGTAAGTCGTCGACTAGTGTGAATGCCAGGCAAATCCGTGGTCTGGCGGCATCCATAATGATACAAAACAGTAGAGAAATGTAGACTCGCAGCCAGTTATGGCGCCATCTTTGCCAGATTTGTTATATTACATCAACTTTAGTTATTTATTTTATTAATTATCTATTTATCCAAATATTTGATTTCTATTCCTGAGCCTATCACACATTCAACATCTAATTATCTGAGATAGAGATAGAAGGAACAAGTACAAAGGGGTATCCCACAAATATCTCAAGAAAGTCAGTAAATTACTTACAAGTTGGAATTCATGGCTGCGGGGGAAAAATATATGAGAGCAGTGAAAACCTGACACCAAGACCAGACGGAAGGAAGTAAACACAGATGGGCCTCACAACAGACGCAAGGAAGTCAACACAGATGGGCCTCACAACAGACGGAAGGAAGTTAACACAGATGGGCCTCACAACAGACGGAAAGAAGTCAACACAGATGGGTCTCACAACAGACGGAATACCCAAATAATGTCATTAATCTATTCAATATTATACTTTTAATTCTTATGTCTTCAGCATATATTTTGCAATATTTCATATTCATTCCATTTCATTCATCCTCGCTGTACACATCACTACATTGCATCTTCACAATGTTTTATCAAATATATGATAATGATTTCTTCTTCTTCTTCTTCGTACGCAGTCAGACAGTAACCATTATTTTTTCGAAAAAAGCGGCGGTCGTCCTGAGGCTGTCGACACTGCCATAGAGCTTCTCTTGTGGTCCCACTGGTGATGGTCACATCTGCTCTCTCTGATCCTCGTATGTCTGGCAGTTCTGCAGCAGATGCTCAGCGGTCATTTTCTCATTTTGGCCAGTGCGAAGTCTGAAGACAACGACCTGCTCTCTTCTGTTCAACTGGTAATAGGCATCGTTTTTGGTGTAGCAGTATGTTCAGTTTCCCATCTGGTCATGTATCTGGCTTTTATCTGACTCTTTGTACGTCATACTAGTATCTGTTTGTGATAGTCTTGCACCTTCTTTTGCCAGTCTGTCTGCCTCCTCGTTGCCTTGGATGTTGCAGTGTGATGGGACCCACTGTACCACTACCTTTTTTGGTGCGGACTGTTGGCATAGTTGACAGAGTGCTGCTCTTAAGTCATTAAGCTCAGTGTTTTTCTGGCTTTTTAGCGCTGTGACTACGGCCAAAGCATCTGTAAGCAGGACTATATGGCTTTCTTTTTCTTTATGTGTCACCATTTCTTCCACTGCCGCCCTGTGCCTCTGCTTCCGCTCTGAAATTGCTTGTGTACTTACCAGTAGCGAATGACAGTGTTATTTTTCTGCCATTTGGTAGGTTCAGGAATGCTCCTGCCCCTCCGTTCTGTGTAGTGTCTGTTACAGAGCCGTCGGTGTATGCATGGGTCCAGTCCATGCTTGGGTAGTTTTTCGATATAAAGCTTAGGGTAGTATCTCTCCTTTCTTTTTCAGTCTGGCAGTTTTTGTTTCCAATAACTGGTATGTTTTCTACCACCTCTGGAAATATATCCTGCCTCCAGGTAGGTTTTCGAACAGTAGTGATGGGCTTTGGTGTTGTTAGTGCGTTTATGGGATCTTCGTGCATCTTTGCTTTGGCTATTTCTGCAAAGTTTCTCCGCTTTAGTTTCCCATTTCCCAAATTGTTTAGTCTCTGGTGCATCGGGTGGTCAGTCAGTCTTCGGAGTTTCTCTGACTGCAGCTGGGCTCTGCAGTCTCTTCTACCGGTCATGGATTGCAGTTTTGTAATCTTTTCAAGTTCTACAATTGGCGTTGACTTCATGCCTCCTGTTATAACTCTCATGGCTTGGATTTGAAGTTTGTTAACTTTATCGAAGTTCGCCTTTGCTGCTGTTGTCCATGCCGAAATGCCATACTCGAGAACTGGTCTCACTCTTCCAGTGTACAGTTTCTTTAGTCTACTTTCGTCTGCTCCCCAGCTTGTGCCATCTAGTTTCCTCATGATTGCCATTCTTTCTCTGGCTCTCATTTGGTTTCTCTCGATCTGACTTTTCCATGTCATGCGCTGATCAAATGTGACTCCAGATAGTTTGGGTTGTCGTTTGGCTGCAGCAATTTGCCATTTAGACTTAATTTGGTGTTTTGTGGTTTGATTGAAAGCGAGAATATTGTGCATAAGAGAATATTCTCCTCGTTTATTTTGACCAGCCATGAGTTCGCCCACTCTTCCAGCGATGTTAGGGCCTGCTGCATCCGATTTCTTGCTATGGTGAGATTCTTGCCAGAGGTCCACAT
Source organism: Ariolimax columbianus (assembly GCA_036924085.1). Classification (NCBI taxonomy): domain Eukaryota; kingdom Metazoa; phylum Mollusca; class Gastropoda; order Stylommatophora; family Arionidae; genus Ariolimax; species Ariolimax columbianus. The sequence continues at coordinate 12,236,461 of JAVGWX010000024.1, read as the reverse complement.
AGCCAGATCATCTGCAAACATTGAGCTATGGACTCTTCTTGGTATATTCTCTGTAATGTCGTTTATATACACCAGGAAGAGTGTGGGTGACAGTACTTCCCCTTGGGGTACTCTCTGCTCGAGTGTCACCTTTTTTGCTCATCTTCCCTTGTACTTGGACTCTGGCCGTTCTTTGTTTGAGGTAGTGGTTGATCCACTTGTACATTCTCTCACAAACTTCACTTCTCCTTAGCTTGATTCTAAGTCCATCTTTCCAGACTTTGTCGAATGCCTTTTCCAGGTCCACCCAACCGATACTGTGTGTTTCTGTGCCTGGTAGGCATCTTCTATTTCCTGGGCTATGAGGAGGACCTGGTCCTCAGTGGATCTGTGCTGTCTAAAGCCGGCTAGCTGTGGAATTAGTATTCGTTTTTCTTCCAGATGCCACATCGGTCTGGTGTTTATCATACGTTCCATCAGTTTGCCGACACAGCTCAGTAGGCTGATAGGCCTGTATCCATTCGGATCTGTGTTGTCCTTTTCTTTCTTCGGTACTGGTACAAGTACTGCGTCTTTCCATGCCTGGGGTACAATGCCCCTCACCTTAGCCCACACAACGCTGGTGGCATCACACTCGTGGTACAGTCCCCTGGCATCACTAATGATAGTAGCGCCCCTCTCGTGGTATATTCGCAAAGTAGCAGACTGGTCCCATTCGGAGATTGATCAAAATTGTTGACGCCCCAATCGTGGCACGACCTTAAGCTGTTATATTGTCTCCTATGGCACATAGCCCAGTTTTTAATATCATTTCAGTATCAGAATGGAAGATCCAAATATCATTTTAATATCAGAATGGAAGATCCGAAGATCATTTCAATATCATAATGGAAGATCTAAATATAATTTCAGTATCAGAATGAAAGATCCGAAGATCATTTCAATATCAGAATGGAAGATCCAAATATCATTTCAAAATCAGAATGGAAGATCCAAATATCATTTCAAAATCAGAATGGAAGATCCAAATATCATTTCAATATCAGAAAAGAAGATCCAAATATAATTTCAGTATCAGAATGGAAGATCCAAATATCATTTCAAAATCAGAATGGAAGATCCAAATATCATTTCAATATCAGAATGGAAGATCCAAATATAATTTCAGTATCAGAATGGAAGATCCGAAGATCATTTCAATATCAGAATGGAAGATCCAAATATCATTTCAGTATCAGAATGGAAGATCAAAATACCATTTCAGTATCAGAATGGAAGATCCAAATATCATTTCATAATCAGAATGGAAGATCCAAATATCATTTCAGAATCAGAATGGAAGATCCAAATATCATTTCAGAATTAGAATGGAAGATCCAAATATCATTTCAGAATCAGAATGGAAGATCCAAATATCATTTCAGAATCAGAATGGAAGATCCAAATATCATTTCAGTATCAGAATGGAATGCAACAACTGGAAATGAGAAAGTCCACTAAATGGTATACTGCCATTCAGTTGAACAACAGATCAAACGTAGGAAGTGGAGTTGGATGGAACACACGCAATGAAAATCACCATCACATCTGGCCGTACAGGGCCTGACAGAATCCAACGAAAAAGAAGAAGAGAAGTAGACACAGCAACACTCAGAGAACAGAGGTAGACAGACAAACATTCGGAGAACAGAGGTAGACAGAGAAACATTCGGAGAACAGAGGTAGACAGACAAACATTCGGAGAACAGAGGTAGACAGACAAACATTCGGAGAACAGAGGTAGACAGACAAACATTCGGAGAACAGAGGTAGACAGAGAAACATTCAGAGAACAGAGGTAGACAGAGAAACAGTCAGAGAACAGAGGTAGACAGACAAACATTCGGAGAACAGAGGTAGACAGACAAACATTCGGAGAACAGAGGTAGACAGAGAAACAGTCAGAGAACAGAGGTAGACAGACAAACATTCGGAGAACAGAGGTAGACAGACAAACATTCGGAGAACAGAGGTAGACAGACAAACATTCGGAGAACAGAGGTAGACAGAGAAACAGTCAGAGAAGACATGTAGACATAGAAACGCTGTGAGAAGAGAGGTAGACAGACAACCACTCAGAGCAGAGATTGTGAAACGAACATTCGTCCCTGGACCACAACTAGAAATATACAGAAAGTGCAGCTGCAAACCAAACTTTATGAAGGAGGATTGTCAATAGCCAATGTCCCGATAAGGGAGAAAATCATTGATTGAATGATTGATTGATTTGAGCCTACGACTGGTATTATCTTCTGCATTTGCCCACAATGTTTTTGTTGTCCACAATAAAAGTGTTCTCACAATACCGCCATGGCTAATTCTTTTGCCCCAAAATCTATGACGCCTTTTAAATATCGGATGAAATGACAATGACATATTTAACCCTGATTTTCTTGTATTTTCATGTTCATGAACTTACACCTAAAGCTTACAATGACAATTATTTCACATTTACACGTTTCCAGTTATTTCAGCGCTCAAAATGTGAAATTTTCTATGGCTTTCCTTCTATATTGTGTGCTTCTCTGATTTAAGGTCTTTGTTTTTTTAATAATTGACAAAAATGTTCAATATTAGAATGAAGATTGCAGATAATTGGAGCAAATCTGAGGTTGCTGAGATACAGAAAATTGGGACATTTCTGTTTCTAATCGCTGGACTATATGCTGAATGTACAGAATGGATAACTACATGGATGTTACCTGTCGCTCAACCCTCTACAGAATGGATAACTACATGGATGTCACCTGTCGCTCAACCCTCTACAGAATGGATAACTACATGGATGTCACCTGTCGCTCAACCCTCTACAGAATGGATAACTACATGGATGTCACCTGTCGCTTAACCCTCTACAGAATGGATAACTACATGGATGTCACCTGTCGCTCAACCCTCTACAGAATGGATAACTACATGGATGTCACCTGTCGCTCAACCCTCTACAGAATGGATAACTACATGGATGTCACCTGTCGCTCAACCCTCTACAGAATGGATAACTACATGGATGTTACTAGTCCTAGACTGAATGCATGTTTATTTATTATTTCCACTTATCGATATACTTGTCATGCTTTCTTTGTGGATTCTATGGAGCAGCTATAATCCAAATTATCGTGTCTGCATTCCTTATATACTTTTTCTTTGTCTGCTTATATATTTCATTGACCTGCCTAGGTTTCTGATTCAAAAACAACTTGTATTACAACGGAAGAAAGAACTAAACTGGTCTGAAGCAAAAGCAAAAATCACAAAAGATCAATTTATGAGTGAAAACAACACGAAAGGCAGCACACACAGTATCACACATGTAGTTATGGAGTCATAACTTGTACAATATATTGATGCGGACTAAATAAGCACACACCAGTAATAACATTTATAACAAAATATGCCAGCCAACAATTACTGCACACACACAACACACTAGGTTTACCACCACTAGCCGACCACCAGTAAACTTTAAGTAATGTGTATATATCGTCACAATCAACAACAGCAGCATTTGCAACAACAACATCATCAACTACAACAACATTATCAACATAAGCCACAAGAATAGCGAGATCAACAACATCATCTATAACAACAACATAACAATAGTAACATCAGTATCAACTTGAACAACATCAACAACAAAAATAACAATAATAACAACAGCATCAACCTCACCAAACAACAACATTGATACATTAGAAAATGACTGAAATCAGAAGAACTCTTTACTTCTATTTTATTTCTTCAAGATGTCAGCACTTCGTGAGATGTTCATCAACTAACTCATTGGAATGCTCAGATTTGGCACATTGTTTAATTCGGTCTGTGGACAAGTTTCTCGCTCAGTTTGACATCATCTACAAATACAAGAGCATTGTTTAATTCGGTCTGTGGACAAGTTTCTCGCTCAGTTTGACATCATCTACAAAAAAAAAGAACAATGTTTTCATCGACCTGATATTAACATCTTCAGCATCATCACTGCCATCACAAATACTCGTCAAACACATTCACAAAGAAGCGGTTATCGATCTATTCTGGCTCATATCTCAGTGACCGGCGAAATCGATGGTTTGAATGTTACATTAGAGACCTTCTTTCCACAACTGTTCTCATTAACTTGTGAAGTTAAGCGTCGTGGGAAGATGAAGTGGCCTGTCATGACACACGTGCGTTACGTCTATATTTGCTAGCCCCTATGTTGTATTATGTTATGTTATGTTATCTCACATAAAAACATACAGGGTCCATACAGGGGTATTTCAAGTTTCCAAGTTTCTTATTCTATCTCACCTTACAAACATTCATGACTTTTCTCAAATATTTCACTTGGCACCAATCCATTCTCTTTGTCTGTTACGCAAGCAAAGAGCCGTTATAGAAATACAGATTCTATGTTTGATAGTGTATCCGTTTATGATATGTGCACTTTGTGTTCCGTCAATTGATCTCCGTCTTATATCTTTATTGTCAGGATGAACTTATATCATATCATTTTGCAGTCTATGTTCATACTTTTTTTTCGTTCTGTTTTCATCTACAAAAAGCAGTTCATGTATTGATCGGCATGCTCCTCATCCCGTGTTGAATTCAGCTTCTATTATAGGACTAAGATTGTCTTCATTTGTTCATTTGTCGATAATGTCAAAATTGAACAGCAGTTTGTCACAAAGCACATTCCTGTGTTGCCCCAGCGGTTATTTCCAAATCGTTAATGAATTCACCAGTTGTAGTACAATCATCTCAACTTTATCCAATTTGTATATATCCTTGTATTCATTAGTCCATCAGGATAGACAACGTGTATGTCTGTCAAATGTATCATACGAAATCTCACTATCCGTGTTTGTTATAGTCAGGTAACTGTCATCCGTTATTGCTTGTTAGCTTATTTATTTCAAGATAAATAAAGGAATATATACATGCCACTCTTTTAAAGAATATTCTGTGGGGGTTGCACAATTGTTCTTATTATGTGCTCACAAATATTTGGGCATACATGTGTATCTAAGATTTAGTTATGAATTGCTTCTGTATTTAACACATTTTATCCCATTATTATATCCATAATTGCTTACTTATAAACTATTCATTTATAATAAACACACGTGGATAAACATAATTACATTTGTATTAACACTCTAAACTTGTACTCTCACAATTTTCATCAACATAAAAGCCAGATAGACAGATACATAGATAGATAGCTGCATATATAGATATATAGACAGACAGACAGGCATGCCTACAGATAGACAGATAGATAGATAGATAGCTGCATATATAGATATATAGACAGACAGGAATGCCTACAGATAGACAGATAGATAGATAGATAGATAGATAGATAGATAGATAGATAGATAGATAGATAGATAGATAGATAGATAGATAGATAGATAGATAGATAGATAGATCTACTATTTGTAAACACATGCAATTACCTCTCCTCGCCAACCAGGTTTAATTGAAGGTTTGACGTATCGAATGTCCGAAGACACAAAATATTCTTGCTATTGCTACATCTAGATGATGTAGGACGTTTCCAAGGAAGCGGTCGGCTAGACAAGCCGTAAGTGACAGCGCGCTGTTAACTGTTACAAGGATAAGCCCAACTACAGAAAAGGCATCATTCTGGAGCCTCTCAAGAAGTAGCGTTAATGAAGACAGTACAGACTGAACAAGAGGTACAGCTATTACCACAACCGTGGTCAGCAGCCCACCAACAGTTTCCAATAAACCAGCAGCGAGACCGGTAACGATACCGCCTACTCCACCAAGTAGTCCACCGAGTAGTCCCCCACTGCAACTGCTTCCTCCGCATGATCTCACCTCCGCAGCTTCAGTGAAGACGAACACGACAGCCACCAAAAGAAATACAATGTGTAGAGAGAGCATCTGTCAGAGAGAAAACAGAACAAGGGAAATGTGAGTGTACGAGCTGATAGTTTATGTTTGTCGGCTCTTCAACAATCTTACTTGAATACTTTAATCCTGGTATTCAATCGGGCAAGGTTGTCTGATACCACAGAGGTACAAGCTGCTTAAATATGTGCCTGTCCTTTACCTTGGAGTATCATGTCGGTCTATAGGGGTGGTGCAGGTCATCTCTAAAAACTCATCGGCTTGCGGCAGCTCAGACTGTTACAGTTGTATACCACCAGAAGGACACGCCCCTGGTCCATCTAGTCAGCCGGACCACATTGCCGACCCATCTATACTTTCGTATTGGCGCAGAGCTGGCGACATTCAGGAACTCTGCTTGGTCACGGGTGTCGGTATATGGGAAATTGAATCTTAATGCGATATTTGATTCTCATCACTTATTTGTTCTTCCGGTAACTTGGACATTATTTTCGTCTAATTTGGGTATACTCTAAACCTGACACTCCTTATACCATCCATGCCGCTGAATACTGATTGTATGCTGTATGACGTGGTGCTTGGACACGGACATTGAAGTATGTATTTTGTCCCAGCGGCCGTTATTAGACTTTGCGGGCTGTGGTGCTCATAATCCTGTCCTATCGGCCGTTATTAGACTTTGCGGGCTGTGGTGCCCATAATCCTGTTTTGATCATGTGTCTGACCTTCATGTCCAGTTAGCACAGGGCTATCCTATCTGCCCACCTCTGATCTTGAACATTATGTGAACAAGAAGTTGCTGTGTAGTCGTACTGATGCTGTTTTCTCTTGCTGGTTTTGGTATTTTAGCAGCGGCAGTGAAGCTATTCAGAACGAGCATCAGTTATTCTATATGGCGGCTAATACATCCTGCGCATTGACAATTCTGGTTGCGTATCAAGTCAGCAAACTTGGCAGCATCTATTGTTATGGGCCCCTTTTGGTTTGAGAGGAAGACTGTTCAGTTGCAATGCTATAGCCTGATCGGCATGTGGTGGCTGCCTAACTCAAGTAGGTGTACTCCTTCCGCTTTGTTAACAATAGTCACGCCGCTACTAAGCACGTAGTCGATTTCTGCCTTGATAAACCAGTTTATTGAGGCTCATGTCCCTAGATTCCCAGCGCGTTTAAGTGAGGCTCATGTCCCCAGCTTCCGATCACGTTTTGGTGAGGCTCATGTCACATCACCTTAACAGCGCGTTTTGGTGAGGTTCATTTCATCACCTTCCGAGTCCGTTTTTGTGAGGATCATGGCCTCTGCTCCCCAGCGCGTTTTAAACATCGATAGGTGTTCGTGAGGCGGAGCTTGTACATCGCAGCAAAGATCATCAAGCGATCACAACTATCGTGCGTTTTGTCTTCTGAGAAGTCCACGTAGGTCTCGTTCACCCGAATAGACCCGACACGTACGTAAGAATATCCGAAGATTATTTGTTCTCTACGCGGCTATTTTAAATGTTTCTCAAGATTCCCACATCGACTGGCTGTCCCTCTTGACAGTCTTGCTAACGACGTGAAGGAACGATGTGATCCCCATAGTAATACGAGTGACACGCAGGGTAAACCTACTCATTATGGACAATGGCAACAACAACAACAATAACAACGACAAGAGAAATAAAGAACCTATTTGTTCTGAAATGCCTGTAGAAAAGATGGTTGTGACAGATAATAATCGTCAACGTCACGTGGTTTAAAACTTGCCGATGCTAACCATGACTACCAACAACAACAAATACTATACCTTGGTAGGTCAGTTGATTCTCAAGCGAGGGAATGTTACGTCGCTGGGTTCCTGTTCTGAAGTGATGATCAAGTCTAAAGTTAGGCCCATTTTATTGATAGAACGTGTTATCCCCGATGTGTCAGATCGTCTTTCGTTTTCTCAAGTCAGCGGTAGGTGTCAAGCGTATTTCAAAGCTCTTCTCGTATCCACTCTCCTAATATTGGATGTCAAAGTGCGGAAAGCTCTAGTCTGTTCTCAAGAAATCGCTAGAGGGGTGTGTAATAAATGCAATATCTCTCTTAATGAAACAGATGGCACTAGGGTGTAAGAGTGATGACGTATGGAACACTCGAGAGGAAACCACGTGATGTGAAGATGTGCGCGTGTAACAGACGTACAAACAGACCAATCAGAAGCTGCCCCGTACACGACAACATTCACTCCATCCGGTACGCCATCAGCCAATCAACGTTCTCGGCTTCCATGAACGGACACCGACATAAGTGAACTTCACAAACTTGTTCTCTCTTTGTCTAACTATACAGTCGCGTGATGGGTTATGGGATAAAGAAAGCGAAACTCATTATGTCAACATGCATCTCTATCAGTAACGAATAGTTCACATTAGAGATAAGCAATACATAGAGAATATGAAGTATATATTTTGAATGATAAATTACAAATCGTTTTAGTATTGCTTGGGCATCATTCCATTCCTCGATGCACGCTGATCAACTTCAAATATCGGGCTATCACGTGACTACGAATAAGAGTAAGAATTGGAAGGGTTCATTCGCTAGAACAGTCTATTGTCAATAAGTGGGGGTGAGTGGGAAGGGAAGAGAGGGGGCTTTAGAGGGGGTTCAGCAGCTCTGAGTGTTATGTTAATGTGTATATGTGTATATAACGGTGAGCTACGTTCGACACACAAAATAGTTGAGTACCTTGTCATGGTTTCTACCGTTTCATGGGATTTTGGTTTTCTTTCCATGGTGGACTGGCATGATTGTTTTTTTTTCCTCCAGATACTGCCTGTCTTCGGATTGGATCTGCTCTCGCAAGATGTTTTGTAATTGACATGAGATGGGAACTGATTTTTGGTATATACGTAAAGAAAGACGGAGACATTAACTGCATCAATGGGAATATATAAGATAATGGAAGTCGAATTTATATATTGTCGTGAAAAGTAATAACAGATTGAGCGACTCATTAAAAATGATCAGCGATTACTTCAAAGAAGTAGAAGATAAGTTGAAGAAGAGGGCCATAACAATAGAGACTTATTGATAAATATGTGACCACATTTTCAGAGGTGAATACTAAAAGATGGACAGATAGGTAAGAAAAGGTGACAAGAAACATTGAGAGGGAGACAGTCCCGGATAAAGACAAGTTTTGAAAAGTGTTTGAGTTATGTAGAGAGTTATAAATAGTTCAGTTTACCTAGAAACACATAGATAAGGGCACACACAAGAGAAGTATTGATATTATTGAAGAGAAATGTTGAAAATTAAGAGATAGTTTTTCAGAGAGAAAGACACTAAAAGAACGACACACAATTCGAGAAATTGTTGGACGGGAAATGAAAGCGTGATTAAGATAACTCCGTGCAGAGAGTTATGTCTAGGGACACTACACTTGGTAATCAACTTGAGCTAGTTAAGCCTAGAAAAGCTATATCTCAAACGGGCGTGGCTGATATAAAATATCTACATCCCAAATGAACCAGCTGGCCGTGTGAGCTGATAGGGCGGGTGATACAGGGCCATGCCACTTGATCTGAACTTTATTGCATGCACGTTATTGATTGTGGTATTAATAGCACAGCCTGGGGTGTCAACAAAGAATATCATTGTCTTAGAGATGGAGCTCCGAGCGCCTAATATTGATCAATACAAAACGTGCGCAGTTAGACAAGGACAGAAAACGTTTATTAAGCTCACTTATGTCAGTCTTTTTCCACGTGAGAGAGGGCGTGGCGTCACTGAGGACAGATTCGAGATAGGAAATGTTGGCCTGGTGGAGACCACTTCTGATTGTCCTGATTGATGGTATTCTTAGGCACGCCCAGATCGCGTGATACGTCCCGTGTATTTCCATAGTTATCTCCTTCTGGTCTCTGTGCTATATGGTAATCTGAGATACAGATATCGCTTACTACAGACCTAATGCAGAACTAGGACCCAGCGACGCAACATTTCCTCGAGAAAGAGAATTCACTCCACTACCGACGTTCGAGTATAGCAGACTCATTATGGGTGTTTGACGCCAGCCAGTCCAGGATAAACTTGTGACCCGAGACATCTACTATGCGCACAGAACGGTGCCGACATAATCTGCAATTTTGGAGAGAAAACAAGCATATATGGCCCGATCAGGCCGTAAACAAGGATAGAGGTTCTCGCCTGCCAGTTCCAATGTAAGCTTGTAATCTGAAGGTCTCTACTGGAATCACCAAGTTGCGTGAGCCTCAAACAGAGGGTCTACGAATTTGAAGTCTTTCCAAAAAAGGAAGTTAATAGATTGAGGCACTTAGAGAACGGTATGGAGTTTGAGGAGACTGGCTGAATATTTGCCATATTGATACATGGAATTAGCAGGAAACATCAACGCCAACGGAGGGCAAGAACATTCCAAAACTCTAAAGCCATCAGAAACAGATGCGTACTCAAGCAATCATATATACAGCCCTGGAAGCACTGCAGCAACCAATGAGACCAGCACACGACAGATTGATAAGCCAGTTCCATGCAGCTTCTGCTAGTCAGATTTCTGGCACCACTGACGACAGTCAGATCAAGTGCTAAGGGGACGATGTGGCCAAGTGGTTAAGTGGCACGGCTCACAACCGGAAGGTGCTGTATTCGATTCACAGCACCGGTCGTTACCCCGGGGAAGCAAACCCTTAGAAAATACAGAAGGAAGCAGGCCCTTACATAAAATGCATGCTGAAGTCGGATGCACTGGGCCGACAGGCGCAAAATAAAAACCACAGTGCAACGCACACCGCCTTGTGGATTAGAGAAATAAGGCGAACACAAAAAAAATATATAAGTGCTACATCAGGGAGAAATAACGCGGAAGAATTACTGTCCAGCAACGGAAGGAGCGCGACAACACCAAAGTACTCTGGAAGAAGAATGGCGATAGCATGAGCTAAACAAGACGTTTTCGAAGCAGCTACAGACAGACACATCTGTTGTGGGCCTTATCGGACTCGACAAGACTCGCGGCAACAGTCATACAACGGGTGGAACTGCCTACAAAGGAAGACAACTGCAATTTGTACTGGTACATGCGCGAGCGGGGCTTCCCCCTAAAATATATCGATTACATTTCCTCTGTAGATCGGGCGGTTTGAGAATGGAACCATAAATACCAACAACAAAAAAAACAATACACCAAAACCAGCAAAAAAAGAATCAGCTGACAGACGCCAACCAACAAACTCATGAGGCAGCTGTTGAGTGTAGAATCTGGAATATCATATTCGATTGTACAGAGAAATTCCCGAGAAAAACCACACCACCGCAGCTCTTACCTGTGGGAGTGTTCTAATTGGTAAACATTGCTATTGAGGAAGCGCTGGCCTCACCAGATGATGTGATAAAAAACTTTTTTCCAGACCTTTATTTGGAATTCGTATGACACTTATACATCAGTAACAGTGACTTACCTCTAGCACCAGGAAACATATTTTTGTTCTAAAGGATTGGTTGAGCAGCTATCCCCGCATGGCAGGGAACAGTTTGAAAGTGTACATAATGTCGTGACCCAAACTACGTCCCAAACGTCCAATGACTACAGAAGCTCATCGAGATGAAACATTTAAAGGTCGCCATCCGAAGTAATGAGCACTGGATCTATGAAAAGATCATTCAAAAGCCAAAAGTAGGTCTGGCCAATCTGGGAAACAAAACAATAATATATGCATTACAAAAAATTAAGGTAAACCAAACCACAAAACTCAATTTTCCAAAAAAAATATTTTTAGGAAAGATAGAGAGACAGCAGCGAAAGGAGGAGTAGCCGTTATAGTAAATGGAGAATACCAAATAATGGACTAGGATAAATTTAATATTGAAATCCTAGAAGGCCCATATATTAAAATAGACAATAGTCAAGTGAGAATCACAATAATTAACATATACAACCCAAGAAGAAAACTCACCCCAAATGACATGGAAACAATTAAATTACAAATAAACAATAGAACAATTATTGTAGAGGATTTCAACGCGCATCATCCAACTTGGGGAGGAAGCACTATAGACGCGGCAGGGAAACAAATAGTCACCTTCTGTGTAGAAAACAATCTGATAATAATGAGCGATGGGTCAATAACCAGAATAAATAACAATCCAAAAGGATCAGATACGGATATAGACATCCACAAAAATGACGCTAAACTTAGCAACCATCAAAAGGGAAGATGTTGATAATGCAGGATATTTCAAGCACATTCCCAACAGAACCGTGCCAGCTAACTTAATACAAACCACAGGAAAAGAAAAAGAAAACGGTAACCATAAAAAGAACAAAACACATGTGCCCTGGTGGAGTGAGGAATGCACCAAATAAATAAAAAAGAGACAAAAGCTTTAAAGAAATACAGGAAATACAAAACGGAAGACAACCATACATATTAACAAACAATTAAAAAAGAAACCGAGAAAGTAATAGAAAAAGCAAACAGAAAACAGTGGAGGACATTCTGCTGAACCTTAAATCCCTCATCCAGAATAACAGTTATGAATAAAATTAAAGTCCATAACAGACGGCAATATCAAAAGCACTTTCTCAACATGCAGAATTCTGAAACTAGGAGAAACTGATAAACAAAAGGCAAATATACTGGCCGCACAATTCTATAAAATCAGCGCTAATAGCTCCCTTAAAAAGGACGAAATCCAAAGAAGAGAAAACCTAATGGTACAATTAAAAGCAGGTCGAGTGGCTCCCCCAGATACACAAACCAACCTAAACGCAGAAAAAACAATAGGGGAGACAGTACAAGCAATAAAATTCAAAACCAATACAACAGCAGGACAAGACATACTAAGCTATTAATTCCTAAAGAACATTCAAATAACAACAATAACTCTAATAGTGCTGCTTTTTAATGTAATATGTAACACCGGATATTTCCCAAAAGCCTGGAAAATGGAGGTGATTGTTCCTGTCCTGAAGCCAAACAAAGAAGCCCATGATGCTAGCTCATACAGACCGATATCTATATCCTCCCAATTAGGGAAAATCTTAGAAACAATAATCAATAATCGTATTAAATACCACTTAGACCAAAACAATCTTTACAGCCCAATCCAAACAGGATTAAGAAAAGGAAAAAGTACAGTAGACCAGCTCATTAAACTAGAACACGAAGTAAAAGCAGGATTTCAAAAGGGAAAAAAAACCAATGCAATATTCCTAGACGCAGCTAGAGCACATGATGAATGTTGGAGGGAAGGGGCACTATATAAAATACAGAAGATAGGAATAACAGGCAAAGCCTACCAATACTTAAAGATCTTCATGGAAGAGATATACTTTGTAGTTCAAATTCAAGACCAACTATCATGAAAATTTAAACAAGAGAACGGCTTTCCCCAGGGGTCAGTTATCTCCCCAATAATCTTTACAATAATGGTCAACGACCTGGGGGAAGAATTCACAGACCTTAGAAATAGCTTATCCCAATATGCAGATGATGCAGCAATTTGGAGATCAGGAACACACCTACCCCATACCTTTAAAAAAACTACAAATACAAATAAACAAAGTAGTAGAATGGATGGACAAGTGGGGTTTTAATCTAAATATAAATTAGACCGTATGGATGGTTTTCAGGAAAAGCCGAGAAAAACAAATAATGGATGTACATATAAATCTTCTTCTTCTTCTTCGTACGCAGTCAGACAGTAACCATTATGTTTTCGAAAAAAGCGGCGGTCATCCTGAGGCTGTCGACACTGCCATAGAGCTTCTCTTGTGGTTCCACTGGTGATGGCCACATCTGCTCTCTGTGATCCTCGTATGTCGGGCAGTTCTGCATCAGATGCTCAGCGGTCATTTTCTCGGTACCACACGGGCATTCGTCGGTACCACCTATCTTCAATTTGTTGAATAGGTGGTACCTCAGTCAATTGTGGCCAGTGCGAAGTCTGAAGACAACGACCTGCTCTCTTCTGTTCAACTGGTAATAGGCATCGTTTTTGGTGTAACCAGTATGTTCAGTTTCCCATTTGGTCATGTATCTGGCTTTTATAAGCTGTTTTGACTCTTCGTACGTCATACTAGTATCTGTTTGTGGTAGTCTTGCACCTTCTTTTGCACGTCTGTCTGCCTCCTCGTTGCCTTGGATGTTACAGTGTGATGGGACCAACTGTACCACTACCCTTTTTGGTTCGGACTGCTGGCATAGTTGACAGAGCACTACTCTTAAGTCATTAAGCTCAGAGTTTTTCTGGCTTTTTAGCGATGTGACTACGGCGAGAGCATCTGTAAACAGGACTATATGGCTTTCATTTTCTTTATGTGTCGCTATTTTTTCCACTGCCGTCCTCAGTGTCTCTGCCTCCGCTCTGAAATTGCTTGTGTATTTACCAGTAGCGAACGACAGTGTTATTTTTCTGCCATTTGGAAGGTTCAGGAATGCTCCTGCCCCTCCGTTCTGTGTAGTGTTTGTTACATAACCGTCGGTGTATGCATGGGTCCAGTCCATGCTTGGGTAGTTTTTCGATATAAAGCTTAGGGTAGTATCTCTTCTTTCTTTTTCAGTCTGGCAGTTTTTGTTTCCAATACCTGGTATATTTTCTACCACCTCTGGAAATATATGCTGCCTCCAGGTAGGTTTTCGTACAGTAGTGATGAGCTTTGGTATTGTTACGGCGTTTATGGGATCTTCGTGCATCTTTGCTTTGGCTATTTCTGTAAAGTTTCTCCGCTTTAGTTTCCCATTTCCCAAATTGTTAAGTCTCTGGTGCATTGGGTGGTCAGTCAGTCCTAGGAGTTTCTCTGACTGCAGCTGGGCTCTGCAGTCTCTTCTATCGGTCATGGGTTGCAGCTTTGTAATCTTTTCAAGTTCTACAATTGGCGTTGACTTCATGCCTCCTGTTATAACTCTCATGGCTTGGATTTGAAGTTTGTTAACTTTATCGAAGTTCGCCTTGTCTGCTGTTGTCCATGCCGAAATGCCATACTCGAGAACTGGTCTCACTCTTCCAGTGTACAGTTTATTTAGTATACTTTCGTCTGCTCCCCAACCCTCGCCAGCAAGTTTCCTCATGATTGTCATTCTTTCTCTAGCTCTCATTCGGTTTTGTGAGAACAATTTTATTGTGGTTTACCTTACCTTCACAATCAATGAATACAATCAACTGGGGCCTACAGTTTTTATTTATATGTACATCCATTATTTGTTTCTCACGGCTTTTCTTGAAAACCATCCTAACCGTCTTATTTATTTTTAGATTAAAACCCCACTTGTCCATCCATTCTACTACTTTGTTTATTTGTATTTGTAGTTTTTTTAAAGGTATGGGGTAGGTGTGTTCCTGATCTCCAAAATTGCTGCATCATCTGCATATAGCGATAAGCTATTTCTAAGGTCTGTGAATTCTTCCCCCAGGTCGTTGACCATTATTGTAAAGATTGTTGGGGAGATAACTGACCCCTGGGGAAAGCCGTTCTCTTGTTTAAATTTTCATGATCGTTGGTCTTGAATTTGAACTACAAAGTATATCTCTTCCATGAAGATCTTTAAGTACTGGTAGGCTTTGCCTGTTATTCCTATCTTCTGTATTTTATATAGTGCCCCTTCCCTCCAACATTCATCATGTGCTCTAGATGCGTCTAGGAATATTGCATCGGCTTTTTTTTTACCTTTTGAAATCCCGCTTTTACTTCTTGTTCTAGTTTAATGAGCTGGTCTACCGTACTTTTTCCTTTTCTTAATCCTGTTTGGATGGGGCTGTAAAGATTGTTTTGGACTAATTGGTATTTAATACGATTATTAATTATTGTTTCTAAGATTGTCCCTAATTGGGAGGATATAGATATCGGTCTGTATGAGCTAGCATCATGGGCTTCTTTGTTTGGCTTCAGGACAGGAACAATCACCTCCATTTTCCAGGCTTTTGGGAAATATCCGGTGTTGCATATAAAATTAAAAAGCAGCACTATTAGAGTTATTGTTGTTATTTGAATGTTCTTTAGGAATTAATAGCTTAGTATGTCTTGTCCTGCTGTTGTATTGGTTTTGAATTTTATTGCTTGTACTGTCTCCCCTATTGTTTTTTCTGCGTTTAGGTTGGTTTGTGTATCTGGGGGAGCCACTCGACCTGCTTTTAATTGTACCATTAGGTTTTCTCTTCTTTGGATTTCGTCCTTTTTAAGGGAGCTATTAGCGCTGATTTTATAGAATTGTGCGGCCAGTATATTTGCCTTTTGTTTATCAGTTTCTCCTAGTTTCAGAATTCTGCATGTTGGGAAAGTGCTTTTGATATTGCCGTCTGTTATGGACTTTAATTTTATTCATAACTGTTATTCTGGATGAGGGATTTAAGGTTCAGCAGAATGTCCTCCACTGTTTTCTGTTTGCTTTTTCTATTACTTTCTCGGTTTCTTTTTTAATTGTTTGGTAATATGTATGGTTGTCTTCCGTTTTGTATTTCCTGTATTTCTTTAAAGCTTTTGTCTCTTTTTTATTTAATTGGTGCATTCCTCACTCCACCAGGGCACATGTGTTTTTTTCTTTTTATGGTTACCGTTTTCTTTTTCTTTTCCTGTGGTTTGTATTACGTTAGCTGGCATGGTTTTGTTGGGAATGTGCTTGAAATATCCTGCATTATCAACATCTTCCCTTTTGATGGTTGCTAAGTTTAGCGTCATTTTTGTGGATGTCTATATCCGTATCTGATCCTTTTGGATTGTTCGTTATTCTGGTTATTGACCCATCGCTCATTATTATCAGATTGTTTTCTACACAGAAGGTGACTATTTGTTTCCCTGCCGTGTCTATAGTGCTTCCTCCCTAAGTTGGATGATGCGCGTTGAAATCCCCTACAATGATTGTGCTATTGTTTATTTGTAATTTGATTGTTTCCATGTCATTTGGGGTGAGTTTTCTTCTTGGGTTGTATATGTTAATTATTGTGATTCTCACTTGACTATTGTCTATTTTAATATATGGGCCTTCTAGGATTTCAATATTAAATTTATCCCAGTCCATTATTTGGTATTCTCCATTTACTATAACGGCTACTCCTCCTTTCGCTGCTGTCTCTCTATCTTTCCTAACTATATTGTATTTGGAATATTGAGTTTTGTGGTTTGGTTTACCTTAGTTTCTGGTAATGCATATATTATTGTTTTGTTTTCCCAGATTGGCCAGACCTACTTTTGGCTTTTGAATGATCTTTTCATAGATCCAGTGCTCATTACTTCGGATGGCGACCTTTGTATGTTTCATCTCGATGAGCTTCTGTAGTCATTGGACGTTTGGGACGTAGTTTATGTCACGACATTATGTACACTTTCAAACTGTTCCCTGCCATGCGGGGATAGCTGCTCAACCAATCCTTTAGAACAAAAATATGTTTCCTGGTGCTAGAGGTAAGTCACTGTTACTGATGTATAAGTGTCATACGAATTCCAAATAAAGGTCTGGAAGAAAGTTTTTTATCACATCATCTGGTGAGGCCAGCGCTTCCTCAATAGCAATGTTTACCAATTAGAACACTCCCACAGGTAAGAGCTGCGGTGGTGTGGTTTTTCTCGGGAATTTCTCTGTACAATCGAATATGATATTCCAGATTCTACACTCAACAGCTGCCTCATGAGTTTGTTGGTCGGCGTCTGTCAGCTGATTCTTTTTTTGCTGGTTTTGGTGTATTGTTTTTTTTTTTGTTGGTATTTATGGTTCCATTCTCAAACCGCCCGATCTACAGAGGAAATGTAATCGATATATTTTAGGGGGGAAGCCCCGCTCGTGCATGTACCAGTACAAATTGCGGTTGTTTTCCTTTGTAGGCAGTTCCCAAGTATTCACCCGTTGTATGACTGTTGCCGCGAGTCTTGTCGAGTCCGATAAGGCCCACAACAGATGTGTCTGTCTGTCGCTGCTTCGAAAACGTCTTGTTTAGCTCATGCTATCGCCATTCTTCTTCGAGAGTACTTTGGTGTTGTCGCGCTCCTTCCGTTGCTGGGCAGTAATTCTTCCGCGTTATTTCTTTTTGATGTAGCACTTATATTTTTTTTTGTGTGTTCGCCTTATTTCTCTAATCCACAAGGCGGTGTGCGTTGCACTGTGGTTTTTATTTTGCGCCTGTCGGCCCAGTGCATCCGACTTCAGCATGCATTTTATGTAAGGGCCTGCTTCCTTCTGCATTTTCTAAGGGTTTGCTTCCCCAGGGTAACGGCCGGTGCTGTGAATCGAATACAGCACCTTCCGGTTGTGAGCCGTGCCACTTAACCACTTGGCCACGTCGTCCCCTTAGCACTTGATCTGACTGTCGTCAGTGGTGCCAGAAATCTGACTAGCAGAAGCTGCATGGAACTGGCTTAGCAATCTGTCGTGTGCTGGTCTCATTGGTTGCTGCAGTGCTTCCAGGGCTGTATATATGATTGCTTGAGTACGCATCTGTTTCTGATGGCTTTAGAGTTTTGGAATGTTCTTGCCCTCCGTTGATGTTTCCTGCTAATTCCATGTATCAATATGGCAAATATTCAGCCAGTGTCCTCAAACTCCATACCGTTCTTTAAGTGCCTCAATTTATTAACTTCCTTTTTTGGAAAGACTTCAAATTCGTAGACCCTCTGTTTGAGGCTCACGCAGCTTGGTGGTTCCAGTAGAGACCTTCAGATTACAAGCCCACATTGGAACTGGCAGGCGAGAACCTCTATCCTTGTTTACGGCCTGATCGGGGCCATATATGCTTGTTTTCTCTCCAAAATTGCAGATTATGTCGGCACCGTTCTGTGCGCATAGTAGATGTCTCGGGTCACAAGTTTATCCTGTACTGGCTGGAGTCAAACACCCATAATGAGTCTGCTATAATCGAAAGTCGGTAGTGGAGTGAATTCTCTTTCTCGAGGAAATGTTGCGTCGCTGAGTCCTAGTTCTGCATTAGGTCCGTAGTAAGCGATATCTGTATCTCAGATTAATAAATGGCACAGTGACCAGAAGGCGATAACGATGGATATACACGGGACGTATCACGTGATCTGGGCGTGCCTAAGAATACCATCAATCAGGACAATCAGAAGTGGTCTCCACCAGGCCAACATTTCCTATCTCGAGTCTGTCCTCAGTGACGCCACGCCCTCTCTCAGGTTGAAGAAGACTGACATAAGTGAGCTTAATAAACGTTTTCTGTCCTTGTCTAACGCTCGGAGCTCCATCTCTAAGACAGGGATATTCTTTGTTGACACCCCAGGCTGTACTACTAATACCACAATCAAAAACGTGAATGCAATAAAGTTCAGATCAAGTGGCATGGCCCTGTATCGCCAGCCCTATCAGCTCACACGGCCAGCTGGTTCATTTGTGATATAGATATCTTATATCAGCCACGCCCGTTTGAGACATAGCTTTTCTAGGCTTAACTAGCTCAAGTTGATTACCAAGTGTAGTGTCCCTAGACATAACTCTCTGCATGGAGTTATCTTAATCACGCTTTCATTTCCCGTCCAAAAATTTCTCGAATTGTGTGTCGTTCTTTTAGTGTCTTTCTCTCTGAAAAACTATCTCTTAATTTTCCACATTTCTCTTCAATAATATCAATACTTCTCTTTTGTGTCCCCTTATCTATGTGTTTCTAGGTAAACTGAACTATTTATAACTCTCTACATAACTCAAACACTTTTCAAAACTTGTCTTTATCCGGGACTGTCTCCCTCTCAATGTTTCTTGTCACCTTTTCTTACCTATCTGTCCATCTTTTAGTATTCACCTCTGAAAATGTGGTCACATATTTATCAATAAGTCTCTATTGTTATGGCCCTCTTCTTCAACTTATCTTCTACTTCTTTGAAGTAATCGCTGATCATTTTTAATGAGTCGCTCAATCTGTTATTACTTTTCACGACAATATATAAATTCGACTTCCATTATCTTATATATTCCCATTGATGCAGTTAATGTCTCCGTCTTTCTTTACGTATATACCAAAAATCAGTTGACATATCATGTCAATTACAAAACATCTTGCGAGAGCAGATCCAATCCGAAGACAGGCAGTATCTGGAGGAAAAAAAACAATCATGCCAAAGTCCACCATGGAAAAAAAACCAAAATCCCATGAAACGGTAGAAACCATGAAAAGGTACTCAACTATTTTGTGTGTCGAACGTAGCTCACCGTTATATACACATATGTACCTTAACATAACACTCCGAGTTGCTGAACCCCCTCTAAAGCCCCCACCCTTCCCACTCACCTGCCGATCACCCCAACGTATTGACAATAGACTGTTCTAGCGAATGAACTCTTCCAATTCTTACTCTTATTCGTAGTCACGTGATAGCCCGATATTTGAAGTTGATCAGCGTGCATCGAGGAATGGAATGATGCCCAAGTAATACTAAAACGATTTGTAATTTATCATTCAAAATATATACTTCATATTCTCTATGTATTGCTTATCTCTAATGTGAACTATTCGTTACTGATAGAGATGCCTGTTGACATAATGAGTTTCGCTTTCTTTATCCCATAACCCATCACGCGACTGTATAGTTAGACAAAGAGAGAACAAGTTTGTGAAGTTCACTTATGTCGGTGTCCGTTCATGGAAGCCGAGAACGTTGATTGGCTGATGGCGTACCGGATGGAGTGAATGTTGTCGTGTACGGGGCAGCTTCTGATTGGTCTGTTTGTATGTCTGTTACACGCGCACATCTTCAAATCACGTGGTTTCCTCTCGAGTGTTCCATACGTCATCACTCTTACACCCTAGTGCCATCTGTTTCATTAAGAGAGATATTGCATTTATTACACACCCCTCTAGCGATTTCTTGAGAACAGACTAGAGCTTTCCGCACTTTGACATCCAATATTAGGAGAGTGGATACGAGAAGAGCTTTGAAATACGCTTGACACCTACCGCTGACTTGAGAAAACGAAAGACGATCTGACACATCGGGGATAACACGTTCTATCAATAAAATGGGCCTAACTTTAGACTTGATCATCACTTCAGAACAGGAACCCAGCGACGTAACATTCCCTCGCTTGAGAATCAACTGACCTACCAAGGTATAGTATTTGTTGTTGTTGGTAGTCATGGTTAGCATCGGCAAGTTTTAAACCACGTGACGTTGACGATTACTATCTGTCACAACCATCTTTTCTACAGGCATTTCAGAACAAATAGGTTCTTTATTTCTCTTGTCGTTGTTTTTGTTGTTGTTGTTGTTGCGATTGTCCATAATGAGTAGGTTTACCCTGCGTGTCACTCGTATTACTATGGGGATCACATCGTTCCTTCGCGTCGTTAGCAGGACTGTCAAGAGGGACAGCCAGTCGATGTGGGAATCTTGAGAAACATTTAAAATAGCCGCGTAGAGAACAAATAACCTTCGGATATTCTTACGTACGTGTCGGGTCTATTCGGGTGAACGAGACCTACGTGGACTTCTCAGAAGACAAAACGCACGATAGTTGTGATCGCTTGATGATCTTTGCTGCGATGTACAAGCTCCGCCTCACGAACACCTATCGATGTTTAAAACGCGCTGGGGAGCAGAGGCCATGATCCTCACAAAAACGGACTCGGAAGGTGATGAAATGAACCTCACCAAAACGCGCTGTTAAGGTGATGTGACATGAGCCTCACCAAAACGTGATCGGAAGCTGGGGACATGAGCCTCACTTAAACGCGCTGGGAATCTAGGGACATGAGCCTCAATAAACTGGTTTATCAAGGCAGAAATCGACTACGTGCTTAGTAGCGGCGTGACTATTGTTAACAAAGCGGAAGGAGTACACCTACTTGAGTTAGGCAGCCACCACATGCCGACCAGGCTATAGCATTGCAACTGAACAGTCTTCCTCTCAAACCAAAGGGGCCCATAACAATAGATGCTGCCAAGTTTGCGGACTTGATACGCAACCAGAATTGTCAATGCGCAGGATGTATTAGCCGCCATATAGAATAACTGATGCTCGTTCTGAATAGCTTCACTGCCGCTGCTAAAATACCAAATCCAGCAAGAGAAAACAGCATCAGTACGACTACACAGCAACTTCTTGTTCACATAATGTTCAAGATCAGAGGTGGGCAGATAGGATAGCCCTGTGCTAACTGGACATGAAGGTCAGACACATGATCAAAACATGATTATGGGCACCACAGCCCGCAAAGTCTAATAACGGCCGATAGGACAGGATTATGAGCACCACAGCCCGCAAAGTCTAATAACGGCCGCTGGGACACAATACATACTTCAATGTCCGTGTCCAAGCACCACGTCATACAGCATACAATCAGTATTCAGCGGCATGGATGGTATAAGGAGTGTCAGGTTTAGAGTATACCCAAATTAGACGAACATAATGTCCAAGTTACCGGAAGAACAAATAAGTGATGAGAATCAAATATCGCATTAAGATTTAATTTCCCATATACCGACACCCGTGACCAAGCAGAGTTCCTGAATGTCGCCAGCTCTGCGCCAATACGAAAGTATAGATGGGTCGGCAATGTGGTCCGGCTGACTAGATGGACCAGGGGCGTGTCCTTCTGGTGGTATACAACTGTAACAGTCTGAGCTGCCGCAAGCCGATGAGTTTGAGAGATGACCTGCACCACCCCTATAGACCGACATGATACTCCAAGGTAAAGGACAGGCACATATTTAAGCAGCTTGTACCTCTGTGGTATCAGACAACCTTGCCCGATTGAATACCAGGATTAAAGTATTCAAGTAAGATTGTTGAAGAGCCGACAAACATAAACTATCAGCTCGTACACTCACATTTCCCTTGTTCTGTTTTCTCTCTGACAGATGCGCTCTCTACACATTGTATTTCTTTTGGTGGCTGTTGTGTTCGTCTTCACTGAAGCTGCGGAGGTGAGATCATGCGGAGGAAGCAGTTGCAGTGGGGGACTACTCGGTGGACTACTTGGTGGAGTAGGCGGTATCGTTACCGGTCTCGCTGCTGGTTTATTGGAAACTGTTGGTGGGCTGCTGACCACGGTTGTGGTAATAGCTGTACCTCTTGTTCAGTCTGTACTGTCTTCATTAACGCTACTTCTTGAGAGGCTCCAGAATGATGCCTTTTCTGTAGTTGGGCTTATCCTTGTAACAGTTAACAGCGCGCTGTCACTTACGGCTTGTCTAGCCGACCGCTTCCTTGGAAACGTCCTACATCATCTAGATGTCGCAATAACAAGAATATTTTGTGTCTTCGGACATTCGATACGTCAAACCTTCAATTAAACCTGGTTGGCGAGGAGAGGTAATTGCATGTGTTTACAAATAGTAGATCTATCTATCTATCTATCTATCTATCTATCTATCTATCTATCTATCTATCTATCTATCTATCTATCTATCTATCTATCTATCTATCTCTATCTATCTATCTATCTATCTATCTATCTATCTATCTATCTATCTATCTATCTATCTATCTATCTATCTATCTATATATCTATCTATCTATCTATCTATCTATCTATCTATCTATCTATCTATCTATCTATCTATCTATCTATCTATCTATCTATCTATCTATCTATCTATTTATCTATCTATCTATCTATCTATCTATCTATCTATCTATCTATCTATCTATCTATCTATCTATCTATCTATCTATCTATCTATCTATCTATCTATCTATCTATCTGTCTTTCTGTTTGTTTGTCTGTCTGTCTGTCGGCATGCCTGTCTGTCTGTCTATATATCTATATATGCATCTATCTATCTATGTATCTGTCTATCTTTAGACATGCCTGTCTGTCTATATATCTATATATGCATCTATCTATCTATGTATCTGTCTGTCTGTCGGCATGCCTGTCTGTCTATATATCTATATATGCAGCTATCTATCTATGTATCTGTCTATCTGTAGGCATGCCTGTCTGTCTGTCTATATATCTATATATGCAGCTATCTATCTATGTATCTGTCTATCTGGCTTTTATGTTGATGAAAATTGTGAGAGTACATGTTGAGAGTGTTAATACAAATGTAATTATGTTTATCCACATGTGTTTATTATAAATGAATAGTTTATAAGTAAGCAATTATGGATATAATAATGGGATAAAATGTGTTAAATACAGAAGCAATTCATAACTAAATCTTAGATACACATGTATGCCCAAATATTTGTGAGCACATAATAAGAACAATTGTGCAACCCCCACAGAATATTCTTTAAAAGAGTGGCATGTATATATTCCTTTATTTATCTTGAAATAAATAAGCTAACAAGCAATAACGGATGACAGTTACCTGACTATAACAAACACGGATAGTGAGATTTCGTATGATACATTTGACAGACATACACGTTGTCTATCCTGATGGACTAATGAATACAAGGATATATACAAATTGGATAAAGTTGAGATGATTGTACTACAACTGGTGAATTCATTAACGATTTGGAAATAACCGCTGGGGCAACACAGGAATGTGCTTTGTGACAAAGTGCTGTTCAATTTTGACATTATCGACAAATGAACAAATGAAGACAATCTTAGTCCTACAATAGAAGCTGAATTCAACACGGGATGAGGAGCATGCCGATCAATACATGAACTGCTTTTTGTAGATGAAAACAGAACGAAAAAAAAGTATGAACATAGACTGCAAAATGATATGATATAAGTTCATCCTGACAATAAAGATATAAGACGGAGATCAATTGACGGAACACAAAGTGCACATATCATAAACGGATACACTATCAAACATAGAATCTGTATTTCTATAACGGCTCTTTGCTTGCGTAACAGACAAAGAGAATGGATTGGTGTCAAGTGAAATATTTGAGAGAAGTCATGAATGTTTGTAAGGTGAGATAGAATAAGAAACTTGGAAACTTGAAATACCCCTGTATGGACCCTGTATGTTTTTATGTGAGATAACATAACATAATACAACATAGGGGCTAGCAAATATAGACGTAACGCACGTGTGTCATGACAGGCCACTTCATCTTCCCACGGCGCTTAACTTCACAAGTTAATGAGAACAGTTGTGGAAAGAAGGTCTCCAATGTAACATTCAAACCATCGATTTCGCCGGTCACTGAGATATGAGCCAGAATAGATCGATAACCGCTTCTTTGTGAATGTGTTTGACGAGTATTTGTGATGGCAGTGATGATGCTGAAGATGTTAATATCAGGTCGATGAAAACATTGTTCTTTTTTTTGTAGATGATGTCAAACTGAGCGAGAAACTTGTCCACAGACCGAATTAAACAATGCTCTTTTATTTGTAGATGATGTCAAACTGAGCGAGAAACTTGTCCACAGACCGAATTAAACAATGTGCCAAATCTGAGCATTCCAATGAGTTAGTTGATGAACATCTCACGAAGTGCTGACATCTTGAAGAAATAAAATGGAAGTAAAGAGTTCTTCTGATTTCAGTCATTTCCTAATGTATCAATGTTGTTGTTTGGTGAGGTTGATGCTGTTGTTATTATTGTTATTTTTGTTGTTGATGTTGTTCAAGTTGATACTGATGTTGCTATTGTTATGTTGTTGTTATAGATGGTGTTGTTGATCTCGCTATTCTTGTGGCTTATGTTGATAATGTTGTTGTAGTTGATGATGTTGTTGTTGTTGCAAATGCTGCTGTTGTTGATTGTGACGATATATACACATTACTTAAAGTTTACTGGTGGTCGGCTAGTGGTGGTAAACCTAGTGTGTTGTGTGTGTGCAGTAATTGTTGGCTGGCATATTTTGTAATAAATGTTATTACTGGTGTGTGCTTATTTAGTCTGCATCAATATATTGTACAAGTTATGACTCCACAACTACATGTGTGATACTGTATGTCCTGCCTTTCGTGTTGTTTTCACTCATAAATTGATCTTTTGTGATTTTTGCTTTTGCTTCAGACCAGTTTAGTTCTTTCTTCCGTTGTAATACAAGTTGTTTTTGAATCAGAAACCTAGGCAGGTCAATGAAATATATAAGCAGACAAAGAAAAAGTATATAAGGAATGCAGACACGATAATTTGGATTATAGCTGCTCCATAGAATCCACAAAGAAAGCATGACAAGTATATCGATAAGTGGAAATAATAAATAAACATGCATTCAGTCTAGGACTAGTAACATCCATGTAGTTATCCATTCTGTAGAGGGTTGAGCGACAGGTGACATCCATGTAGTTATCCATTCTGTACATTCAGCATATAGTCCAGCGATTAGAAACAGAAATGTCCCAATTTTCTGTATCTCAGCAACCTCAGATTTGCTCCAATTATCTGCAATCTTCATTCTAATATTGAACATTTTTGTCAATTATTAAAAAAACAAAGACCTTAAATCAGAGAAGCACACAATATAGAAGGAAAGCCATAGAAACCTTAAAATGTAGGTATTGCCATGGACTTAATGTCATAGAAACAATAACATAGACATAACAGTATAGAGAAACAATGGTATTATCATTCGCTCTTATCACATTCATATTCTTAATGTAAAGCGCTATCACACAACCCAAACGTTTACATTGGCTTCCCTAATCCTCTAAACGTTTTGTAAAGTGTGTTCACACTTTATTCTTCTTCTTCTTCTTCTTCTGCGTACACAGTCAGACAGTAACCATTATTTTTTCGAAAAAAGCGGCGGTCATCCTGAGGCTGTCGCCACTGCCATAGAGCTTGTCTTGCAGTTCCACTGGTAATGGCCACATTTGCTTTCTCTGATCCTCGTATGTCGGGCAGTTCTGCAGCAGATGTTCAGTGGTCATTTTACCAGTACCGCACGGGCATTCGTCGGTACATCCTATCTTCAATTTGTTGAATAGGTGGTACCTCAGTCTGTTGTGGCCAGTGCGAATTCTGAAGACAACGACCTGCTCTCTTCGGTTCAACTGGTAATAGGCATCGTTTTTGGTGTAACCAGTATGTTCGGTTTCCCATTTGGTCATGTATCTGGCTTTGATAAGCCGTTTTGACTCTTCGTACGTCATACTGGTATCTGTTTGTAGTAGTCTTGCACCTTCTTTTGCCAGTCTGTCTGCCTCCTCGTTGCCTTGGATGTTGCAGTGTGACGGAACCCACTGTACCACTACCCTTTTTGGTGCGGACTGCTGGCACAGTTTGCAGAGTGCTGCTCTTGACCAGCAATGAGTTTGCGCCCACTCTTCCAGCGATGTTAGGGTCTGCTGCATCCGATTTCTTGCTATGGTGAGATTCTTTTCAGAGGTCCACATAGCAAATATTGAGCTATGGATTCTTCTTAATATATTCTCTGTTATATTTTTTATATACACCAGGAAGAGTGTGGGTGACAGTACTCCCCCTTGGGGTATTCCCTGCTCAAGTGTCACCTTTTTGCTCATCTGCCCCTGTACTTGAACTCTGGCCGTTCTGTTTTTGAGGTAGTGCCTTATCCATTTAAACATTTTCCCACAAACTTCACTTCTTCGTAGCTTGACTCTTAAGTCCCGCTTTCCAGACTTGTCAAATGCCTTTTGCAGGTCCACCCAAACCGCTACTGTGTGTTTTTGCTCCTGGTAGGCATCCTCTATTTCCTGGGCTATGAGGATGATCTGATCCTCAGTGCATCTGTGCTGTCTAAAGCCTGCTTGCTGTGGAATTAGTATGCGTTTTTGTTCCAGATGCCACATCAGTCTAGTGTTTATCATACGTTCCATAAGTTTGCCGACACAGCTCAGTAGACTGATAGACCTGTATCCATTTGGATCTGTTTTGTCTGTTCCTTTCTTTGGTACTGATACAAGTATAGCATCTGTCCTTGCCTGGGGTACAATTCCCCTTTCCAGCTTTGGTTTAGGATTTTGGTTTGGAGGCGTGTGGCACACACTCTCACTGCCTGGTGGGCCCCACTTCTCGGCGTGGGGCACGCACTCTCACTGCCTGGTGGGCCCCACTTTTCGGCGTGGGGCACGCACTCTCACTGCCTGGTCGGCCTTTCCCCCTTCGAATCGGGGTGTACGCACTCTCTCTTCCTGGTGGGCTACCCCTTCGAGCCGTGGGGCCCGACACTCTCTCTGCCTGGTGGTACTTCACGGGATGAGCACCGTACTGTTTTCTTTTAAATTGTGAAGTCATCTTACAGCGATTTACGTTGCACTGTTTCGTTTGGCGTGTGGCTCAGTGCATCCGATTTCAACGGGCTTTTCTGTAGGGTTGCGCTCCTTAGTCCTTGGCTGTTCCCAGCCCATCTGCAAAGCAGCAGTTGTTTGTGGTCAGAGTTGTTTCTCTTAGGAAAGTTGTCTTGCAGGACTATCTATTCTTCCCTACCCAGGTGCCTTTCAGGTTTTCCATCCGTTAGGTGAGCTATCAACCAGTACTGTCAAGTTACTTCTTCCAAGATTTGTTCCCTGGTTTTTTCACCACGTTTACTCACGTAGTTTAGCCAGTCAGTCAAAGCTGTTTACCCGGTTGTTGGCGCTTGGAGCCATACGTGAATTAGTCAGGAGTGGGGTAACCAAAATAGGTTCCAGGTCAGCCTATTATGTTTGGAAGTGAATGCCTCTCACCGTGAGGTACTATGCTTTACACACTTCTGCCTAAACTCCCCTCTCCCCTCCCCGGAGTCCCCGACAACAAACGATTCCTTCCAATCCAGTTATTATTCAACAGTTATTGGCAGTGCTGCTATCTGATCTACACTTTATCCTTGTGTCGACACTCCACCTGCTCACCTCTCAACCTTTTATCTATGGTCTCTTTCAATCTTTCTATTGGATCATGTTGAATATCGTACCAGTCAAGGATAAGAACATCCTGCCTCTACAAAGTGGACCCTGTTACAGATCTTGTTTCTTCCATAGTTTCATTACACAACCTTCCTTCCAGTCTTCAGTTTTTCTTTCCTGTATCAAACTTGTTAAAATGAAGATTAATACATCCTTTTTCTTACTTAGATTATCCTTCAGTTTCTTCATTCACACATCATTAACACTGCATCAAATAAAAGAAACAACGATAATTTGAGAATTACATGTTTTTATTATAAACAGCATTGGTGGTTGTGATATTGCAACTGTGAATATAGAAAATAATGTCCATCATGAAGTCAAATAACAAAACAAACAATTAACATCATATCATTTCACATTTTGAGCGCTGAAATAACTGGAAACGTGTCAATGTGAAATAATTGTCATTGTAAGCTTTAGGTGTAAGTTCATGAAAATACAAGAAAATCAGGGTTAAATATGTCATTGTCATTTCATCCGATATTTAAAAGGCGTCATAGATTTTGGGGCAATAGAATTAGACATGGCGGTATTGTGAGAATACTTTTATTGTGGACAACAAAAACATTGTGGGCAAATGCAGAAGATAATACCAGTCGTACGCTCAAATCAATCAATCATCCAATCAATGATTTTCTCCCTTATCGGGACATTGGCTATTGGCAATCCTCCTTCATTAAATTTGGTTTGCAGCTGCACTTTCTGTCTATCTCAAGTTGTGGTCCAGGGACGAATGTTCGTGTCACAATCTCTGCTCGGAGTGGTTCTCTGCCTACCTCTGTTCTCTGAGTGGTTCTCTGTCTACCTCTGTTCTCCGAATGTTTGTCTGTCTACCTCTGTTCTCTGAGTGTTTCTCTGTCTACCTCTGTTCTCCGAATGTTTGTCTGTCTACCTCTGTTCTCCGAATGTTTGTCTGTCTACCTCTGTTCTCCGAATGTTTGTCTGTCTACCTCTGTTCTCTGAGTGTTGCTGTGTCTACTTCTCTTCTTCTTATTCGTTGGATTCTGTCAGGCCCTGTACGGCCAGATGTGATGGTGATTTTCATTGCGTGTGTTCCATCCAACTCCACTTCCTACGTTTGATCTGTTGTTCAACTGAATGGCAGTATACCATTTAGTGGACTTTCTCATTTCCAGTTGTTGCATTCCATTCTGATACTGAAATGATATTTGGATCTTCCATTCTGATTCTGAAATGATATTTGGATCTTCCATTCTGATTCTGAAATGATATTTGGATCTTCCATTCTGATTCTGAAATGATATTTGGATCTTCCATTCTGATTATGAAATGATATTTGGATCTTCCATTCTGATACTGAAATGGTATTTTGATCTTCCATTCTGATACTGAAATGATATTTGGATCTTCCATTCTGATTTTGAAATGATATTTGGATCCTCCATTCTGATTTTGAAATGATATTTGGATCTTCCATTCTCATTTTGAAATGATATATTTGATCTTCCATTCTGATTTTGAAATGATCTTCGGATCTTTCATTCTGATACTGAAATGATATTTGGATCTTCCATTCTGATATTAAAATGATCTTCGGATCTTCCATTCTGATACTGAAATTATATTTGGATCTTCCATTCTGATATTGAAATGATATTTGGATCTTCCATTCTGATTTTGAAATGATATTTGGATCTTCCATTCTGATATTGAAATGATCTTCGGATCTTTCATTCTGATACTGAAATTATATTTAGATCTTCCATTATGATATTGAAATGATCTTCGGATCTTCCATTCTGATATTAAAATGATATTTGGATCTTCCATTCTGATACTGAAATGATATTAAAAACTGGGCTATGTGCCATAGGAGACAATATAACAGCTTAAGGTCGTGCCACGATTGGGGCGTCAACAATTTTGATCAATCTCCGAATGGGACCAGTCTGCTACTTTGCGAATATACCACGAGAGGGGCGCTACTATCATTAGTGATGCCAGGGGACTATACCACGAGTGTGATGCCACCAGCGTTGTGTGGGCTATTGTGAGGGGCATTGTACCCCAGGCATGGAAAGACGCAGTACTTGTACCAGTACCGAAGAAAGAAAAGGACAACACAGATCCGAATGGATACAGGCCTATCAGCCTACTGAGCTGTGTCGGCAAACTGATGGAACGTATGATAAACACCAGACCGATGTGGCATCTGGAAGAAAAACGAATACTAATTCCACAGCTAGCCGGCTTTAGACAGCACAGATCCACTGAGGACCAGGTCCTCCTCATAGCCCAGGAAATAGAAGATGCCTACCAGGCACAGAAACACACAGTATCGGTTGGGTGGACCTGGAAAAGGCATTCGACAAAGTCTGGAAAGATGGACTTAGAATCAAGCTAAGGAGAAGTGAAGTTTGTGAGAGAATGTACAAGTGGATCAACCACTACCTCAAACAAAGAACGGCCAGAGTAGAAGTACAAGGGAAGATGAGCAAAAAAGGTGACACTCGAGCAGAGAGTACCCCAAGGGGAGGTACTGTCACCCACACTCTTCCTGGTGTATATAAACGACATTACAGAGAATATACCAAGAAGAGTCCATAGCTCAATGTTTGCAGATGATCTGGCTATGTGGACCTCTGGCAAGAATCTCACCATAGCAAGACATCGGATGCAGCAGGCCCTAACATCGCTGGAAGAGTGGGCGAACTCATGGCTGGTCAAAATAAACGAGGAGAATATTCTCTTATGCACAATATTCTCGCTTTCAATCAAACCACAAAACACCAAATTAAGTCTAAATGGCAAATTGCTGCAGCCAAACGACAACCCAAACTATCTGGAGTCACATTTGATCAGCGCATGACATGGAAAAGTCAGATCGAGAGAAACCAAATGAGAGCCAGAGAAAGAATGGCAATCATGAGGAAACTAGATGGCACAAGCTGGGGAGCAGACGAAAGTAGACTAAAGAAACTGTACACTGGAAGAGTGAGACCAGTTCTCGAGTATGGCATTTCGGCATGGACAACAGCAGCAAAGGCGAACTTCGATAAAGTTAACAAACTTCAAATCCAAGCCATGAGAGTTATAACAGGAGGCATGAAGTCAACGCCAATTGTAGAACTTGAAAAGATTACAAAACTGCAATCCATGACCGGTAGAAGAGACTGCAGAGCCCAGCTGCAGTCAGAGAAACTCCGAAGACTGACTGACCACCCGATGCACCAGAGACTAAACAATTTGGAAAATGGGAAACTAAAGCGGAGAAACTTTGCAGAAATAGCCAAAGCAAAGATGCACGAAGATCCCATAAACGCACTAACAACACCAAAGCCCATCACTACTGTTCGAAAACCTACCTGGAGGCAGGATATATTTCCAGAGGTGGTAGAAAACATACCAGTTATTGGAAACAAAAACTGCCAGACTGAAAAAGAAAGGAGAGATACTACCCTAAGCTTTATATCGAAAAACTACCCAAGCATGGACTGGACCCATGCATATACCGACGGCTCTGTAACATACACTACACAGAACGGAGGGGCAGGAGCATTCCTGAACCTACCAAATGGCAGAAAAATAACACTGTCATTCGCTACTGGTAAGTACACAAGCAATTTCAGAGCGGAAGCAGAGGCACAGGGCGGCAGTGGAAGAAATGGTGACACATAAAGAAAAAGAAAGCCATATAGTCCTGCTTACAGATGCTTTGGCCGTAGTCACAGCGCTACAAAGTCAGAAAAACACTGAGCTTAATGACTTAAGAGCAGCACTCTGTCAACTATGCCAACAGTCCGCACCAAAAAAGGTAGTGGTACAGTGGGTCCCATCACACTGCAACATCCAAGGCAACGAGGAGGCAGACAGACTGGCAAAAGAAGGTGCAAGACTATCACAAACAGATACTAGTATGACGTACAAAGAGTCAGATAAAAGCCAGATACATGACCAGATGGGAAACTGAACATACTGCTACACCAAAAACGATGCCTATTACCAGTTGAACAGAAGAGAGCAGGTCGTTGTCTTCAGACTTCGCACTGGCCAAAATGAGAAAATGACCGCTGAGCATCTGCTGCAGAACTGCCAGACATACGAGGATCAGAGAGAGCAGATGTGGCCATCACCAATGGAACCACAAGAGAAGCTCTATGGCAGTGTCGACAGCCTCAGGACGACCGCCGCTTTTTTCGAAAAAATAATGGTTACTGTCTGACTGCGTACGAAGAAGAAGAAGAAGAAATCATTATCATATATTTGATAAAACATTGTGAAGATGCAATGTAGTGATGTGTACAGCGAGGATGAATGAAATGGAATGAATATGAAATATTGCAAAATATATGCTGAAGACATAAGAATTAAAAGTATAATATTGAATAGATTAATGACATTATTTGGGTATTCCGTCTGTTGTGAGACCCATCTGTGTTGACTTCTTTCCGTCTGTTGTGAGGCCCATCTGTGTTAACTTCCTTCCGTCTGTTGTGAGACCCATCTGTGTTGACTTCTTTCCGTCTGTTGTGAGGCCCATCTGTGTTAACTTCCTTCCGTCTGTTGTGAGGCCCATCTGTGTTGACTTCCTTGCGTCTGTTGTGAGGCCCATCTGTGTTTACTTCCTTCCGTATGGTCTTGGTGTCAGGTTTTCACTGCTCTCATATATTTTTCCCCCGCAGCCATGAATTCCAACTTGTAAGTAATTTACTGACTTTCTTGAGATATTTGTGGGATACCCCTTTGTACTTGTTCCCTCTATCTCTATCTCGTATAATTAGATGTTGAATGTGTGATAGGCTCAGGAATAGAAATCAAATATTTGGATAAATAGAAAATTAATAAAATAAATAACTAAAGTTGATGTAATATAACAAATCTGGCAAAGATGGCGCCATAACTGGCTGCGAGTCTACATTTCTCTACTGTTTTGTATCATTATGGATGCCGCCAGACCACGGATTTGCCTGGCATTCACACTAGTCGACGACTTACACTTGTGTTCACGGAAACGTGGTGTTGTTTTCCAGGATGTGAAGTAAGTCACTGCAACCCGCAAATCTATATCCCTTTCAGGGCTCATCAAATAGCAACATATTAATTGTGGGTAATCACGAACAACCATACATACTTTAAGTAATATTGTTCAATGATTATAAAATAATATAGATCATATTACCTAAGTGGTCAGGTTTTCGCAAACAACCATAATTACTTTCAGTAATATTGTTCAATGATTATAAAATAACTTTGATCATTTTACTTCAATAGTCAAGTATTCCGGGCCAGTTTGCCCATTACCTCAGGGCTCTTGTCATACGCTTTCCGCGTGGTTTACCTTACCTTCACAATCAATGAATACAATCAACTGGGGCCTACAGTTTTGATTTATATGTATATCCATTATTTGTTTCTCACGGCTTTTCCTGAAAACCATCCTAACCGTCTTATTTATATTTAGATTAAAACCCCACTTGTCCATCCATTCTACTACTTGGTTTATTTGTAGTTTTTTTAAAGGTATGGGGTAGGTGTGTTCCTGATCTCCAAATTGCTGCATCATCTGCATATTGGGATAAGCTATTTCTAAGGTCTGTGAATTCTTCCCCCAGGTCGTTGACCATTATTGTAAAGATTGTTGGGGAGATAACTGACCCCTGGCGAAAGCCGTTCTCTTGTTTAAATTTGAACTACAAAGTATATCTCTTCCATGAAGATCTTTAAGTACTGGTAGGCTTTGCCTGTTATTCCTATCTTCTGTATTTTATATAGTGCCCCTTCCCTCCAACATTCATCATGTGCTCTAGCTGCGTCTAGGGATATTGCATCGGTTTTTTTTCCCTTTTGAAATCCTGCTTTTACTTCGTGTTCTAGTTTAATGAGCTGGTCTACTGTACTTTTTCCTTTTCTTAATCCTGTTTGGATTGGGCTGTAAAGATTGTTTTGGTCTAAGTGGTATTTAATACGATTATTGATTATTGTTTCTAAGATTTTCCCTAATTGGGAGGATATAGATATCGGTCTGTATGAGCTAGCATCATGGGCTTCTTTGTTTGGCTTCAGGACAGGAACAATCACCTCCATTTTCCAGGCTTTTGGGAAATATCCGGTGTTACATATTAAATTAAAAAGCAGCACTATTAGAGTTATTGTTGTTATTTGAATGTTCTTTAGGAATTCATA
This sequence comes from Ariolimax columbianus, assembly GCA_036924085.1. Lineage (NCBI taxonomy): Eukaryota > Metazoa > Mollusca > Gastropoda > Stylommatophora > Arionidae > Ariolimax > Ariolimax columbianus. The sequence continues at coordinate 12,201,733 of JAVGWX010000024.1, read as the reverse complement.
GCTTAGTATGTCTTGTCCTGCTGTTGTATTGGTTTTGAATTTTATTGCTTGTACTGTCTCCCCTATTGTTTTTTCTGCGTTTAGGTTGGTTTGTGTATCTGGGGGAGCCACTTGACCTGCTTTTAATTGTACCATTAGGTTTTCTCTACTTTGGATTTCGTCCTTTTTAAGGGAGCTATTAGCGCTGATTTTATAGAATTGTGCGGCCAGTATATTTGCCTTTTGTTTATCAGTTTCTCCTAGTTTCAGAATTCTGATTGTTGGGAAAGTGCTTTTGATATTGCTGTCTGTTATGGACTTTAATTTTATTCATAACTGTTATTCTGGATGAGGGATTTAAGGTTCAGCAGAATGTCCTCCACTGTTTTCTGTTTGCTTTTTCTATTACTTTCTCGGTTTCTTTTTTAATTGTTTGTTAATATGTATGGTTGTCTTCCGTTTTGTATTTCCTGTATTTCTTTAAAGCTTTTGTCTCTTTTTTATTTATTTGGCGCATTCCTCACTCCACCAGGGCACATGTGTTTTGTTCTTTTTATGGTTACCGTTTTCTTTTTCTTTTCCTGTGGTTTGTATTAAGTTATCTGGCACGGTTTTGTTGGGAATGTGCTTGATATAGCTATCTGCATGATGTTGGTTGTTAGGTTATTGGTAAATACATCTACATTATCTGAGATTATGTCTTCTCTTTTGAGTCTTAGCAGATCTTCTTGGAATCCATTCCAATCTGCCTGATGGTAGTAGAAATAGGGTCTGGTTGATCCAGTATATATCGTGTATTTTTCTTTACTAAAAATTGCTATGGGCAGGTGGTCTGATCTTGCATTATCAACATCTTCCCTTATGATGGTTGCTAAGTTTAGCGTCATTTTTGTGGATGTCTATATCCGTATCTGATCCTTTTGGATTGTTATTTATTCTAGTTATTGACCCATCGCTCATTATTATCAGATTGCTTTCTACACAGTCGGTGACTATTTGTTTCCCTGCCGTGTCTATAGTGCTTCCTCCCTAAGTTGGATGATGCGCGTTGAAATCCCCTACAGTGATTGTTCTATTGTTTATTTGTAATTTGATTGTTTCCATGTCATTTGGGGTGAGTTTTCTTCTTGGGTTGAATATGTTAATTATTGTAATTCTCACTTGACTATTGTCTATTTTAATATATGCGTCTTCTAGGTTTTCAATATTAAATTTATCATAGTCCATTATTTGGTATTCTCCATTTACTATAACGGCTACTCCTCCTTTCGCTACTGTCTCTCTATCTTTCCTAACTATATTGTATTTGGAATATTGAGTTTTGTGGTTGGGTTTACCTTAGTTTCTGGTAATGCATATATTAGTGTTTTCTTTCCCAGATTGGCCAGTCCTACGTTTTGCTAAAAGTTGTTGTGGAGGCCTCTGTAGTTCTATTCATGGAATTTTAGTCTTTTGTCAGGATCAGTCGTTCAATAAGGTTCAATTTAATAATAAGTGTTGTTCTGATTTGAATGATCTTACTTGTAAATTTCTTTGTTTGAATTAGCTATCTATCTGTGTGATTTTACTTGAGAGGTTTCTGTCTCCTATGCGGTTGTCTTCTGGTTTTTACTGTTTTTCCAACAAAGTTTGATCAACATTTTTAAAATAGCATACATCATATTACCTTGATTACGTTGATAGGCGGCGTTATACATACAGATACTTGACACTGCTGTTTGGACTTCCTGTTTTAGATCCTTTCTAAATATCCACTTCCCGCCTTTGTCTCGCACGTCTGGCTCTGAGTAGATGGAGAGACCTGGGGGGTTGTACTTTCGTGTGTTGTTGACCGATTCTAACACGATCTTTGTATTCTCCCATCTCTTGTATAACCACATTGATAACTGTTAGACCTTTCACTGCCTTTTAACTGAGCTGTCCATATTGTAGTGTTTCAGTGGCTGATGGATCTCTTATTGTTTTCCCTTTCATAGATCCAGTGCTCATTACTTCGGATGGCGACATTTATGTGTTTCATCTCGATGCGCTTCTGTAGTCATTGGACGTTTGGGACGTAGTTTGGGTCACGACATTATGTACACTTTCAAACTGTTCCCTGCCATGCGGGGATAGCTGCTCAACCAATCCTTTAGAACAAAAACATGTTTCCTGGTGCTAGAGGTAAGTCACTGTTACTGATGTATAAGTGTCATACGAATTCCAAATCAAGGTCTGGAAGCAAGTTTTTTTATCACATCATCTGGTGAGGCCAGCGCTTCCTCAATAGCAATGTTTACCAATTAGAACACTCCCACAGGTAAGAGCTGCGTCATCGCGACGAAACTTTTCGGTGATGTGGTTTTTCTCGGGAATTTCTCTGTACAATCGAATATGATATTCCAGATTCTACACTCAACAGCTGCCTCATGAGTTTGTTGGTTGGCGTCTGTTAGCTGATTCTTTTGTTGCTGGTTTTGGTGAATTGTTTTTTTGTTGTTGGTATTTATGGTTCCATTCTCAAAACGCCCGATCTACAGCGGAAATGTAATCGATATATTTTAGGGGGAAGCCCCGCTCGCGCATGTACCAGTACAAATTGTGGTTATCTTCCTTTGTAGGCAGTTCCCAAGTATTCACCCGTTGTATGACTGTTGCCGCGAGTTTTGTCGAGTCCGATAAGGCCCACAACAGATGTGTCTGTCTGTAGCTGCTTCGAAAACGTCTTGTTTAGCTCATGCTATCGCCATTCTTCTTCCAGAGTACTTTGGTGTTGTCGCGCTCCTTCCGTTGCTGGGCAGTAATTCTTCCGCGTCATTTCTCCCTGATGTAGCACATATATTTTTGTTGTTGTGTTCGCCTTATTTCTCTAATCCACAAAGCGGTGTGCGTTGCACTGTGGTTTTTATTTCTCACCTGTCGGCCTGCTTCCTTCTGCATTTTCTAAGGGTTTGCTTCCCCGGGGTAACGGTTGGTGCTGTGAGTCGAATACAGCACCTTCCGGTTGTGAGCCGTGCCACTTAACCACTTGGCCACATCGTCCCCTTAGCACTTGATCTGACTGTCGTCAGTGGTGCCAGAAATCTGACTAGCAGAAACTGCATTGAACTGGCTTATCAATCTGTCGTGTGCTGGTCTCATTGGTTGCTGCAGTGCTTCCAGGGCTGTATATATGATTGCTTGAGTACGCATCTGTTTCTGATGGCTTTAGAGTTTTGGAATGTTCTTGCCCTCCGTTGATGTTTCGTGCTAATTCCATGTATCAATATGGCAAATATTCAGCCAGTGTCCTCAAACTCCATACCGTTCTCTAAGTGCCTCAATCTATTAACTTCCTTTTTTGGAAAGACTTCAAATTCGTAGACCCTCTGTATGAGGCTCACGCAGCTTGGTGGTTCCAGTAGAGACCTTCAGATTACAAGCCCACATTGGAACTGGCAGGCGAGAACCTCTATCCTTGTTTACGGCTTGTATATATGCTTGTTTTCTCTCCAAAATTGCAGATTATGTCGGCACCGTTCTGTGCGCATAGTAGATGTCTCGGGTCACAAGTTTATCCTGGACTGGCTGGCGTCAAACACCCATAATGAGTCTGCTATACTCGAACGACGGTAGTGGAGTGAATTCTCTTTCTCGAGGAAATGTTGCGTCGCTGGGTCCTAGTTCTGCATTAGGTCCGTAGTAAGCGATATCTGTATCTCAGATTACCATATAGCACAGAGACCAGAAGGAGATAACTATGGATATACACGGGACGTATCACGTGATCTGGGCGTGCCTAAGAATACCATCAATCAGGACAATCAGAAGTGGTCTCCACCAGGCCAACATTTCCTATCTCGAATCTGTCCTCAGTGACGCCACGCCCTCTCTCACGTGGAAAAAGACTGACATAAGTGAGCTTAATAAACGTTTTCTGTTCTTGTCTAACTGCGCACGTTTTGTATTGATCAATATTAGGCGCTCGGAGCTCCATCTCTAAGACAGGGATATTCTTTGTTGACACCCCAGGCTGTGCTATTAATACCACAATCAATAACGTGCATGCAATAAAGTTCAGATCAAGTGGCATGGCCCTGTATCACCCGCCCTATCAGCTCACACGGCCAGCTGGTTCATTTGGGATGTAGATATCTTATATCAGCCACGCCCGTTTGAGATATAGCTTTTCTAGGCTTAACTAGCTCAAGTTGATTACCAAGTGTATTGTCCTTAGAAATAACTCTCTGCACGGAGTCATCTCAATCACGCTTTCATTTCCCGTCCAAAAATTTCTCGAATTGTGTGTCGTTCTTTTAGTGTCTTTCTCTCTGAAAAACTATCTCTTAATTTTCAACATTTCTCTTCAATAATATCAATACTTCTCTTGTGTGTGCCCTTATCTATGTGTTTCTAGGTAAACTGAAATATTTATAACTCTCTACATAACTCAAACACTTTTCAAAACTTGTCTTTATCCGGGACTGTCTACCTCTCAATGTTTCTTGTCACCTTTTCTTACCTATCTGTCCATCTTTTAGTATTCACCTCTGAAAATGTGGTCACATATTTATCAATAAGTCTCTATTGTTATGGCCCTCTTCTTCAACTTATCTTCTACTTCTTTGAAGTAATCGCTGATCATTTTTAATGAGTCGCTCAATCTGTTATTACTTTTCACGACAATATATAAATTCGACTTCCATTATCTTATATATTCCCATTGATGCAGTTAATGTCTCCGTCTTTCTTTAAGTATATACCAAAAATCAGTTCCCATCTCATGTCAATTACAAAACATCTTGCGAGAGCAGATCCAATCCGAAGACAGGCAGTATCTGGAGGAAAAAAAACAATCATGCCAGTCCACCATGGAAAGAAAACCAAAATCCCATGAAACGGTAGAAACCATGACAAGGTACTCAACTATTTTGTGTGTCGAACGTAGCTCACCGTTATATACACATATATACATTAACATAACACTCAGAGCTGCTGAACCCCCTCTAAAGCCCCCTCTCTTCCCACTCACCTGCCGGTCACCCCCACTTATTGACAATAGACTGTTCTAGCGAATGAACCCTTCCAATTCTTACTCTTATTCGTAGTCACGTGATAGCCCGATATTTGAAGTTGATCAGCGTGCATCGAGGAATGGAATGATGCCCAAGCAATACTAAAACGATTTGTAATTTATCATTCAAAATATATACTTCATATTCTCTATGTATTGCTTATCTCTAATGTGAACTATTCTTTACTGATAGAGATGCATGTTGACATAATGAGTTTCGCTTTCTTTATCCCATAACCCATCACGCGACTGTATAGTTAGACAAAGAGAGAACAAGTTTGTGAAGTTCACTTATGTCGGTGTCCGTTCATGGAAGCCGAGAACGTTGATTGGCTGATGGCGTACCGGATGGAGTGAATGTTGTCGTGTACGGGGCAGCTTCTGATTGGTCTGTTTGTATGTCTGTTACACGCGCACATCTTCACATCACGTGGTTTCCTCTCGAGTGTTCCATACGTCATCACTCTTACACCCTAGTGCCATCTGTTTCATTAAGAGAGATATTGCATTTATTACACACCCCTCTAGCGATTTCTTGAGAACAGACTAGAGCTTTCCGCACTTTGACATCCAATATTAGGAGAGTGGATACGAGAAGAGCTTTGAAATACGCTTGACACCTACCGCTGACTTGAGAAAACGAAAGACGATCTGACACATCGGGGATAACACGTTCTATCAATAAAATGGGCCTAACTTTAGACTTGATCATCACTTCAGAACAGGAACCCAGCGACGTAACATTCCCTCGCTTGAGAATCAACTGACCTACCAAGGTATAGTATTTGTTGTTGTTGGTAGTCATGGTTAGCATCGGCAAGTTTTAAACCACGTGACGTTGACGATTATTATCTGTCACAACCATCTTTTCTACAGGCATTTCAGAACAAATAGGTTCTTTATTTCTCTTGTCGTTGTTATTGTTGTTGTTGTTGCGATTGTCCATAATGAGTAGGTTTACCCTGCGTGTCACTCGTATTACTATGGGGATCACATCGTTCCTTCACGTCGTTAGCAAGACTGTCAAGAGGGACAGCCAGTCGATGTGGGAATCTTGAGAAACATTTAAAATAGCCGCGTAGAGAACAAATAATCTTCGGATATTCTTACGTACGTGTCGGGTCTATTCGGGTGAACGAGACCTACGTGGACTTCTCAGAAGACAAAACGCACGATAGTTGTGATCGCTTGATGATCTTTGCTGCGATGTACAAGCTCCGCCTCACGAACACCTATCGATGTTTAAAACGCGCTGGGGAGCAGAGGCCATGATCCTCACAAAAACGGACTCGGGAGGTGATGAAATGAACCTCACCAAAACGCGCTGTTAAGGTGATGTGACATGAGCCTCACCAAAACGTGATCGGAAGCTGGGGACATGAGCCTCACTTAAACGCGCTGGGAATCTAGGGACATGAGCCTCAATAAACTGGTTTATCAAGGCAGAAATCGACTACGTGCTTAGTAGCGGCGTGACTATTGTTAACAAAGCGGAAGGAGTACACCTACTTGAGTTAGGCAGCCACCACATGCCGATCAGGCTATAGCATTGCAACTGAACAGTCTTTCTCTCAAACCAAAGGGGCCCATAACAATAGATGCTGCCAAGTTTGCGGACTTGATACGCAACCAGAATTGTCAATGCGCAGGATGTATTAGCCGCCATATAGAATAACTGATGCTCGTTCTGAATAGCTTCACTGCCGCTGCTAAAATACCAAATCCAGCAAGAGAAAACAGCATCAGTACGACTACACAGCAACTTCTTGTTCACATAATGTTCAAGATCAGAGGTGGGCAGATAGGATAGCCCTGTGTTAACTGGACATGAAGGTCAGACACATGATCAAAACAGGATTATGGGCACCACAGCCCGCAAAGTCTAATAACGGCCGCTGGGACAAAATACATACTTCAATGTCCGTGTCCAAGCACCACGTCATACAGCATACAATCAGTATTCAGCGGCATGGATGGTATAAGGAGTGTCAGGTTTAGAGTATACCCAAATTAGACGAAAATAATGTCCAAGTTACCGGAAGAACAAATAAGTGATGAGAATCAAATATCGCATTAAGATTCAATTTCCCATATACCGACACCCGTGACCAAGCAGAGTTCCTGAATGTCGCCAGCTCTGCGCCAATATGAAAGTATAGATTAGTCGGCAATGTGGTCCGGCTGACTAGATGGACCAGGGGCGTGTCCTTCTGGTGGTATACAACTGTAACAGTCTGAGCTGCCGCAAACCGATGAGTTTTTAGAGATGACCTGCACCACCCCTATAGACCGACATGATACTCCAAGGTAAAGGACAGGCACATATTTAAGCAGTTTGTACCTCTGTGGTATCAGACAACCTTGCCCGATTGAATACCAGGATTAAAGTATTCAAGTAAGATTGTTGAAGAGCCGACAAACATAAACTATCAGCTCGTACACTCACATTTCCATTGTTCTGTTTTCTCTCTGACAGATGCGCTCTCTACACATTGTATTTCTTTTGGTGGCTGTCGTGTTCGTCTTCACTGAAGCTGCGGAGGTGAGATCATGCGGAGGAAGCAGTTGCAGTGGTGGACTACTCGGTGGACTACTTGGTGGAGTAGGCGGTATCGTTACCGGTCTCGCTGCTGGTTTATTGGAAACTGTTGGTGGGCTGCTGACCACGGTTGTGGTAATAGCTGTACCTCTTGTTCAGTCTGTACTGTCTTCATTAACGCTACTTCTTGAGAGGCTCCAGAATGATGCCTTTTCTGTAGTTGGGCTTATCCTTGTAACAGTTAACAGCGCGCTGTCACTTACGGCTTGTCTAGCCGACCGCTTCCTTGGAAACGTCCTACATCATCTAGATGTCGCAATAACAAGAATATTTTGTGTCTTCGGACATTCGATACGTCAAACCTTCAATTAAACCTGGTTGGCGAGGAGAGGTAATTGCATGTGTTTACAAATAGTAGATCTATCTATCTATCTATCTATCTATCTATCTATCTATCTATCTATCTATCTATCTATCTATCTATCTATCTATCTATCTATCTATCTATCTATCTATCTATCTATCTATCTATCTATCTATCTATCTATCTATCTGTCTATCTGTAGGCATTCCTGTCTGTCTATATATCTATATATGCAGCTATCTATCTATCTATCTGTCTATCTGTAGGCATGCCTGTCTGTCTGTCTATATATCTATATATGCAGCTATCTATCTATGTATCTGTCTATCTGGCTTTTATGTTTATGAAAATTGTGAGAGTACATGTTGAGAGTGTTAATACAAATGTAATTATGTATATCCACGTGTGTTTATTATAAATGAATAGTTTATAAGTAAGCAATTATGGATATAATAATGGGATAAAATGTGTTAAATACAGAAGCAATTCATAACTAAATCTCAGATACACATGTATGCACAAATATTTGTGAGCACATAATAAGAACAATTGTGCAACCCCCACAGAATATTCTTTAAAAGAGTGGCATGTATATATTCCTTTATTTATCTTGAAATAAATAAGCTAACAAGCAATAACGGATGACAGTTACCTGACCATAACAAACACGGATAGTTAGATTTCGTATGATACATTTGACAGACGTACACGTTGTCTATCCTGATGGACTAATGGATACAAGGATATATACAAATTGGATAAAGTTGAGATGATTGTACTACAACTGGTGAATTCATTAACGATTTGGAAATAACCGCTGGGGCAACACAGGAATGTGCTTTGTGACAAACTGCTGTTCAATTTTGACATTATCGACAAATGAACAAATGAAGACAATCTTAGTCCTACAATAGAAGCTGAATTCAACACGGGATGAGGAGCATGCCGATCAATACATGAACTGCTTTTTGTAGATGAAAACAGAACGAAAAAAAAGTATGAACATAGACTGCAAAATGATATGATATAAGTTCATCCTGACAATAAAGATATAAGACGGAGATCAATTGACGGAACACAAAGTGCACATATCATAAACGGATACACTATCAAACATAGAATCTGTATTTCTATAACGGCTCTTTGCTTGCGTAACAGACAAAGAGAATGGATTGGTGCCAAGTGAAATATTTGAGAAAAGTCATGAATGTTTGTAAGGTGAGATAGAATAAGAAACTTGGAAACTTGAAATACCCCTGTATGGACCCTGTATGTTTTTATGTGAGATAACATAACATAACATAATACAACATAGGGGCTAGCAAATATAGACGTAACGCACGTGTGTCATGACAGGCCACTTCATCTTCCCACGACGCTTAACTTCACACGTTAATGAGAACAGTTGTGGAAAGAAGGTCTCCAATGTAACATTCAAACCATCGATTTCGCCGGTCACTGAGATATGAGCCAGAATAGATCGATAACCGCTTCTTTGTGAATGTGTTTGACGAGTATTTGTGATAGCAGTGATGATGCTGAAGATGTTAATATCAGGTCGATGAAAACATTGTTCTTTTTTTTGTAGATGATGTCAAACTGAGCGAGAAACTTGTCCACAGACCGAATTAAACAATGCTCTTTTATTTGTAGATGATGTCAAACTGAGCGAGAAACTTGTCAACAGACCGAATTAAACAATGCTCTTGTATTTGTAGATGATGTCAAACTGAGCGAGAAACTTGTCCACAGACCGAATTAAACAATGTGCCAAATCTGAGCATTCCAATGAGTTAGTTGATGAACATCTCACGAAGTGCTGACATCTTGAAGAAATAAAATAGAAGTAAAGAGTTCTGCTGATTTCAGTCATTTCCTAATGTATCAATGTTGTTGTTTGGTGAGGTTGATGCTGTTATTATTATTGTTATTTTTGTTGTTGATGTTGTTCAAGTTGATACTGATGTTGCTATTTTTATGTTGTTCTTGTAGATGATGTTGTTGATCTCGCTATTCTTGTGGCTTATGTTGATAATGTTGTTGTAGTTGATGATGTTGTTGTTGTTGCAAATGCTGCTGTTGTTGATTGTGACGATATATACACATTACTTAAAGTTTACTGGTGGTCGGCTAGTGGTGGTAAACCTAGTGTGTTGTGTGTGTGCAGTAATTGTTGGCTGGCATATTTTGTTATAAATGTTATTACTGGTGTGTGCTTGTTTAGTCTGCATCAATATATTGTACAAGTTATGACTCCACAACATGTGTGATACTGTGTGTGCTGCCTTTCGTGTTGTTTTCACTCATAAATTGATCTTTTGTGATTTTTGCTTTTGCTTCAGACCAGTTTAGTTCTTTCTTCCGTTGTAATACAAGTTGTTTTTGAATCAGAAACCTAGGCAGGTCAATGAAATATATAAGCAGACAAAGAAAAAGTATATAAGGAATGCAGACACGATATTTTGGGTTAGAATTGCTCCATAGAATCCACAAAGAAAGCATGACAAGTATATCGATAAGTGGAAATAATAAATAAACATGCATTCAGTATAGGACTAGTAACATCCATGTAGTCATCTGTACGATAAGTAGAGAGTTGAGCGACAGGTAACATCTATGTAGTCATCCATTCTGTACATTCAGTAGAGAGTTGAGCGACAGGTAACATCCATGTAGTCATTCATTCTGTACATTTGTAGAGGGTTGAGCGACAGGTAACATCTATGTAGCCATCCATTCTGTACATTCAGTAGAGAGTTGAGCGACAGGTAACTTCCATGTAGTCATCCATTCTGTACATTCAGTAGAGGATTGAGCGACAGGTAACATCCATGTAGTCATTCATTCTGTAGAGGGCTGAGCGACAGGTAACATCCATGTAGTCATCCATTCTGTACATTCAGTAGAGGGTTGAGCGACAGATAACATCCATGTAGTCATTCATTCTGTACTTTCAGTAGAGGGTTGAGCGACAGGTAACATCCATGTAGTCATCCATTCTGTACTTTCAGTAGAGGGTTGAGCGACAGGTAACATCCATGTAGTTATCCATTCGGTAGAGGGCTGAGCGACAGGTAACATCCATGTAGTCATCCATTCTGTACTTTCAGTAGAGGGTTGAGCGACAGGTAACATCCATGTAGTCATCCATTCTGTACTTTCAGTAGAGGGTTGAGCGACAGGTAACATCCATGTAGTCATCCATTCTGTACTTTCAGTAGAGGGTTGAGCGACAGGTAACATCCATGTAGTCATCCATTCTGTACTTTCAGTAGAGGGTTGAGCGACAGGTAACATCCATGTAGTTATCCATTCTGTAGAGGGCTGAGCGACAGGTAACATCCATGTAGTCATCCATTCTGTACTTTCAGTAGAGGGTTGAGCGACAGGTAACATCCATGTAGTCATCCATTCTGTACTTTCAGTAGAGGATTGAGCGACAGGTAACATCCATGTAGTCATCCATTCTGTACTTTCAGTAGAGGGTTGAGCGACAGGTAACATCCATGTAGTCATCCATTCTGTACTTTCAGTAGAGGGTTGAGCGACAGGTAACATCCATGTAGTCATCCATTCTGTACTTTCAGTAGAGGGTTGAGCGACAGGTAACATCCATGTAGTTATCCATTCTGTAGATTCAGCCTATAGTCCAGCGATTAGAAACAGAAATGTCCCAATTTTCTGTATCTCAGCAACCTCAGATTTGCTCCAATTATCTCCAATCTTCATTCTAATATTGAACATTTTTGTCAATTATTAAAAAAACAAAGACCTTAAATCAGAGAATCACACAATATAGAAGGAAAGCCATAGAAACCTTAAAATGTAGGTATTGCCATGGACTTAATGTCATAGAAACAATAACATAGACATAACAGTATAGAGAAACAATGGTATTATCATTCCCTCTTATCACATTCATGTTCTTCATGTAAAGCGCTATCACACAACCCAAACGTTTACATTGGCTTCCCTAATCCTCTAAACGTTTTGTAAAGTGTGTTGACACTTTATGCAATCCAACTTTCTCTCTGATCAGTGAATGACACTTGTAAATGCGTGTTATATGATGTTGTTCTTCCACTGTATCACATTGATGTGAGTCAATGCAGCTCAAACACTTATGGATCTCCAATTGATAATTGCTCAGTTTAAGTTCGATTATTGCTCTTATTATGTCTATTAAGATTCCTTTACGCAACATCATATAAACAATAAATTAAAACACCGACACCTCACAAACAATCTCATTTAAAAACTAACATGATTATTGATTCAGCGGCCTATGGGCTCCTGCTTTTTAGCCAAAACCACTGACATATACAGCATATACAGAAAACATGGAAATAATAAAGAAAAAGCAGAAATAATAATATAGCCATTTAACATGCAGACAATAACACAGAGACAATAATATTGAGACAATAACACAGGGGCAATAACATAAAGATAATAAAATAGGAACAATAACAAAGAGATAATAACAAAGAGATAATAACAGAAAAAAAAAATTAACAATACCATAGAGATAATAACATGAATAATAACATATATAAAATAACATAGATATAATAACATAGGAACAGAAACATAGAGACAATAACATAGAAACAATAACATATAGATAATAACATAGAGGCAATACTATATTCATGATAATAATAATAATAGCCATCCATCGCAGCAATCAGACATGTTTTAATTGCACCAGGTGAGTCCGGAGGTGGCTGTATAGCTCAATTCTGGAACTGGAACCCCTTCCACGAGTGTAGCATTCAAGGTCTTCTTCTTCTTCTTCGTACGCTGTGAGACGTCAACTTGAATTTGTTCGATGAAAGCAGCTGTCATCCTGAGGATGTCGACACTGCCATAGAGCTTGTCTAGTGTTGCCACTGCGTTTTTCAGCATTGGAGGTGCCTCTAACGATGGTTCCAGACCATGCCTTGCCGTCCGGTGGAAGGTATTTCCATGAATTTGCTTCAATGATGAAACGTGTCAGAGATACTTAGACGGAGTTTTTGAAGCGGTTCTTTTGGTTACCTATCAGACCCATACTCTCTTTCTGCTCATAATACATCAGTTGTTTGAATATGGGGCTGTCTGGGCATGAAGATGATGTTACTGTCCCCCATATTCTGGGTCTTCTGCTACAATGTATGAATTCTGGTTCTTTTAGCCGTTATGAGAATCCAGTTGCATTCTTCCACTGTATTCTAAACAATCTTCTGTTTGGCGTTTCGAAATCATCACTCAGGGCAGGCTGAAACATGACTTGTCAGCGAGGACAGTCATCAGCTAAAACCAAATAGGAGATGGTTGTGTCCTTTACCTTAGTGTGAGTTTGTAGTCGCCTGTTGTTGAAGAGTTTTCTGTCAGTTCTGTATTTCATTTTCTCTCCGTATTAGATACAACGCTGAGAGCTAACATTGAGTTTGGCAGTAAACATTATGCTTAAGAGTGATAGGGCTAGTACACAACCCTGATTGACACCATTTGACACAGGAAAGGCATTTGACTCAGTCCAATCACTCGACAAGTGAGCATGCATACCTTCGTTGGATCGTTTGACGATCTTGGTGAATCTAATTGGACAGCTGAATTTCTCCATGACCTTCCAAAGTCCTTCTCTGTTACCGGATTCAAATTTATTTGTCTGGTCCACGAACGTTATGTATAGTCCATATTGCTGCTCTTGTTACTTATCCTTCAAGTTGCAGACCAGCGAATATTATATCCACAGTTCTGTGTCCCGATCTGATGGAGAGACCTCTGTGGTTGTCCCATGATTGACCGTTCCCCTTTCGCTTGAATAAGTGGACAATGTCGCATTGGTCCAAATTGTATTGTACGACTAAGTCAGACTCTGTGTTAGGACACAACTGCCTACTTCGTAGATTCCAATGGGTATCAGGTCTGCACGTGCAGCCTTCCCATTTGATAGTTGGTTGATCGCTACTGTCAACTTCCAGTTCATTGTTCACAGGTGTCTGAGGCAGGCGTTGTATGGCCTCGTCAGGGATGGAGGACGATTGGTTGAGGACCAGTAATCTGTGGTTGTCTGTTTAAATTTCTGATCCATCTGCATTCATAAATAGAGCGTCATAGAAGTGTTTTGGGTCGTTTCTGTCTTGTTTCCCTTGTTTCATTTTCCTTAGCTTTTCTTTGACTGATGTGTCCCTTTGATGAGCTCTTGATATGTTGTTTTGTACCTTGACAAAGGACATGATTTCTGCGTCGTTATCATCAAACCAGTCTTGATGTTCACGTGTCGTGTATCCAATGTTCTCAGAGGTGTTGGAGTATACAGAGTCTCTAATAACGGCCAAGTCTTCATCCACATTGGTCTGACCAAGCGGTAAATGCTTTAGCTTCCCATCTGTTCCTTACAAGCTCTTCAGTGATAATCGTGCTTTGCAGTTTGGTGATGATTAACTTCTTTTTCTTTTGCCTTCCATCCTGATGTCGCTTTTTTTGGTTTCATGTAGAAGTCACACTTGGACACAATGACCCTGTGGTCGATCCAACAGTCTGCACCACACACAGCTTTGGTCACTCTTACATCACCCCACTCTGGCATTGAAGTTACCAAGGAAGACTAGCTTCTCAGATTCAGCGACCAAAGAGAGAACCGACTCAAGTTATTCGTAGTATGTGTCCTTGCTGTCATATAGATCGTCGGGGCGTAGACACTTTTCATGGTGGTATTTAGGTTTCTTCTCAATTGGATTTGTAGTGATTTGTGAATCATTTATTCCCCTTGAAAGCATTACGAGGTCGTGTATAAGGGTATATTTGATGGCGAAACGGACTCCAGAATCTCGACGTTACTGGCTAGCCCAGTCCAGGTAACAGTGTATCCTCCATCCACTTCCAATAGTTGACCTTAATCGGGTAGTCTGGTCTCACTTAGGCTTACACAATAGCGGGCAAGTTCTCTGAACACAAGTGCAAATCGTCTCTCAGGTCTATCCACCCTATGTTTGAACTTGTTCATTTGTTCTGGTGTATGTGCGTGTTTATATGTTGTCTGACGCTGTAGCTAGCGCTGGATTTGAATTATATTGAGGGGAGCTTGGGCTGTTTGTCAACCACATTTGTCTGGAACCAGTGGCAGGACAAAGTCAAGACGACTGGAGATAGTTAGGGGTGCAGTGGATGACCAGGGCCTGCTAGGTGTCTCAGCGTCCTCTTTGCGGTCCACACCGCAGTGCTGAGTGTCGCCAACTTACCTGCCGAGCCACGCATGATTATATCAGCTCAGTACGCCGAGACCAGACTTTGCATGCTATGGTAGACATAACCTATTTCGCTTTGATTATGAGGTCGATCGGGTTGTTCTGGCAGAACGTGATAGCTGTGCAAAATGTGATACGATTGGTCCAGGCGGCAAGCAATCCCAGAGGTCATAGGACTATTTTTAAAGAAGGTACAGCACATTGGTTTCCCGACGTAAGTGATATATGTGTCCCATGTCGGCCATGTAGCCCGGGGATATCAATAATAATATAATGATAATAACGTAGATACAATAATATATGACTAATAAGATACAAAAAATCACATTAGGACAATAACTTTCAAATAATACATTTTAAATAATATCATAAGGTCAATGACATAGAGACAAAAACGAAGAGGCAATAACAGAATGACAATAACATAGAGACAATAACATAGAGACAATAGCATAGAGACAATAACATAGAGACAGTAATATAGAGACATAAACGTAGAAACAATAAAAAAGGAACACAAAACATTAACAAAATAACATATAATAACGTAGAAACAATATCATAGAAACATTACCATAGAAATATTCATATATGCACAATAACGTACACATGTACATTTTCAAATATTTTGTTAGTTCTTGAAGCTTCTAGTATTGAGGTCGTTACTGTACTCTGTAATTCTGGCATTCAATCAGCCAATAGAAGGTGATTGATGCCAGGTTTTGCCAACTACGCTTCTCATAGTCCACTTTAATTGGATGTCTTCTTCTTCTTCGTACGCAGTCAGATATCGACTGGAATTTGCTCGAAGAAAGCATCGGTAATACTGAGGCTGTCAAAACTACCATAATACTTGTCTGGTGTTGGCACTGGTGATGGTCACATATGCTTTTTCGGTCTTTGTATGTCGGGCAATTTTGCAGCACGTGTTCAGAGGACATGTTTCCAGTATCACAGGTATATTTGTCAGTAGCACGTATTATCAGTTTATGAGTGAACGTCTGATCTGATTGTTTAGCTACCAAAAAATGCTTGATGCTGCTATGCTGATTTATAAAACTATATCAAATGCGACAATTAGTTGAAAACTGAATAAAATGGTGTCACGTCTTATCAATATCTTACTGGACAAAATGCGATCGGGTCAGTGATAATGCCAGCAAACTTCTGACATCGAGAAGAAATCTGTATGACCCTGTTTAATAAGATCTAGCAATGAGTTTGTGACTTTTCTTAATTGTCATTAGAAGAGCTCTGTAAAAGCTATTGCTTGAATTCGTAAGTGTACTAAAGCTAGAAGATCGTGCACTCCTCGCTGTAGTGCAAATCTACTCTTCTCAATAAGTTCAGAACATCGATGATCATAAAACAACTTTGAAACGGACAACCAGGGAGTGTATTTCATGAATTATGTACATTGTCTATAACAACTTAGTCTGACGCCAGACTGAAGGGAAGAGGAGACTAACGTCAGATTAAGAAAACATATCAGTCAGAATATACTTATCAAGAAGTCCACCTTAGGCCCACAGTGTCCGTGAAAAATGGATGTTCCATAGGAATCTGATTATCGATGTGTGGATCTACGTGATCCCTGCAGTAGTGAACGATACGACGATGAGGTCAAGCACAGTACAGCCATCTGGAGGACTCTGAATTTTGTGAAACAAATATTTACAGGACAATAAAACATTTATGAAACACGCTTAGACTACTGTCAGAGAATGATGTTATTAGAGACTTGAGTATACTAGGTTAAAGCGTGTCCCATATTAGTTACACTACTGTCAGAGAATGAAGATATTAGGGACTTGAGTATACTAAGGTAAAGTGTGTCCCATATTAGTTACACTACTGTCAGAGAATGAAGATATTATGGACTTGAGTATACTAAGGTAAAGTGTGTCCCATATTAGTTACAATACTGCCAGAGAAAGAAGTTGTTAAAGGCTTTGAGTATACTAAGTAAAAGTGTGTCCCATAATATTGACACTACTGTCAGAGAATGATGTTGCTAGACAGACTACAATATACTTAGACGAAGTTTGTATGAGGTGCTGTGATAAGTTTTTCTTCACTGTCTATGTACTCGCAATTCCTATTCCATGTACTAATTTACAGGTAGGTCAACTTGTACTGTGATGGTCACTGGAGTTGAAGCCTGCACCTTTTCTCTGAAAAGCGAATGCTCTACCACCACACTAATCAGATACGATGAATCAGTGAAACAATAAAGTTAAAAAATGGAGAAGTCATACTGCGAGAACCAAGCTTTACAGAGCTGCTCACAATATCGTCATCGGGCATATCATTTCAAGCTTTTGTTGGAACTCACTGTCACAAATATTGGATATACACAATATACACAGTTATCACACATGCAATTATCCGAAACACACAAATATCCATACAGATACAGGACATGACAGTTATGTCACTGCCTACTAGTGATATCTTTATTTCACTGCCTACTAGTAATATCTTTATTTCACTACCTACTAATAATATCTTTATAACTCACACATGTTGTGCGTGAAACTGTTGAGAATGTTCTAGACAGCGCAAACGCATTACAATGTGGAGACCGTAAACAATGTAGAGCAACACATGTCTATGAAATCGATTAGCACTCTTCTCAAGTTATATTTCTAGAACCCCTGCTTTACTTTGAGAACCATTGATGATCAATGACAAACTGTTGATGCCCACACAGTCAAGTGGTCATATCTATTTTTCGTTCAGGATTCCAGCTCTCACTCGCGTCGTGTGTTGCAAATCTGACTATAGCGTTACACTCAGCCCGTGAGCCCGTCTCGTCGAATGGAATGGGAGTGATAACACAAACACGGCTACATTTAGGAGAGGGATGTTTCTGAGTATCCCCTCTCTCTACGGCTCGATTATGTTTACAGTTCTGATATTTCACGTTATTTCACTCAAGCAAGTAGTCGACAACAGCAGCATTTGCTTGTTGCTTGTATTATAACACGGCTCATGTTTGTAGTGTGTTCAGCGTAACTAACAGCAATAATACCCATGCGGCCTTTACTCCACACAATTCACAACTCTGTTTACATACAATTTCCCTTTCCGAGATCCGCTTGAGGGCCCTGTACTCGCCTGCAACAATTAGGAATAAATAAGGTTAGTTCGGCTACCGTAAGCCACCGGTGACCGGGGCTGCCCCAAAATCTGCAAACAATAGGCTTTAATCATGTCGGGGGACGAATTGATTTGTCTTATAGGCTTCATAATCGCTTATAATTAATGACGTGACTGTGGCCCTCGTCTTGGACTTGTCTGGAAGCGGGTTTCCTGTACACAATAGATCTACTGCCGCTGGAAGTAATCAATGAATATTATTGTTGTGCTCCAACAATCTTCTTCTTCTTCTTCTGCGTACACAGTCAGACAGTAACCATTATTTTTTCGAAAAAAGCGGCGGTCGTCCTGAGACTCTCGCCACTACCATAGAGCTTGTCTTGCAGTTCCACTGGCAATGGCCACATCTGCTCTCTCTGATCCCCGTATGTCGGGCAGTTCTGCAGCAGATGTTCAGTGGTCATTTTACCAGTACCGCACAGGCATTCGTCGGTACACCCTATCTTCAATTTGTTGAATAGGTGGTACCTCAGTCTATTGTGGCCAGTGCGAAGTCTGAAGACAACGACCTGCTCTCTTCGGTTCAACTGGTAATAGGCATCGTTTTTGGTGTAACCATTATGTTCGGTTTCCCATTTGGTCATGTACCTGGCTTTGATAAGCCGTTTTGACTCTTCGTACGTCATACTGGTATCTGTTTGTGGTAGCCTTGCACCTTCTTTTGCCAGTCTGTCTGCCTCCTCGTTGCCTTGGATGTTGCAGTGTGACGGAACCCACTGTACCACTACCCTTTTTGGTGCGGACAGCTGGCACAGTTTGCAGAGTGCTGCTCTTAAGTCATTAAGCTCAGTGTTTTTCTGGCTTTTTAGCGCTGTGACTACGGCGAGAGCATCTGTCAGCAAGACTATGTGGCTCTCGTTTTCACTGTGTGTTGTCATTTCTTCCACTGCCGCCCTCAGTGCCTCTGCCTCCGCTCTGAAATTGCTTGTGTACTTACCAGTAGCGAGTGACAGTGTTATTTTTCTGCCATTTGGTAGGTTCAGGAATGCTCCTGCCCCTCCGTTCTGTGTAGCGTTTGTTACAGAACCGTCGGTGTATGCATGGGTCCAGTCCATGCTTGGGTAGCTTTTCGTTATGAAGCTTAGGGTAGTGTCTCTCCTTTCTTTTTCGGTCTGGCAGTTTTTGTTTGCAATACCTGGTATATTTTCTACCACCTCTGGAAATATATCCTGCCTCCAAGTAGGTTTTCGTACAGTAGTGATGGGTTTTGGTGTTGTTAGTGCGTTTATGGGATCTTCGTGCATCTTTGCTTTGGCTATTTCTGCAAAGTTTCTCCGCTTTAGTTTCCCAGTTCCCAAATTGTTTAGTCTCTGGTACATTGGATGGTCCGTCAGTCTTCGGAGTTTCTCTGACTGCAGCTGGGCTCTGCAGTCTCTTCTGTCGGTCATGGATTGCAGTTTTGTAATCTTTTCAAGTTCTACAATTGGCGTTGACTTCATGCCACCTGTTATAATTCTCATGGCTTGGTTTTGAAGTTTGTTAACTTTATCGAAGTTCGCCTTCGCTGCTGTTGACCATGCCGCGATGCCATACTCGAGAACTGGTCTCACTCTTCCAGTGTACAGTTTCTTTAGTATGCCTTCGTCTGCTCCCCAGCTTGTGCCAGCAAGTTTCCTCATGATCGCCATTCTTTCTCTGGCTTTCATTCGGTTTCTCTCAATCTGACTTTTCCATGTCATGCGCCGATCAAATGTGACTCCCAGATAGGTTGGGTTGTCGTTTGGCTGCAGGATTTTGCCATTTAGGCTTAATTTGGTACTTTGGGGTTTTAATGAGAGCGAGAATATTGTGCACGTGGTTTTCTCCTCGTTTATTTTGACCAGCCATGAGTTCGCCCACTCTTCCAGCGATGTTAGGGCCGTTTGCATCCGATTTCTTGCTATGGTGAGATTCTTTTCAGAGGTCCACATAGCCAGATCGTCTGCAAACATTGAGCTATGGACTCTTCTTGGTATATTCTCTGTAATATCGTTTATATATACCAGGAAGAGTGTGGGTGACAGTACTTCCCCTTGGGGTACTCCCTGCTCGAGTGTCACCTTTTTGCTCATCTGCCCTTGTACTTGGACTCTGGCCGTTCTTTGTTTGAGGTAGTGGTTGATCCACTTGTACATCTTCCCACAAACATCACTTCTCCTTAGCTTGACTCTAAGTCCATCCTTCCAGACTTTGTCAAATGCCTTTTCTAGATCCACCCAAACAGCTACTGTGTGTTTCTGTGCCTGGTAGGCATCTTCTATCTCCTGGGCTATGAGGATGACCTGGTCCTCAGTGGATCTGTGCTGTCTAAAGCCGGCTTGCTGTGGAATTAGTATTCGTTTTTCTTCCAGATGCCACATCAGTCTGGTGTTTATCATCCGTTCCATCAGCTTGCCGACACAGCTCAGTAGGCTTATGGGCCTGTATCCATTCGGATCTGTTTTGTCCTTTCCTGTTTTTGGTACTGGTACCAGTATTGCATCTTTCCATGCCTGGGGTACAATACCCCTTTTCCAGCTTTGGTTCAGGACTGATAGTAGTTTTTTCTTCGCTGTTTGGCCCAGCCCCATCAGCATTTCGTTTGTTATCCCGTCTTTTCCGGGAGATTTCCTTTTCTTTAGTGTTCTCATAGCCTCTTCCATTTCGCGCATTGTTAGTTTGGCCATCATGTGCTCTTCAGGAGCCGTATTTATGTTTTCGTGTCCCTTTAGCTCTTCGCTAATGTCTGTATGCTTATCTGCAGGGACCTCGATGTGGTTTGCTCTGGCATAGTGATCGACAAAGGCGTTTGCGGCTTTCTTACCTGTGATCAAGTTCTCGCCCTGCTTGATAGTAATTTGTTTATTTGACGGGGTTTCGTCATTCATGGCTCTGACTAGCTTCCATAGCTTGTTCCCTTCTTTGTCCAGGTTTAAACTTTCCGTTTTATTTTTCCAACTTTCTCTTGCTGTTTGCTTGAGAGTGTGTTTGTACTTCGCCGCGGCGGCTTTGAGGGCGATGTTTGCCTCCATGGATTTTTCTCGTTCTGCCATGTTCCTAGCATTTGTTACTGCATCTTCCACTTTCTGTAACTCATCATTCCAGTAGGGCTTATAGTTTTTCCTAGCTCCTCTTGGGATGGTTTCAGTGGCGGCTTGCATTATTGCCTTGCTTAGGCTCTCTACCATGGGCTTCATTTTGGTGTTTCGTGTGTTGATGGTTTCACACAGCCCATTTGTCAGGATTGCAAATCTGTCCCAGTCGGCTCGTTTGTAATTCCAACGTGGGAGCGGTTTTGTTTCCTGTGGGCCTACTTCCATGTCAATGGTTAGCCTGATCGGCCTGTGGTCGCTACCTGCCAGTTGGTTTAGCACCTGGCTGTCTATTTTATAGTGTATGTCCTGTGTGGAGAAGGCCAAATCTGGAGTCGAGGTGGTATGCCATGTTCTTGAATAGAAGCTAGGGCTATCCTCCGGCCTATTGATTAGGGAGAGATTTGCATCTATCTCCCAATCTTCCACTTCGTCACCTCTGCTGTCTGTGTCAGAGTATCCCCATCTCTCCGAGTGGCTGTTGAAATCTCCAACTACTATGCAGTTGGAGTCTCTGACCTCCATGCTCGAGAGCGATAGGTCTCTGTTTGGTGGTCCGTACAGATTGAAAATGCGGAGCTTCGTCTCTTGAGCCATTATGTCAACTCCTACAATTTCTGCTTGTCCGGTGTGATTGACAGGTACCGCGCTACTCGGTATGCTGTTTCTGGTCAGTATCAGGACCCCTCCTTTGTGGCCTTCTCTATCTAGACGGAAGTTCTGGTATCCTCTGATTGAGAATTTATGGTTATTGTTGAGGTGCGTTTCCTGGATACATGCCACGTCAATCTTACCTTCATGCAGGTGGTGTGTTAGGGAAAGTTTTTTGTTAATGACTCCCTCCGCATTCCACTGTAGTATTTTGGCTCCAACAATCATTACTCACGAGTTGGTAGTCCCTGTCAGACGATCAGGTCGCTAGTACCTTTTAAAGCGGAAACCTAAAACTACGTGAGCTGCTCGGAATCGACCCTTATGGGACCCTCTATGGTTGCTTCGGCTGTCTAGATTGTGTGGCCTGCAGGAGATTCTCGTGGCTCCCTTACTGGCTAACTGATGTTCAGCCCGTAGAGACCCTCGTGGTTCCCTTCTTGGATAACTGACGTACAGCCCGTAGAGACTCTCGTGGTTCCCATCTTGGATAACTGATCTCCAGCCCGTAGAGACCCTCGTGGTTTCCTTCCTGGCTAACTGATGTCCAGCCCGTAGAGACCCTCGTGGTTCCCTTCCTGGCTAACTGACGTCCAGCTCGCAGTAACCCTCGAGAAGTACATACCCCCTCCCCCTCCCTACTGCTGCTAGACAGTAGACGGGGTAGCGATCGATATTGAACACATATCGTTGTGGATAACACAACCCTGACTTGTCATTGGAAACAGACAACGTGCATATGTCACCTAAACCGTTGTTTGACGGATGATATTTCCAACATCATTACACAGATAACTGACCCGAGCAGAACATTTGCCCGTCACTTCAATCAATATCCTTTAATTCACTTCTTGCGGAGCTGTTGTCTTCAACAAATACTTACCCAGTCTTCCTGCCATGCGTCATTATTCCTCCTTACAGACGCCTGTCCTGCCTTTATTAGGAAAGAATCGTCGTCCTTTCTCTATGAGCGTCTAGATGTGTCCTATATCCCATCGCATGTGGATTCCAGAACAGTTAGTGAATTGCGATGCTATTATCTGGTTCCGGTAATGTGTGACCATCCATCACGAAGGCCCCCTTTTCATGTTTAGTTCCACTGGCGTTTGTCTGGTTCTTTCCCACATTTCTATATTGTGGAGTTTATCATGCCATTCTTGTCCCTCAATTTGGTGCACGTCTGCTATGATTGAAGCTTGAATCTGCAAAATTGTGCTTTCCTTTCCCTCACGTTACAGAGTCAGGCAGTAGGACCCACTTAACATTTTAAAGATCTGAGTTTCGTGGTGGACTTACTTTCTCTCGGTTTCCACAACATCCCTAAAACACAAAACGCTCTCCTGTCTTTGTGTTTTTAATGCGGTATCTGTATCAGTACCTACGGCCTTGTCTTCTTAGGTCACACTAGAATCTGGTTATGTTAACCTTGCACCTTCTTTTTCCGGTCTGTCTTCCTCCTCGTGACCTTGCATGTTACAGTGGAACAGAACCCACTGTACCACTACTCTTTTGTGTGTGGACACCTGGCATAGTTGACATAGTACTGCTCTTAAGTCATTAACTTCTTTTTTTACGGCTGTTAAGTGCTGTAACCGCGGACAGGGCATCTGTAAACAGAACTATCTGGCCTGTCAGCATTGCTTTTAAAGCAGCCTTCAATGACTCTACCTCCGCTCTGAAATTTCTTGAGAATTTTCCAGTTGCCACTCACAGTGTTATCTTTCTACCGTTTGTTAGGCTCAGGAATACTCCTCTCCATTCTGTGCTGTGTTTGTAGCAGAACCGTCAGTGTATGAATGGGTCCAGCCTGTGCTTGGGTAGTTTTACTCTATATATATCTCAGGGTTATGTCTCTTCTTTCCTTTTCAGTCTGGCTGTTCTTGTATCCGATACCTAGTATATTTTCTACCACCTCTAGAAAGATCTGCTGCTTCCAGATGGGTTTGCGTACAGTAGGGATAAGCTTTGGTGGTGATATGGTGTTCGCTCAATTTTGTTTTCCAAATCCTTTCAGTCTCTGATGCATGCGATGTCAGTCTTCTTAGTTTCTCTGCTTGCTGCTGGCCTCTGCTGTCTTTTCTATCGGTCATGGATTGCAGATTTGTAATATGTTTCAAGTTCTACAATTGGCGTTGACTTTATGCCTTCTGTTATAACTCTAGTGGCTTGGTTTTTAAGTTTGTTGATTTTATCAAAGTTTACCTTTGCTGCTGTTGTCCATACCGCAATGCCATACTCGAGAACTGGTCTCACTCTTCCAGTGTACAGTTTCTTCAGTATTCTTTTATCGGCTCCCCAGCTTGTGCCAGCAAGTTTCCTCATGGTTGCCATTCTTTCTCTGGCTCTCATTCGGTTTCTCTCGATCTGACTTTTCCATGTCATGCGCCGATCAAATGTGACTCCCAGGTAGTTTAGGTTGTCGTTTGGCCGCAGATATTTGCCGTTTAGACTTATTTTGTGTTATGTGGTTTATTTGAAACAAAGAATATCGTACGTGTTGTTTTTTCTTCATTTATTTTGACCAGCCATGTTTTCGCTCACTCCTTCAACGATGTTACTGCCTGCTGCATCCGATTGTTTGCTACGGTGAGATTTTCTTCAGAGGTCCAAAAAGCCAGAGCTTCTGCAAATATGGAGCTGTTGAGTCTTTTTGATATATTCTCTATTATGTAGTTTATATACACCATCAAATGTGTGGGTGACAGTACGCCCCCCCCCCCACCCTGGGAACTCCTTGCTATAGTCTCACCTTCTTGCTCATCTGCCCTTGAACTTGAACTCTGGTTGTTCTGTTTGCGAGGTAGTGGCTGATCCATCTTTTCATTTTTCCAGATTTAAGTCCTTCTTTCCACACCTTGTCGAATACCTTCTCTAGATCCACCGAAACTACTACTGTATACCTCTTCTCTTGGTAAGCATCCTGCGCTATGAGAGTGATCTGGTACTCAGTTGATCTGTGTTGTCTAAATCCTGCTGGCTGGGGAATTAATATGTGCTTTGCTTTCAGGTGCCACATCAGTCTGGTGCTTATCATGCGCTCCATCAGTTTACCTACACAGCTCAGTAGGCTGATAGAATTGTATCCATTTGGATCCGTTCTATCTGTTTCTTTCTTTGGTACTGGTACAAGTATAGCATATGTCCATGCCTGTGGTGCAATTCCCCTTTCCAGCTTTGGTTTAGGATTGACAGAACTTCCTCTTTGTTGTTTGATCCAACCCAATCAGCATTTCATTTGTTACCTCAGCTTTTCCGGGCGATTTTTTTTCTTTAAAGTTCTCAAGTCCTCATTAATTTCATTCAATGTTAGTTTTGCCATCATGTGCTCCTCTGGTGCAAACTTGATGTTGTCGTGGCTGTTTTGTTCTTCACTTATGTTTGCATGCCTGTCTGTTAGAACATTAATGCGGTTTGCTCTGGCATAATGTTCTAAAACAGTGTTTTCTGCTTTTTCCCAAAAAGCATTTGATCACCCTGCATGATGGTAATGTGTTTATTTGATGGTATTTCATCATTCATGGGTCTGACTAATTTGCATAGTTTGTTCCCTTCTTTCTCTAGAATGAGCCTTTCTGTTTCTTTTCTTTCCAACTGTCTCTTGTTATTTGGTTCAGTTTACTTTTGTATTTCGCATTGATGGCCTTGGGGGAGATATTTGCTTCAATAGATTGCTTTCTCTCTCTCTCTCTCTCTCTGCCGTATTCCTAGCTTATGTATCTTCATCCTCGATTTTCTGCAATTCTTGATTCCAATATGACTTATAGTTCTTCCTGGCTCCTTTAGGGATGGTCTCGGTGGCTGCTTGCAGTATTGCTATGCTTAGGCTTTCGACTATAAGTTTTATATTCTTTTTTTGTGTGTTGATAGTTTCACACAGTCCATCTGTCAGCATCGCAAATCTGTCCCAATCGGCTCGTCTGTAGTTCCAACGTGGCAGATGTTTTATTTCCTGGGGACCAACTGCCATATCAATATCTAACCTGATTGATCTGTGGTCGCTACTGGCAATTGGTCGAGCACCTGGTAATCTATTTTGTGATGGATTTCCCCGTGGAGAAGGCCAAGTCTGGATTGGAGGTGGCATCCCATCTTCTGGAATAGATGCTAGGACTGTTGTCTGGCCTATTGATAAGATAGAGATGTGTGTTTATCTCCCAGTCTTTTACTTTATCCGCTCTGCTGTCTGTGTCTGAATATCCTCATCTCTCCCAGTCCCCCACTTCATCCCCTCTGCTGTCTGCGTCTGAATATCCCCATCTATACGAGTGACTGTTAAAGTCTCCAAACACTAGCCAGCTGGAGTCCTTGATCTCCATAATCGATAGCGACAGGTCTTTGTTGGGTGCGCCATACAGGTTGAAGATACGGATTTTCGTTTCTTGTGTCATTATGTCGACTCTTACAATGTCTGCGTCTTCGATATGACTTACAGATACTGCGGTCCTCGGGATGGAGTTTCATATCAGTATCAGAACCTCTCCTGTGTGACCTTCTCTATCAAATCGGAAGGTCTGGTATCCTCTGATTGAAAATATGTGGTTATTATTGAGGTGCGTTACTTGGAGGCATGCCAAGTCTGTCTTGCCTTCGTACAGGCGATTTGTTAGGGAAATCTTTTTGTTAAGGACTCTCTCTGCATTCCAATGTAGTATTTTAAGGGTCTTGGGTTTTCTATCAAAAGCTCTTATCCCATCTCATTGTGCCTTGACTCCACATCACATGGGTGGGTGACCACCAGTAGCATCAGGCGGGCTCCTTCGATGCGTGGGGCCCGCCCCATCTCTGCCTGGTTGGCATTCCTTGGAGGCGTGGGGCACGCACTCTCTCTGCCTGGTGGGCTCCCCCTCCAGGCGTGGGGCTCGACACTCTCTTAACCAGGTAGGCCCCCTTCGAAGCGTAGGGCACGCACTCTCTCCGCTTGGTGCCCCACCTCCATCGAGGTGTGGGCACGCACTTGCCATGCCTGGTGGGCCCCCTTCGAGGCGTGGGGCACGCACTCTCTCTGCTTGATGGGCCCCCTTCGAGGTGTGGGGCCCGGCACTCTCATTGCCTGGTGGGCATCCCTTTGAGGTGAGGGGCCCAGCACTCCCTCTGTCTGGTGGGCCCCATTCCCCACTCCCCCCCCCCATTCCCCACTCCACCCATTCCCACTCCCTCCCATTCCCTTTAACACAAAAAAGCACGAACAAGAAGGAAATGGAAACAATGTCCATCCCGCAGCATTAGTGAAGCGCTGTATTTGATTGGTTCCTTTGTTCAGGTATTGTCCGGCATGTGTTGCGATGCATACTTCCATGTTTAAAATTGACAATTACATTTTTTTTTCACAATTTCAATTAGAGGAAAACCGTTCGTGTACATAAGGTGTGTATTGACGTACAGACCAGATGTTAAGAAACATATGTACACAGTACTGATCATCATCATGAGCTTCGATCCACTTGTGTCACTAGACGGCGTGGGGAGGTATCGTTTTATATCGTCTGTTAGATTTGTCGCTTATGTTATTGTCCCTTCATGTTTCTTCAATGTCTCTGTAGCAAAGTCCAGGTTTTCACTGGGATTATTATATCTAGAATGTTACCACGTGTATCCACTTCATCCATGACCACACACATCTAATAAAATAGTAGACAGCAGGTGGCATATGTATTACTTCATACTCATACAACTATTAAAGTGAGCGTAATATGATTACAAACAATACAAGAAATACAATCTTAACTAAATCGACACGCGGATTTAATTAGCATTAGCTATTGATGTTGCTCTAGACTACCCCAACCCAGTTCTAGCCGCATACTCTCCTCCCCTTTGATACACCCTCAACAGATTCTCAAAAACTCGTCTTCACGTTTGTATTATGTGCATTCACTCACACTCAGATCCCCTCAGGCGGGTGATCTGGGCATTATACATTCAATCTATTCAATGTAAGCTCACATATGATCACACACTCAATCGATCTGAGTATATACACACTCTGGAACATACATCGTTCCCTCGGCGTCCTTCACACACCACACACACATCCAGATCTCTCCTAGTCTATCTGTACACTCGCGAATTTCTTGAGAACATACAGCGTTCACAAGGTGTCCTACACGTACAACACACATTCAGATTACCTCTAGACACAGGGCGCCCAACACATACCCTATAGAACGACTGGCCAAGATTCAAAGGCGTATGCTGGTTGAGAAATTCTCTGTTCAATCTCACGACCATTCGTAAAACAGCCTATCAATCACTCTTCTATTAATTCGGTGAGCTAAACAGGCTCCTAGCTAAATTCTCTCTCTCACTCTTTCTCTCTCTCTCTCTCTCTCTCTCCCTCTCTCACTCTCTCTCTCTCTCCGTGGCCAGTCTGCTTGAGTTAATCTTTGTCTAGTATTATATAGTCTCAAGCAGTATCAGAGCTGTCCAATGTCCCTCTGTGGGATGTCTTGATCCAGCCATCCTCTAGTTGGGATCTGTCCCATTTAATTGGTATTGGAACGCATCCGAACTCCTGTCACTCACAATGTCGCAGCAAGCTCTGCTGGAGTCTGTCTGTCCCTAATCCCAGACTATACAACCGGAACGCCATATTGGTCGGCACCTAGCTCCTACCGGTTCTAGACACATTCTTTCCCTCAAGCCCCTGTTTTATTTTGTTGACTTAGTATCGAGATGGTGAGTGACCTTGGCGTAGTGGCGAGACGGAGAGTGACCTTGGTACACATTCAGGTACCTTTGTTCTCAGAGTCGCCGACCACATTACCCCTGCCCTAAACCCTCATTCTCTGGCTTTAACTGTTACACCTCACTGACACCGTCTATCCATTTTTTGTCTAGTGCCATACGCAGTGTTCCAAGTATCTTTTCGCGTAGGAAGAAGCATTTTCCTAAAATCGTTGAGCGCTGAGCACTCAACGAGGTAATGATCAACGGTTTTCTATAGATGTACACAGAGGCGTGTATTGAGATTGGATTCTGTTCAGGTTCTTGTTTTAAAAATACTATTCATCAGCTGTTTCTGTGTGTATATGTTTTAATATTGGCGAAAGCTGATAGGAAATTACATAAGCTTTCTATGTTCTTGATTGCACTTTTCTATCCAGCACATCATTTCGGGGAAACACGGTGCCGAAGTATTTCAATTCTGTAACCTGCGCTTGTAACATGAATACTTAGTGTTTCCCCTACTATGCTGATTTTCATCGTCTTTGTTGTAATAATCGAAACTACCTGCAAACCACATTAGTTGACGACAATACTAAATGTGTTTTCTACGCTGCATACACGTGCAAAATATAACGTCCAGGGTACTACGATATTTAGAACTGACTCTGTAATACACGAAAATATTCACGCTTGAGTTGATGGCTTCACACACGTATCCTAAATCCCACATAAGGGCGAACGTTACTCCTGTAGAACCCACATTACGGACTGCAGGCAGGCACAGACTCAGAATTAAACTAAACGTACTGGGAATATAACAAACAATAAGAGTAGCCGATAAGAACACCACCATCACGCCAACTTTGTGGTCCCTTTGAGAGAAATGTTTTGTCTTATCAGAGGCAACGACTAATGTCGAATCTCGCCATTTTGATTTTTGTTTGAGTTGGTAAATTAAGATGGCTGTGCTGAGCATGACTGCAACGAATGAAGTCAATTGAAGTACCGACGTGACGTAAAGGCTATCCTTATAAGTCCTATCCCACTTGTCAGTGACTATTAAGCCTAGCAGAGATTTATTTAGTAACGGAAAAAATTTCCAGCCGAAATGATGGACTCCTGTGCAGTACAGTGGAAGGATATGCACACAAATGGAAGCTAACAAAATGGCGGCCATCACGACTCCTGTACGTTTTGAGGTTAACATAAATTTGATCTTTAGTGGTTGGGCGATGCACAGACATCTTTGGACGGCGATGAAGATGGTCATGTAGCAAGTTGTTCTTGAGAACACAAACCGGATGCCTGGTTGGATTTTAAGTATTGATGAGACACTTATTGGTAATGGCTGCAGTACAACAGTTTTACGAGCGACAGGAGGATGCATGTGTATAACTTAACGTCTTTATACTGATTTAGAAAGCTCTGCATAAAAATTGTCCTTCCTGTGTAAAGATTGTCCTTCATGTATAAATATTGTGCTTAATGTATACAGATTATCCTTCCTGTATAAAGATTGTGCTTAATGTATAAAGATTGTCCTTCATGTATAAAGATTGTCCTTCCTGTAAAAAAGATTGTCCTTCATGTATAAATATTGTGCTTAATGTGTAAAGATTGTCCTTCCTGTATAAAGATTGTGCTTAATGTATAAAGATTGTCCTTCATGTATAAAGATTGTCCTTCCTGTATAAATGTTGTGCTTCCTGTATAAAGATTGTGCTTCATGTACAAATATTGTGCTTAATGTATAAAGATTGTCCTTCATGTGCAAAGATTGTGCTTAATGTATAAATATTGTACTTCCTGTAAAAAGATTGTCCTTCCTGTATAAAGATTGTGCTTCCTGTATAAATATTGTGCTTCCTATATAAAGATTGTGCTTCCTGTATAAAGATTGTGCTTAATGTATAAAGAGTGTCCTTCCTGTATAAAGATTATGCTTCCTGTATAAAGATTGTGCTTCCTGTATAAAGATTGTGCTTAATGCATACAGATTGTGCTTAATGCATAAAGATTGTGCTTCCTGTATAAAGAGTGTACTTAATGTATACACATTGTGCTTCTTGTATGAAGATTGTACTTAATGTATAACGATTGTGCTTCCTGTATACCTGTTGTGCTTTCTGTATGAAGATTGTGCTTCCTGTATACAGATTGTACTTAATGTATACAGATTGTGATTCCTGTATAAAGACTGTACTTAATGTATAAAGATTGTGCTTCCTTAATAAAGATTGTCGTTCCTGTATAACGATTGTGCTTCATGTATAAAGATTGTCCTTCCTGTATAAAGATTGTCTTTCCTGTATAAAGATGGTGCTTAATGTATACACATTGTGCTTCATGTATAAAGATTGTGCTTCATGTATAAAGATTGTCCTTCCTGTATAAATATTGTCCTTCCTGTATAAAGATTGTCCTTCCTGTATAAAGATTGTCCTTCCTGTATAAAGATTGTCCTTCCTGTATAAAGATTGTCCTTCCTGTATAAAGATTGTCCTTCCTGTATAAAGATTGTCCTTCCTGTATAAAGATTGTCCTTCCTGTATAAAGATTGTCCTTCCTGTATAAAGATTGTCCTTCATGTATAAAGATTGTGCTTAATGTACACAAATTGTGCTTAATGTAAACAAATTGTGCTTAATGTAAAAAAACAAACAACATAGGATACATGATTATGTGATTTAAAAAAAATAAACTGCCTGGCAGTTCTACAGGAACGACTTCTGTACTTAATGAAACGTCTAAAACGTGAATTGTGTGTGTAACAAGACATAACTATATCTGACAAGTAATATTGCATATCTATTTATCTATATGTCTGCCTGTCTGTCTGTCTGTCTATCTGTCTATCTGTCTGTCTGTCTGTCTGTCTGTCAATCTATCTATCTATCTATCTATCTATCTATCTATCTATCTATCTATCTATCTATCTATCTATCTATCTATCTATCTATCTATCTATCTATCTATCTATCTATCTATCTATCTATCTATCTATCAATCTATCAATCTATCTATCAATCTATCTATCTATCTATCTATCTACCTATCTATCTATCTATCTATCTATCTATCTATCTATCTATCTATCTATCTATCTATCTATCTATCTATCTATCTATCTATCTATCTATCTATCTATCTATCTATCTATCTATCTATCTATCTATCTATCTATCTATCTATCTATCTATCTATCTATCTATCTATCTATCTATCTAACTATCTATCTATATATCTATACATCAATCTATTTATATATCTATATTTCATCTATATCTGTATATATATATACATATATATATATATATATATATATATATATATATATATATATATATATATATATATATACATATATACGATTTAGAACGAGGGGCAAACACATCAATATAAACATAATTCAGTGCTATTCCCCCACTAGCGAGGCTGATGATGATTAAAAGCTACAGCTACAAGCTGAAATAGGTTCTTTTCATGGATAATAAGAAAGATCTCTTAATTTTAATGGGAGACTTTAAATGCTAGAGTTGGAGTAGAAAAACTATGTTACGAACATATTATGGGAAGGCCAGAAATGGGACAGAAGAACGAAAACGGATAATTGTTTGCAGAGCTACGTAAGCTACAGAAAACGGATAATTGTTTGCAGAGCTACGTAAGCTACAGAAAACGGATAATTGTTTGCAGAGCTACGTAAACTACAGAAACGGATAATTGTTTGCAGAGCTACGTAAGCTACAGAAAACGGATAATTGTTTGCAGAGCTACGTAAGCTACAGAAAACGGATAATTGTTTGCAGAGCTACGTAAGCTACAGAAAACGGATAATTATTTGCAGAGCTACGTAAGCTACAGAAAACGGATAATTGTTTGCAGAGCTACGTAAGCTACAGAACATGATAATTGTACGCATCATGATACTAGTATGACGTACGAAGAGTCAAAACGGCTTATGAAAGCCAGATACATGACCAAATGGGAAACTGAACATACTGGCTACACCAAAAACGATGCCTATTACCAGTTGAACCGAAGAGAGCAGGTCGTTGTCTTTAGACTTCGCACTGGCCACAATAGACTGAGGTACCACCTATTCAACAAATTGAAGATAGGTGGTACCGACGAATGCCCGTGCGGTACCGGTAAAATGACCGCTGAACATCTGCTGCAGAACTGCCCGACATACGAGGATCAGAGAGAGCAGATGTGGCCATCACCAGTGGAACTGCAAGACAAACTCTATGGCAGCGGCGACAGCCTCAGGATAACCGCCGCTTTTTTCGAAAAAATAATGGTTACTGTCTGACTGCGTACGAAGAAGAAGAAGAAGAAGAAGAAGAAGAAGAAGAAGAAGAAGAAGAAGTACGCATCATGTTTCCACAGGAAAAGATACATAAAGCCACATGAAGATCTCCAGACCATGCAAGGTAATATCAGCCTGATCACATCTGTGTCAGTCGAAGGTTTATAAATACAATACAAGATTTTAGAGTAAAGCGAGTTGCAGATGTAGCTTCATATTCCCACATATTTCTGGGGAATTTGCAGATGCCCACGAAGGATAATGGGCATAAAGACGCAGAGGACATGGAGAACAAAGAAGACTTGTGGGAGAAGAGTCAACAACAGCCATTGGAACAACAAATTAAGCGAAGAAGATTTCGCTGGCTAGGACATACACTGCCGAAGGCACAGTCTAACATAGCCAGGCAGGCTCTTTCATTGAATCAGGAAAAAAGAGATAAAGGTAGACCGAAAATTACATGGAGAAGAGAATGTAAGAAGGAGCTCAAATTAAATAATTACACAGGACTGTGCACGCTGGCGGGGATGCTGTCGATGGTCTGGGAGAGAGGAGCGACCGGCTTTGATTGGTTGATATATATAATTATATGAGTTTTGGGTGAAGGATAATATACTGATTAGGTTATGTTAGTTACGATCATGTGATACATACTGATTAGGTTATGTTAGTTACGATCATGTGATACACACTGATTAGGTTATGTTAGTTACGATCAGGTGATACACACTGATTAGGTTATGTTAGTTACGATCAGGTGATACACACTGATTATGTTATGTTATTTACGATCAGGTGATACACACTGATTAGGTTATGTTAGTTACGATCATGTGATAGACACTGATTAGGTTATGTTAGTTACGATCAGGTGATACACACTGATTAGGTTATGTTAGTTACGATCATGTGATAGACACTGATTAGGTTATGTTAGTTACGATCAGGTGATACACACTGATCACGATCGTCATCTCACTTTCAAACATCTCTCCCTAGAAATGTGCTGTTTCGTGGCAGTGTGGTGATCGAGGTCGTAATCTGCACTGTGATCCCCATAGTGGTGAGCTTCCTGAGCAGCCTAACACTGCAGTACAGTCAGGAGGTCTGTGGTACACCTTCTCAATTAAGCTTCAAGATGTCATGAGAGCTTAAGCAACTAACCGCCAAAGAAAGTACCTAACACAAGTACGAAATAGTAACAACAACAACAATAATATATCCGTTAATTCTTTATGAGAAATGCATTACCTGCAGGCATGATCACAAACTCATCCAGGGCGTAGGGAAGATCTACAAATCTGATCAGTAGAGGGTTTGACGACACGTGAGCCAACAGCAAGGACACGAGCCCACCGATGTCAGAGACTGTCAGTCCAAACAAGCTAACATTGACAGGGTCCGAGAAGCCTTGACTAAATGAACCAGACATTTCATGATTATGATATGTGCATTGAAAGTTAGTATGTTGTTCGTCCTTTGTAATCCACTTTTCACATGCCTTAGAAAATGGCTAAATAAAGAACTGAAAGCCTTGAATTGTTAGTTTCACTTAGTACATGGAAATAGTTGAAGAAGAGTTGCTGTGAGCTGACCTGATGACCTATCGTCTCTGGATGACCTCATTTATTCTTGATGCTTCATGTCCATAAAAACCCTACGCAATAGTACTGCGCCAGTCCGTTCGATTTGTGGCGATTCTTTCCAAGTCATGGTTGTTAATACTGAACTGGATCAGTGATCTCTTAAGTGTATTTTTGTACCTTTCTCTTTGCCCACCGGCTTGATAAGTCATTTTGCAGTTCCCAATAGTGCAGCTTGTTTAATAGAGGCTGATCTGAGATGCGTATCACGTGACCAGTCCATCTCATACTCGCGATAACACTTCTGTATTTGATACAATGTCCTGCCATCTAATCCTCAGTAGTTTCCTCAGGCAGTACACGTGGAAGTGGTTTGATTTTCAGACATGACGACTGTAAACGGTCCAGGTATCACAAGCATGTAAGAGGCTAGGCAGAACAGCTGCACCGTACATCTTAATATTTACTGAGAAATAGATGGCAGGATGGCAGGATGGCAGGAGATGGTGTCAAATACAGATGCGTTAGCGCGATCTGTCTTGTAGAGTATTCACACCATGATATGTGCTGCACACCTGAGATGTGTTGGTCATGAGGTACGCATGTCGGATCAACGTTTATGAAGCCCATGGTGGAAAGCCTAAGCAAAGCAATAATGCAAGCTGCCACTGAAACCATCCCAAGAGGGGCAAGGAAAAATTATAAGCCATATTAGAATGATGAGTTCCAGAAAGTGGAAGACGCAGTCACAAATGCTAGGAACATGGCAGAGCGAGAACAATCAATAGAAGCAAATATCGCCCTCAGAACCGCCACGGCGAAGTACAAATACACTCTAAGCCAAACAGCAAGAGAAAGCTGGAAAAACAAAACAGAAAGTCTCAACTTAGACAAAGAAGGGAACAAACTATGGAAGTTAGTCAGAGCCATGAACGACGAAACTCCGTCAAACAAACAAATTACCATCAAGCAGGGCTAAAACTTGCTCACTGGAAAAAAAAGCCGCAAACGCTTTTGTCGAACACTATGCCAAAGCGAACCCCATAGATGTTCCGGCAGATAGGCATACGGACATTAATGAAGAGCAAAAGGGGCATGACAACATCAATATGGCACCAGAAGAGCATATGATGGCAAAACTACCAATGAGCGAAATGGAAGAGGCTATGAGAACATTAAAGAAAAGGAAATCTCCCGGAAAAGACGGGATAACAAACGATATGCTGATGGGGCTGGGCCAAACAGCAAAGATGAAACTGCTATCAGTCCTGAACCAAAGCTGGAAAAAGGGTATTGTACACCAGGCATGGAAAGACGCAGTACTTGTACCAGTACCAAAGAAAGGAACAGACAAAACCGATCCAAATGGATACAGGCCTATCAGCCGACTGAGCTGTGTCGGCAAACTGTTGGAACGTATGATAAACACCAGACTGATGTGGCATCTGGAAGAAAAACGGATACTAATTCCACAGCAAGCCGGCTTTAGACAGCACAGATCCACTGAGGACCAGGTCATCCTCATAGCTCAGGAAATAGAATATGCCTACCAGGAGCAAAAGCATTCAGTAGCGATTTTGGTGGACCTGGAAAAGGCATTTGACAAAGTCTGTAAAGATGGACTTAGAGTCAAGCTAAGAAGAAGTGAAGTTTGTGGGAAAATGTACAAGTGGATCAACCACTACCTCAAAAACAGAACGGCCAGAGTCCAAGTACAAGGGCAGATGAGCAAAAAGGTGACAGTTGAGCAAGGATTATCCCAAGGGGGAGTACTGTCACCCACACTCTTCCTGGTGTATATAAATGACATTACAGAGAATATACGAAGACGTGTTCATAGCTCAATGTTTGCAGACGATCTGGTTTTGTGGACCTCTGAAAAGAATCTCACCACAGCAAGAAATCGGATGCAGCAGGCCATAACATCGCTGGAAGAGTGGGCGAACTCATGGCTGGTCAAAATAAACGAGGACAAAACCACATATACAATATTCTCGCTATCAATCAAACCCCAAAACACCATATGAAGTCTAAACGGCAAATACCTTCAGCCAAACAACAACCCAAACTATCTGGGAGTCACATTTGATCGGCGCATGACATGGAAACGTCAGATCGAGAGAAACCGAATGAGAGCCAGAGAAAGAATGGCAGTCATGAGGAAACTAGCTGGCACAAGCTGGGGAGCAGACGAAAGTATACTAAAGAAACTGTACACTGGAAGAGTGAGACCAGTTCTCAAGTATGGCATTGCGGCATGGACAACAGCAGCAAAGGCAAACTTCGATAAAGTTAGCAAACTCCAACCCCAAGCCATGAGAGTTATAACAGGAGGCATGAAGTCAACGCCAATTGTAGAACTTGAAAGATTACACCACTGCAATCCATGGCCGACAGAAGAGACTGCAGAGCCCAACTGCAATCAGAGAAACTCAAAAGACTGACTGACCACCCAATGCACCAGAGACTAAACAATTTCGGAAGTGGGAAACTAAAGCGAAGAAACTTTGCAGAAATAGTCAATGCAAAGATGCACGAAAACCCCATGAACGCACTAACAACACCAAAGTCCATCACTACTGTACGAAAACCTACCTGGAGGCATCATATATTTCCAGAGGTGGTAGAAAATATACCAGGTATTAGAAACAAAAACTGCCAGTCTGAAAAAGAAAGAAGAGATACTACCCTGAGTTACATTACGGAAAAAACCAAAGCATGGACTGGACCCATGCATACACCGACGGTTCCGTAAGAAATACAACACAGAACGGAGGGGCAGGAGCATTCCTGAGCCTATCAAATGGCAGAAAAAAAACACTGTCATTCGCTACTGGAAAATACACAAGCAATTTCAGAGCGGAGGCAGAGGCACTGATGGCGGCAGTGGAAGAAATGGTAACAGGTAAAAGGAATGAACTCCACATAGTCCTGCTTACAGATGCACTGGCCGTAGTCACAGCACTGAAAAGCCAGAAAAATACTGAACATAATGCTTTAAGAGCAGTACTCTGTCAACTATGCCAGCAGGCCGCACCAAAAAGAGTGGTGGTGCAGTGGGTCCCATCTCACTGCAACATCCAAGGCAACGAGGAGGCAGACAGACTGGCAAAAAAAGGTGCAAAACTACCAGATACTAGTATGACATAAGAAGAGTCAAAACGGCTTATTAGAGCTAGATACATAACCAAATGGGAAACTGAACATACCGGCTACACCAAAAACGATGCCTATTACCAGTTGAACAAAAAGAGAGCAGGTCGTGGTCTTCAGACTTCGCACTGGCCACAATAGACTCAGGTACCACCTATTCAACAAATTGAAGATAGGTGGCACCGACGAATGCCCGTGTGGTACCGGGAAAATGACCGCTCAGCATTTGCTGCAAAACTGCCCGACATACGCGGATCAGAGAGAGCAGATGTGGCCATCACCAGTGGCGACACTAGACAAGCTCTATGGCAGTGTCAACAGCCTCAGGATGACAGCTGCCTTTTTCGAAAAAATAATGGTTAATGTCTGACTGCGTACGACGAAGAAGAAGAAGAAGAAGAAGAAGGATCAACGTTTGCAAAAAGAGCTGCTTTTTGGGGAACTCCAAAAGGGCGCTTGAGAAAGCGGTGTGCAACGGAAATGGTGCAATCACACATTCAAGAGATGACTGATTTAGAGCGGACTCGGAACGAATCACCAACAATCTCACGGACTGGCGCAGTACTATTGTGGAGAGTTTTCCAAGACATCATGAGGTGTCAGTCCTAGTTACGTTGATTGTTTTCCGGAGGCATCTCATCTCACATGTGTAACAGTTCCAGCAGGATCATTAGAGTTTAGGGCAATGGTGATGTGGTCAGCGATTAAGAGAATAAAGGTACTTGAATATGTGCGAAGGTTACTCACCGTCTCGACACTACGTTAGGATCACTCAATGCCTCGATACTAAATCATTAAAGGAAAACAGGGGGTTGGGGGAAATAATGTGTCTAGTACATGTAGTGGCTAGGAGCTGACCACTCCGATTTGGGTAGTGGGGGGGGGGGGATTAGTGACAGACAGAGGCCAGCAGTGCTTGTAGAGACATTTTGAGTGACATGATTTCATAGTGATTCGTTCCAATAACATCTGAATGGAGGTAGATCCAAACTAGAGGATGGCTGGAGCAGACATCCCACAGAGGACATTAGACAGCTCTGATACTGCTTGGGACTATATAATACTAGACAAACTAAAGCAGACTGGCCATAGACGAGAGAGAGAGAGAGAGAGAGAGAGAGAGAGAGAGAGAGAGAAAGGGAAAGAGAGAGAAAGAAAGAGAGAGAGAAAGAGAGAGAGACAGAAAGAGAGAGAGAGATAAAGAGAGAGATATAGATAGAGAGATAGAGAGAGAGAGAGATAAAGATAAAGATAGAGATAGAGATAGAGAGAGATGGAGAGAGAGAGAGATAGAGATAGAGATAGAGATAGAGAGAGAGAGAGCGAAATAGAGAGAGAGAAATACATTTAGCTAGGAGTCTGTTTAGCTCGCCGACATAATAGAAGAGCGATTGATAAGCTGTTTAACGAATGTTAGTGAGACAGGATGGAATACAGTGTTACTGAAACATCATACGCCTTTGAGTCTTAGTCAATCGCTTTATAAGGACACCTTGTGAAAAATGTATGTTCTAAATGGGTTAAACACGTATACAGATCGACTAAGGACGAAATGTGGATGTGTGTGTGGTGTGTGTAGACGCAGAGGGAACTATGTGTGTTCCAGAGTGTGTGTATATGCAAATCGATTGAGTGTGTGATCACATGTGAGTATACGTTGAATATATTGAATGTATTATGTCCTGATCACCCTCCTGAGGGGATCCAAGTGTGAGTGAATGCACATAATACGATCGTGAAGACGAGTTTTTGAGAGTGTTGAGGGTGAAGACAAAGGGAGGGGAGTGTGCGGCTCGAACTGGATTGGGGTAGTCGGGGCATTATTCAATAGCTTATGCTTACAATATCAGCGAAGTTGTTCACAAAAATAGAGAGATTAGATATATTATTATTTAGTAAATATGTTTTTCTTGTGTTGTTTGTAATCTCGTTACACTCACTTTAATAGTTGTTGTATGAATATGATGTCATAAATCTGACATCTGCTGCGTGCTATGTTATTTGCTGTGTGCGGTTGTGAATTGTGTGGATTCATGTGGTAACATTCTAAATGGAAAAACCCTAGTGAAAACCTGGACTCTTCTACACATGTCGTGATGTTTATCTCTTAGGATTTTTCTAAAGTCCACGTTTGGGACTGGCAAGAGAGAGATGGCTTGAATATACTGTTGATCAGCCATCTGTTTGTGGGCATGTTGTTGTTAGGGTTCTTCAATAATGGCCACATCTTCTATGCAACTGCATTCATTTTAGGACCTCTGATCTGAATTTCTTTATCTCAACCTGCACTTGGTGTGAAAATACTGGCCAAACACCTGAACTTGTTTAATCTTGGTCCAGTTTACCTTGTTCTTGTTTTCAGACGATCTGCTTTTCTTCCGAGTTTCTGTTTCGGATGAATGAATTGGCATGCCTATCTTTCGCAAACAGACTTTAGCGCAATCAGATGTTGCTGCAGACCGTCTTTACTTTCATACTGTAAGCATTGATCATCTGCAAAACAGAAATTTACTTATCAATACACACCCTCGTCTCATCCTGGTTGTTATCTCCATTGTTTCAGACAGGCCGTCTGTTGTTACCACATTTTGGCACCCGCCTTACAGTGCTCTTCTTGGAATCCTGGTATTAAACATGCATGTTAATGTCTGTTTCTGTGTAGGCTTGGAATCCTGGTATTCAAACATGCATGTTAATGTCTGTTTCTGTGTAGGCTTGGAATCCTGGTATTCAAACATGCATGTTAATGTCTGTTTCTGTGTAGGCTTGGAATCCTGGTATTCAAACATGCATGTTAATGTCTGTTTCTGTGTAGGCTTGGAATCCTGGTATTCAAACATGCATGTTAATGTCTGTTTCTGTGTAGGCTTGGAATCCTGGTATTCAAACATGCATGTTAATGTCTGTTTCTGTGTAGGCTTGGAATCCTGGTATTCAAACATGCATGTTAATGTCTGTTTCTGTGTAGGCTTGGAATCCTGGTATTCAAACATGCATGTTAATGTCTGTTTCTGTGTAAGCTTGGAATCCTGGTATTCAAACATGCATGTTAATCTGTTTCTGTGTAGGCTTGGAATCCTGGTATTCAAACATGCATGTTAATGTCTGTTTCTGTGTAGGCTTGGAATCCTGGTATTCAAACATGCATGTTAATGTCTGTTTCTGTGTAGGCTTGGAATCCTGGTATTCAAACATGCATGTTAATCTGTTTCTGTGTAGGCTTGGAATCCTGGTATTCAAACATGCATGTTAATGTCTGTTTCTGTGTAGGCTTGGAATCCTGGTATTCAAACATGCATGTTAATGTCTGTTTCTGTGTAGGCTTGGAATCCTGGTATTCAAACATGCATGTTAATGTCTGTTTCTGTGTAGGCTTGGCATCCTGGTATTCAAACATGCATGTTAATGTCTGTTTCTGTGTAGGCTTGGAATCCTGGTATTCAAACATGCATGTTAATGTCTGTTTCTGTGTAGGCTTGGCATCCTGGTATTCAAACATGCATGTTAATGTCTGTTTCTATGTAGGCTTGGAATCCTGGTATTCAAACATGTATGTTAATGTCTGTTTCTGTGTAGGCTTGGAATCCTGGTATTCAAACATGCATGTTAATGTCTGTTTCTGTGTAGGCTTGGAATCCTGGTATTCAAACATGCATGTTAATGTCTGTTTCTGTGTAGGCTTGGAATCCTGGTATTCAAACATGCATGTTAATGTCTGTTTCTGTGTAGGCTTGGAATCCTGGTATTCAAACATGTATGTTAATGTCTGTTTCTGTGTAGGCTTAAGGTGTCTTAAGGTGACAGCAACATTCCGCGTTGTCATCATACACCAGGTGTCACATGCACGTGCACAGTTAAGATCCAAAATCTCATCTATGCTAACAGAGTGTACACAAAATAAGTAGCTAGCTGTTACATGTTTTTATTTAAAGAAAAATAATTTTCTTCTAAGGATGTTCATATGGAAATGATTCATGTTCACGGTGACAATTGTTTGCCGCGTAAAACTGCGTATTAGCTGAGACGATATATTTTCTCAAGGTCCCTCAAACATTGCTAATTAATCGTGATCTGGTCGTCCTTGATTAGATTACAATCGGATTATCTGTGTGGCGAATGGGAGAGTTGATTCGTGCTGACATGCGAGTAACGATTTACAATGTAGCAACTGTAATAAAAATGTTCAACTTCAAAGTGGAAATTATTCTATTATATGGTTCTGAAACATGGAGGACAATATGTATACTTGGGAAAAAGGTACATACTTTCATACTTGAATTTCTGTGAACAATTTTCATGAATGGAAATGGTACGGTAAGATTACCAACGTGAAACTGATGGAGAAAAAAAAACTGATACCAGAAGAGCATGAAATACGGAGTAGACAATGGCTATGTATAGGCCATACATTACCTGAAATCAATTGATAACCTCATTAGACAAACTCTGTTCTGGAATCCACAGGACATGAAAAATAGAGGAAGACCAAGACACTCATGAAAGAGGGAACTGAAAGCAAAAACTTTGACATCGTAGTCAGAATTGGCTGAGATAGTCCATGATAGAAAGACTTGGCAAGTAGTTGTTGAGGACCAATGCTTCACATGGAGCCGACAAGTATTTGATTAAACTACAATAAGGTGTTTGCATGGTTTAGTCTACAGCATGATGCATGATTGAAAGAATGTTCAGCAAATGTGCTGCCGGTAGTTACCCACACTACTGACTGACTGACTGACTGACTGACTGACTGACTGACTGACTGACTGACTGACTGACTGACTGACTGACTAACTGACTGACGAACGCAAGATAGACTATCTATGCCTGCCCTTGCACCGATGTAGGGATCGTATAAGTGTATTCATGTTACCTTGCACCGATGTAGCGATCGTATAAGTGTATCCATGTTACCTTGCACTGATGTAGCGATCGTATAAGTGTATTCAGGTTACCTTGCACCGATGTAGCGATCGTATAAGTGTATCCATGTTACCTTGCACTGATGTAGCGATCGTATAAGTGTATTCATGTTACCTTGCACCGATGTAGCGATCGTATAAGTGTATCCATGTTACCTTGCACTGATGTAGCGACCGTATAAGTGTATTCAGGTTACCTTGTACTGGTGTAGCAGATCGTGTAAGTGTATTCATGTTACCTTGCACTGATGTAGCGATCGTATAAGTGTATTCAGGTTACCTTGTACTGGTGTAGCAGATCGTGTAAGTGTATTCATGTTACCTTGCACTGATGTAGCGATCGTATAAGTGTATTCAATGTTACCTTGCACCAATGTAGCGATCGTAAAAGTGTATCCATGTTACCTTGCACTGATGTAGCGATCGTATAAGTGTATTCATGTTACCTTGCACCGATGTAGCGATCGTATAAGTGTATTCATGTTACCTTGCACTGATGTAGCGATCGTATAAGTGTATTCATGTTACCTTGCACCGATGAAGCGATCGTATAAGTGTATTAACGTTACCTTGTACTGGTGTAGCAGATCGTGTAAGTGTATTCATGTTACCTTGCAGTGATGTAGCGATCGTATAGGTGAATTCACGTTACCTTGTACTGGTGTAGCAGATCGTATACGTGTATTCATGTTACCTTGCACCGATGTAGCGATCGTATAAGTGTATTCACGTTGGTGGAGATTATGTTGAAGAATTAGGGACAATGTAAGTACAATAATACATGCCTTTTAAGTTGTTTCGTAAGTTACAACCAGAGAAGGGCATGTTACATTAACCCAAACATATTTACGTTCATGCAAGCATTTAAGGCAAAGTCACACTAACCTCAACATATTTACGTTCATGCAAGCATTTGGGGATAAGGCTAAAGTTACTACATGAAATGCAATATTACTTTAACCTCAAAATGTTTACGTTTATGCAAGCATATATGGCGAAGGCTAAAGTTACAACCAGAGAAGGCAAATTTACACTAACCTCAACATATTTACGTTCATTCAAGCATTTAGGGCGAAGGCTAAAGTCAATATCGTAGGAAATACACTGACCACGACTCCCATCTTTATTCTCTTGTTGTGCACACGGAAACAGGTTGTGTTACAACTACCAAGCCAACGAGGTGGCGATCGAAACAGTTATCCACTTTGTAGTGAGTTCTGTTAGATGTTTTACAGTGTACTACAGCTAAGATGGTCTATGCACACCTTCTTCAGTACGGTCCGAGATATAAAAAGAGCCAGGTATTTTCGTTATTAGAGAACACTGACAAAAGCGACGAATGCAGGGACTGCAGCAATGGAAAAAAAACAATAACAACATGACAATACATCTTACCGTAAGATAACGAGAAGGCTGACAATATTAGATGCGATCCCAATAACAACATGACAATACATCTTACCGTAAGATAACGAGAAGGCTGACAATATTAGATGCGATCCCAATAACAACATGACAATACATCTTACCGTAAGATAACGAGAAGGCTGACAATATTAGATGCGATCCCAAACAAGCAAACCACACTGCTGACGGCTGTCTTGTCCACGATGTTGACTATATCCCAGGTGTTAAAACTGGTTCCTTCCTGGCAAACAGTGCATGTGTTGACAGACTGGTCTGTACTGCTTTGGTTCATGTCGGACGCCTTGAGTTCTGCTATACTGATAAGACGATGTAGCCGTATCTTAAAATATAACTTTACTTAACTGATAAGACAATGTAGCCGTATCTTAAAATATAACTTTACTTAACTGATAAGACAATGTAGCCGGCTCTAAAAATATAACTTTACTTAACTGATAAGACAATGTAGCCGTATCTAAAATTGTAACTTTACTTAACGTCTTTCTACTGGCTTAGACGATTTAGTAGCGTATGTATACAAGCAGCTTATTTTACATTCATTTGATTTAAAAATACGTTTGTACATCCACTCTATTTTTGAGTGTATTAATTTG
The DNA here is from genome assembly GCA_036924085.1 of Ariolimax columbianus. NCBI lineage: Eukaryota > Metazoa > Mollusca > Gastropoda > Stylommatophora > Arionidae > Ariolimax > Ariolimax columbianus. The sequence goes on along the minus strand of JAVGWX010000024.1, from coordinate 12,157,064 downwards.
CTTTGTCTCCATTATTTAATTTGGCAATGCATTCCAAGAATTCACCGTTTTCTGCCTGAAAATAGATTTCCTAATATCTAATCGTGACCTTATTTTAAACAATTTGAAGATGTGCCCTCTTGGTTTTGTAGCCGTTTGTACTTTGAAAAACTTGTTATAGTCCAATGTATCCCTGCCATTGATTATCTTATAAACTTGGATTAAGTTCCCTTGAATTCTTCTCTGTTCTAAACAATGTAGACTGAGTCTCTCCTCACAACTGTAATTCTGGAATCCCACGATCATTTGTATAGCTCTTCGTTGTATCCTTCCCAGCATGGTTATTTGCCTTGTATAATAAGGACTCCACATTTGAACACAGTACGTCAATTGAGGTCTAACAAATGATTGACATAGTTTGACTCACTTTCTTGCTCCTGTTTGTAATATTGCTTTTTAACATACCCAGCTTTGCATTACCATCATTGCCACGTTGACTTGTTCGCTCACATTACCTGTGTAACCGATTATAACCCCTAGGTCATTTACGTTTTCTATATTCCTAATATTGTTTTCTCCTGTTCTGTAATGATGTTCCATATTAGATGTATGGTCCAAGATGCTGAGCAGCACATGAGCTGATGTGGTCAGCGACCCATAGCTGACTGTTAGCGTCAGGGGCAGCGAACAATAGCTGCCAAGACCCTTCTACACCTCCACGCGGTGATCCTGGATAACAGGCTGCATCAGGGCAGACTGGCTAAGAAGAAGAGATCAAAGAGGGAATGCTAACCCGGTACTCGAAAAATGCGTGCTGAAGTCGGATGTGTTGAACCGAAAGGCGCAAATATCGCAGCCAGGCTGTAAACTACGACACAACGCATTCCGTTATCTGGACTACATTCTGCTACTTAAGCCCTTTCATGGTTTGGTAGCGGGAGATTGAGAACGAACGAAGAAGAAGAAGAAGAAGAAGATATATGGTCCCCATTGCGAATATTGAATGTACACAATCCATTCGATAGGAACTTCCTTCCCTAACGTTGCGTTAACTGTGGATGTAAATGTAGAATCGTTAATTGAGGTCAAGGCCTGGTGAAACTGAATAAGACGTCCTCCTTACGTCAAGCGTGCACAAGAACCCTCTATAACACCAGCCTGGGCAATGTCGTGGGGACTGACACTGTGAATCCAGTATCGATGAGCAGGCGGAGAAGTCTGCATTATAATACAGCAAGGAAGTCAAATAAATATACTCTTCAGTTGTTTTTGAATGTCCATATTGTATAACTTTATTCGGTTGTGTGCCGTGAAAAGGGCGTTAACTGGCTGCAGTTGCAGTATCTTTCCACACATCCCGAGCTCGCTCATGAAGGTAGGCTGTGGTGCTCCAGCCGGTTATGCTACAATTGCCTTCATCAACTAGTTGCTCGCTCCTAAGATGATTACGTCGATCATCGACCTCGCTAGCCAGACAGTAATAAAACATACCGTGTTCATAATGAGCTGGGTGGAATTGATATGGGATGGGAGAGGGGGGGGGGGGGGGGTTGGGGTTCGTGATCAGTATATATTACCTGACCCTTACTAACATAGTCTGATCAGTATGTTTTGCCTGACCCTGACTAACATAGTCTGATGAGTATGTTTTGCATGAACCTGACTAACATAGTCTGATCAGTATGTTTTGCCTGACCCTTACTAACATAGTCTGATCAGTATGTTTTGCCTGACCCTGACTAACATAGTCTGATCAGTATGTTTTGCCTGACCCTGACTAACATAGTCTTGATCAGTATGTTTTGCCTGACCCTGACTAACATAGTCTGATCAGTATGTTTTACATGACCCTGACTAACATAGTCTTGATCAGTATGTTTTGCCTAACCCTGACTAACATAGTCTGATCAGTATGTTTTGCCTGACCCTGACTAACATAGTCTGATTAGTATGTTTTGCCTGACCCTGACTAACATAGTCTGATTAGTATGTTTTGCCTGACCCTGACTAACATAGTCTGATTAGTATGTTTTGCCTGACCCTGACTAACATAGTCTGATCAGTATATTTTGCCTGATCAGGCGTTAGACTTCTCTCCCCTTATATCCATGTCCGCATACATGGATACAAGAAGGGCCACTGAATCCCTGAACACAAGAAAAGCCTCTACAAATTTGTTACTAAAATCAAACAAAACAACAACAAAAAAACAACGTCAAAGTACACTATTCAATACGAGTTTCTCAGATAATAACAATAATAACAACAACAACAACAACAATAACAAGATCCTGCCTGTATTCTGTATAACCCGACAAATAAATTTCTGACGTTATCTAATGACCTTCCCTCGGCCTATCACACCTGATAAGATAACATATTGTCAAATATATAACAGTATTGAAGGTCGTTGCCTAATCAATAATGAACCATCAACACGTGGTATTATTATTGCAAGCTTAACTAATGGCAAGTTTGATTAATGTCAAGTTTAATTAATGTCAAGTTTAATTGTTATCAATTTTAATTTTCAGTTATTAAAACAAGCACTTCATGACCCAAGATGATTATCCTGAACACGATCAGCAATTATTATGCATTGATATTCCCTATTGATCCTCCTCCCAAGCAAACTCTAACTTTTTTAATGATCTTTTTTCTGCCATTATGTGATGGAAATAATCTGTTTAATCTGTGAAAGAGATGACAAAAACAAATATAGGATTTGAATTGAGTAATTGCCGAGAAATGCTATCGAGTATGACAGAGAAAAACTATCGGTAATTTACTTTCATCTTGTGTCTCGAGGTTCTCCTCGGATGCTGGAGGTCAAATCACGGTGGATAGATACCGGGATTTTTTTCATGTGGGACATCGGGTAAATATTTCCCCTGATCTCTGAAAAGGGAGATCAGAAATCACGTTAAAAATCACTTAGCAGTTTGAAATCGAAATAAGTAGGCCTAACGGCCGCTGCTAATGCAAAATTCGAAATTCAAAATCTCGTGAAATTATTCTTCGGATTCTGACCCTACAGAGAATATGGTGCAGCAAGGGAACTGTGTGGCTATAACATCAGGTCTTGGTTATGTGGTTATCTAAGTCGCTCAGATGACGCCTGACAAGCTACGGGTCTACCTAGCTGTAATGTATGGACCACAACAAGTCCCAAAAATAGGGAACCGTATATTTCAGGGTATAACACATGCTGGAATTGACCTGGCAAGTCACCAGCGTATTTTCATCTACAACAGTTTTTGTTAATAAACAAAGAAGATTGCAGTTGCCCACGTCGTCTAACGACATATTTAGACTGAAGATATATAGATAGATAGATAGATAGATAGATAGATAGATAGATAGACAGATAGATAGATAGATAGGTAGATATATAAATATATAGATATAAATAGATATATAGATATATATATATATATATAGATTGATGTATAGATAGATAGGTAGATAGATAGATAGATAGATAGATAGTTAGGTAGATAAATATAAGTAGATATACAGATAGATAAATAAATATATATATATATATATATATATATATATATATATATATATAAATAGATAGATAGATAGATAGATAGATAAATAAATAAAAAGATAGACAAATAGATTTATAGATAGATAGATAGATATATAGATATATATAAATATATATATATATATATATATATATATATATATATATATATATATATATATATATATATATAGACAGATAGACAGATAGTTAATATATATTTATAGATAGATAGGTAGGTAGATATATACATATATATATATATATATATATATATAAATATATATATATATATATATTTTTATATATATATATAAATATATATAGATATATATATATATATATCTATATATATATATAGATAACTATATGGATATATAGATATGTAGATAAATATATATATATATATATATAGGTAGATAGATATATAGATAGATCGGTATTTAGATATATATATAGATAGATATATAGATATATAGCTAGATTGATAGATATAGATATATAAATAGATAGATATATAGATATATAGATAAATAGATATATAAATATAAATAGATAGATAGATAGATAGATATATAGATATATAGATATGAAGATAGATAGATAGACAGATACATAGATATATATATGGGTAGATATATAGGTATAGATAGACAGATAAATATATATATAGATATATAGAGAGAGAGATAGATAGAAAGATAGATATATAGATAGATAGATAGATAGATAGATAGATAGATATAAAGATCGATATATATATAGGTAAACATATAGATACATATATATATATATATATATATTTATATATACATATATATATATATATATGTATAGAGAGAGAGATAGATAGATAGATAGATAGTTAGATAGGTAGATATATATATATATATATAGATAGATAGATAGATATATAGATAGATAGATAGATATATATATAGAAAGATAGATAGATATATAGATATATAGGTAGATAGATAGATATATAGATATATAGATAGATAGAATGATAGATAGATATATATATATATATATAGATAGATAGATATATAGGTAGATAGACAGATAGTTAGAAAGATAGATAATATATATATATATATATATATATATATATATACATAGATAGATAGATAAATAAATAAATAGATCGATAGATAGATAGATATACATATAGATAAATAGATAGATAGATATATAGATAGATATATATATAAATATATAGATAGATAGATAGATAGAAAGAGGGCGCCACAGACTTAAATGTAGAAACGTCCCAGATGTTAAATTTGGAGAGTTTAGACAAAGAAATCTTCCCCCCAACTCCCACCCTCACTCCATACAAGCCGTCTCGGCAGAGACCATCTTTCCTCTTGTATGACCGGATTTTTATGTTTCTTGTTAGTTGACCTATCCATATTTGCTGCAGTTTTTGTAGCCTAAATTGTTTACAAGTTGAAGTAGCCAGTTTAATGTCCAAATTCTGTTAGTCAACCCATTTGACATTCTTGGTAGTTACATTGTTAGTATTCTTCACTTCCAAAATTCACTCCGGGGAAACAACTCTAAATAGGGAAGGAGACGCAAGACAACTTCATTTTAATATGCAAAGGCAGGGACATTACCGTACAAGACACACTGCAGAATGAGGTGAAACAAATAGTCAGTGCCACAAATAACATAATTCGCAAGCTGACAAACACTGCATTGGGAGCATCTCACACATCATCCTTTGCAATATGCGTCTCAGCCGTATAATATGCCCCACCAGTATGGAATACATCTACGCACATGAAACAGGGGGATTTGGGTAGAAATTGAGACATGACGAGATGTAACAGGATGCCTTACACCGACACCAAAGGTAAAATGTCTTTGAATTCGTTGGTATACATGTTAGTTAGGGTCAAGTAAAACATTCTGAACAGACGTGATAGTCAGGGTCAGATCAAACATTCTGATCGAACATGTTAGTTAGGGTCAAGTAAAACATTCTGATCAAACATGTTAGTTAGGGTCAAGTAAAACATTCTGATCAAACATGTTAGTTAGGGTTAAGTAAAAGATTCTGATCAAACATGTTAGTTAGGGTCAAGTAAAACATTCTGAACAGACGTGATAGTCAGGGTCAGATCAAAAACATTCAGAACAGACGTGATAGTCAGGGTCAGTTCAAACATTCTGAAAAGACGTGATAGTCAGGTTCAGATCAAACATTCTGAACAGACGTGATAGTCAGGGTCAGATTAAACATTCTGAACAGACGTGATAGTCCTTTAACGAGGATCTATTGGAGGGCAAGTCTGGTGCCAGCAGCCGCGGTAATTCCAGCTCCAATAGCGTATATTAAAGTTGTTGCAGTTAAAAAGCTCGTAGTTGGATCTCAGGCGCAGGCGGGCGGTCCCGCTCGCGCCGGTTCACTGCCCGTTGTCTCCTGCCCTACCGTCTGCCGGCTCTATCCCACGGGTGCTCTTCGCTGAGCGTCCTGGGTGGCCGACGCGTTTACTTTGAAAAAATTAGAGTGTTCAAAGCAGGCCTCGGCTGCCTGAATAATGGGGCATGGAATAATGGAATAGGACCTCGGCTCTGTTTTGTTGGTTTTCGGAACTGGAGGTAATGATTAACAGGGACAAACGGGGGCATTCGTATTGCGGCGTTAGAGGTGAAATTCTTGGATCGCCGCAAGACGAGCTACTGCGAAAGCATTTGTCAAGAATGTTTTCATTAATCAAGAACGAAAGTCAGAGGCGTGAAGACGATCAGATACCGTCGTAGTTCTGACCATAAACGATGCCGACTAGCGATCCGCAGGAGTTGCTTCGATGACTCTGCGGGCAGCTTCCGGGAAACCAAAGTGTTTGGGTTCCGGGGGAAGTATGGTTGCAAAGCTGAAACTTAAAGGAATTGACGGAAGGGCACCACCAGGAGTGGAGCCTTTGGCTTAATTTGACTAAACACGGCCAACACTGAAGTGACTGACAGGCCGAGACCACTTTCCTTGGGTCTAATATGGAACTGGTGCTGGATTTAGACCCTCAGAAATCTGAGGTTATGCCCTCTGTGGCTCGGTTGGTCTGCATCCAGTGTTTGATAAAGGAATTGACGGAAGAGCACTATCAGGAGTGGAGCCTGCGACTTAGTTTGACTAAACACGCAAAACACGGTAGAACGACTGACAAATCGAGAGCACTTTCTTTGGATCTAATAATGAACGTGTGCTGGTATTAGACCCACGGAAAACCGGTCAGCTCTCTAACCTTCTAATGAATGATCGCTACGGAAACCGTGTCTTAACACCGCGGAAACCGCAGAATCCAGATACCTGGTCACGGACAAACAAAAGCCCTCGATTAATTCGTCCTGGTCAAAAATTGAACGGGTGCTGGAAATAGACCATCGGAAGACAGGTCAGTTTTACCCTACAAATGACAGAAAATCCTGCTAAACTCGAGAAGAACCGCAGACATTTGGTTCACGTACCAGGCTGATAAGCCAATGGCGCGAGGCTACCATGTGAGGGATTACGGCCGGACGCTTGTTAGCGGGAATCCCGCCCAAATTCTCAGCACCACTGCAATGGGAGGCTTCGATATGGTCGGGACCTGGGGATCGCGCCTCAACCCAACCTGGTCGAGCAACAGAAAGAGGTCTCTTCCATCTGCTGATCAAAGCGGGCGGATAGCTGCTCGATATTCACCCTATACGGCGATGGGGTACGAAACCACCAACATGAGACTTAGTTCTTGGTCGGGGTGTCGAAAACAGTAGAGCAGCCACCTCACTGTGAACTGTCGAGACTCACTCCTTGACCACGAGATATGTCCGCAAACCAGGCGAACAACATCTCCGTGACATTACCAGGATTGTCCCATGGTTAAATGCACTTCTGCTTCGATATCTACCTCTGTACGCTATCAGCCATACCAATGGACGCAGAAGAGATGCAGACTAGCGGACATTGCACACCTGCACCACTGTGTCAACATCCCAGGTGGTGGGGAATGCTAGGCGTACCATCCCTGCATAGAAGCCAAGAAAATAAAGGGAGCAAAGAGATATCCCACTCACATGCAAATGTTACGTTTCTGGCAGGACGTGACGATCCTGTGGTACAGACACACTGGACTGCCTCTCTTCCGGGTAAACCAGTCCATATCATATATCATCTCATATATCATCTCATATATCATCACCGCACCCTATAGACACGAGTAGTGAAGACTCGTTAGTCTGGTAAGACAACTTCCATAAGAGAGACAACTCTGATCATAAACAACTGCTGCCTTGCAGATAGGCTGGGGACAGCCAAAGGCTAAGGTGGGCATCCCTACAGAAACGTCTGTTGAAATCGGATGCACGGGGTCTCAAGCCTAACAAAACAGTGCAACGTAAATCGCAGTATGATGACAGTACAACGGATCAGAAAAACGGAGTCCCGCCAGGCAGCGATAGTGCGGGGCCTCACGCCTCGAAGGAGCCCACCTTTGACTACCTGTGATCACCCACCCATGTGTCGTGGAGTCAAGGCACATGGCTATGGGGCAACTTTTATTGACCAAAAACTCAAGACCATCAAAACACTAGAGTGGAATGCGGAGGGTGTCGTTAATAAAAAGCTTTCCCTAACACATCACCTGCATGAAGGTAAGATTGACGTGGCATGTATCCAGGAAACGCACCTCAACAATAATCATAAATTCTCAATCAAAGAATACCAGACCTTCCGTCTCGATAGAGAAGGTCACAAAGGAGGGGTCCTGATACTGACCAGAAACTGCATACCGAGTAGCGCGGTATCTGTCAATCACACCGGACAAGTAGAAATTGTAGGAGTTGACATAATGGCTCAAGAGACGAAGCTCCGCATTTTCAATCTGTACGGACCACCAAATAAATCCCTATCGCTCTCGAGTATGTACGACAAAGACTCCAACTGCATAGTAGTTGGAGATTTCAACAGCCACTCGGAGAGATGGGGATACTCTGACACAGACAGCAGAGGTGACGAAGTGGAAGATTGGGAGATAGATGCTAATCTCTCCCTAATCAATAGGCCGGAGGATAGCCCTAGCTTCTATTCTAGAACATGGCGTACCACCTCGACTCAAGATTTGGCCTTTTCCACACAGGACATACACCATAAAATAGACCACCAGGTGCTAAAGCAACTGGCAGGTAGCGACCACAGGCCGATCAGGCTAGACATTGATATGGAAGTAGGCCCACAGGAAACAAAACCGCTCCCACGTTGGAATTACAAACGAGCCGACTGGGACAGATTTGCAATCCTCTAAGATGGGCTGTGTGAAACCATCAACACACGAAACAACAAAATGAAGCCCATGGTGGAAAGCCTAAGCAAGGCAATAATGCAAGCCGCCACTGAAACCATCCTAAGAGGGGCTAGGAAAAACTATAAGCCCTATTGGAATGATGAGTTGCAGAAAGCGGATGATGCAGTAACACATGCTAGGAACATGGCAGAGCGAGAACAATCTATGGAGGCAAACATCGCCCTCAAAGCCGCCACGGCGAAATAGAGAAAGCTGAAAAAACAAGATGGAAAGCCTAAACCTGGACAAAGAAGGGAACAAGCTATGGAAGCTAGTCAGAGCCATGAATGACGAAACCCCGTCAAACAAACAAATTACCATCAAGCAGGGCGAAAACTTGCTCACTGGTAAAAAAGCTGCAAACGCTTTTGTCGATCACTATGCCAGAGCATACCACATCGAGGTCCCTGCAGATAGGCATACAGACATTAGTGAAGAGCAAAAGGGGCACGACAACATCAGTACGGCACCTGAAGAGCATATGATGGCCAAATTAACAATGAGCGAAATGGAAGAGGCCATGAAAACATTAAAGAAAAGGAAATCTCCCGGAAAAGATGGGATAACAAACGAAATGCTGATGGGGCTGGGCCAAACAGCGTAGAGGAAGCTGCTATCGGTCCTGAACCAAAGCTGGAAATGGGGAATTGTACCCCAGGCATGGAAAGACGCAGTACTGGTACCAATAAAAAAAAAAGGAAAGGACAAAACAGATCCAAATGGATACAGGCCTATCAGCCTACTGAACTGTGTCGGCAAACTGATGGAACGTATGATAAACACCAGACTGATGTGGCATCTGGAAGAAAAACGAATACTAATTTCACAGCAAGCCGGCTATAGACAGCACAGATCCACCGAGGACCAGGTCATCCTCATAGCCCAGGAAATAGAAGATGCATACCAGGCACAGAAACACACAGTAGCGGTTTGGGTGGACCTGGAAAAGGCATTTGACAAAGTCTGGAAAGATGGACTTAGAGTAAAGCTAAGAAGAAGTGATTTCTGTGGGAAAATGTACAAGTGGATCAACCACTACCTCAAAAACAGAACGGCCAGAGTCCAAGTAGAAGGGCAGATGAGAAGAAAGGTGACACTCGAGCAGGGAGTACCCCAAGGGAGAGTACTGTCACCCACACTCTTCATGGTGTATATAAACGACATTACAGAGAATATACCAAGAAGAGTCCATAGCTCAATGTTTGCAGACGATCTGGCTATGTGGACCTCTGAAAAGAATCTCACCATAGCAAGAAATCGGATGCAGCAGGCCCTAACATCGCTGGAAGAGTGGGCGAACTCATGGCTGGTCAAAATAAACGAGGAGAAAACCATATGCACAATATTCTTGCTTTCAATCAAACCCCAAAATACCAAGTTAAGTTTAAATGGCAAATTCTTGCAGCCAAACGACAACCCAAACTTTCTGGGAGTCACATTTGATCAGCGCATGACATGGACAAGTCAGATTGAGAGAAACCGAATGAGAGCCAGAGAAAGAATGGCAATCATGAGGAAACTTGCTGGCACAAGCTGGGGAGCAGACGAAAGCATACTAAAGAAACTGTACACTGAAAGAGTGAGACCAGTTCTCGAGTATGGCATTGCGGCATGGACAACAGCAGCAAATGCGAACTTCGATAAAGTTAGCAAACTTCAGAACCAAGCCACGAGAGTTATAACAGGAGGCATGAAATCAACGCCAATTGTAGAACTTGAAAAGATTACAAAACTGCAATCCATAACCGATAGAAGAGACTGCAGAGCCCAGCTGCAGTCAGAGAAACTCCGAAGACTGAACCACCATCCAATGCACCAGAGACTAAACAATTTGGGAAATGGGAAACTACAGCGGAGAAACTTTGCAGAAATAGCCAAAGCAAAGATGCACGAAGATCCCATAAACGCACTAACAACACCAAAACCCATCACTACTGTACGAAAACCTACCTGGAGGCAGGATATATTTCCAGAGGTGGTAGAAAATATATCAGGTATTAAAAACAAAAACGGCCAGACTGAAAAAGAAAGGAGAGATTCTACAATAAGCATTATAACGAAAAACTACCCAAGCATGGACTGAACCAATGCATACACCGACGGTTCTGTAACAAACACTACACAGAACGGAGGGGCAGGAGCATTCCTGAACCTACCAAATGGCAGAAAAATAACACTGTCATTCGCTACTGGTAAGTACATAAGCAATTTCAGAGCGGAGGCAGAGGCACTGTGGCCGGCAGTGGAAGAAATGGTGACACATAAAGAAAATGAAAGCCATATAGTCCTGCTTACAGATGCTCTCGCCGTAGTCACGCTAAAAAGCTAGAAAAACACTGAGCTTAATGACTTAAGAGCAGCACTCTGCAAACTGTGCCAGCAGTCCGCACCAAAATGGGTAGTGGTACAGTGGGTCCCATCACACTGCCACATCAAAGGCAACGAGGAGGCAGACAGACTGGCAAAAGAAGGTGCAAGACTACCACAAACAGATACTAGTATGACGTACGAAGAGTCAAAACGGCTTATCAAAGCCAGATACATGACCAAATGGGAAACCGAACATACTGGTTACACCAAAAATGATGCCCATTTCCAATGGAACAGAAGAGAGCAGGTCGTTGTCTTCAGACTTCGCACTGGCCACAATAGACTGAGGTACCACCTATTCAACAAATTGAAGATAGGTGGTACCGACGAATGCCCGTGCGGTACCGGTAAAATGACCGCTGAGCATCTGCTGCAGAACTGCCCGACATACGAGGATCAGAGAGAGCAGATGTGGCCATCACCAGTGGAACTGCAAGACAAGCTCTAATGGCAGTGTTGACAGCCTCAGGATGACCGCCGCTTTTTTCGAAAAAATAATGGTTACTGTTTGACTGCGTACGAAGAAGAAGAAGAAGATCAAACATTCTGAACAGACGTGATAGTCATAGTCAGATTAAACATTCTGAACAGACGTGATAGTCAGGGTCAGATCAAACATTCTGATCAAACATGTTAGTCAGGGTCAGATCAAACATTCTCATTTGACATGTTAGTCAGGGTCAAGTAAAACATACTCTTCTGGTATTTGTCCAGTTTTGCTGTCCAATCAGTTCCACGTTAATGATCTTGTTGTACCATTTCCATTAATGAATTTTTCACATACGATTTATGAAAGTATGTATGCAAATTGGTTTCGATGTTTCAGAACCAGATAATAGAATGAATTCTACGTTGAAGTTGAAAATTGTTTTTGCAGCTGCTTCACTGTAAATCGTTACTCGCATGTCAGCACGAATCATCTCTTCCTCCCTACAGACGCTCCTGTTGTAATCTGAACATGGACGACCAGGTCACGAATCATTAGGAATATTAGAGCGACCTTGAGAAAATATATTGTTTCAGCTAATACACAGTGTATGATCACAACACTGGATGTTGACGTCGCTTTAAGACACTTTAAGGCAAAACGACCTACTTTTTTCAGGCATCCCATTCCAGTTTGTGAGCTATCTACTGATACCTTCTCATATGGTTGTCATGTCGTATTTATTTTACCCCAAGGATGCCCTTTTGGACGTATGACTGAAAATATAAACACGAACACAAAGGATCATGAGATAGAAATATCAGATTGAAGGCTGCTGAGCAATAAACAGAAACACCTTGTAGATTACACACCTGATGATGATGATGATGATAACGCGAACTACCTGTTATTTAAAAAACTACTTGTACCTATGAATATAACCTTAAAAATATAGATTGCTCGAAGAATCAAATGTGCATTCATAATTTACATTTTAAATGAACGGCCAACTTACTATTCAGAAAAAAAGGAAATGTCGACATTTTCTTGAAGAGTTATTACTAAACTAAATTAAACGCCTGATAAATGTAATCTAGATTTTAATACGAACAACAAATAAGGATTCTGTTGAATGAGAACAATAGTTCGATAAGTATTATAGTACACGCTAACATCCACTGTAACCACTACCCATGTATGGTTTCGTGCAGAAAGAAGAAATTGTAGACCTTTACTGGCATTGGCTTAGTACCGTTGCTCTGTTTAATCATTCTCCATACCAAAAGTAGTCAAAATTTAAAAAAAACAACAACACATCAAACAGAGTGGAATGGTTATATGAAATGATCTTTGTAATGCATATTCTGATATCATGATGGAAGTACTTAGAAGCTACAAGAATATGGAACATTTTTGTTAAGATCAATAGAGAAAGAATATGTATAATGTATCAACAAATTTGCAGATGATCAAGCCGTCATAGAAGGAACATAATTAATTAAAAAAGCTTTTTTGCTGAGATTAACGGCATAGTGAAGCATATGGCGAACTGAACTAAACATGTCCGACTAGAACATTGACGTGATATGATCTAACAACTTCAATACCAGTCTTCTCACTGATATCATGAATTATCATTTATTGTGTGTGCTATTATCTAGCGATGTTCTGGCAAAGATGGCGCCGTAACTGGCTGCGAGTCTACATTTCTCTACTGTTTTGGATCATTATGGATGCCGCCAGACCACGGATTTGCCTGGAATTCACACTAGTCGACGACTTACACTTGTGTTCACGGATACGTGGAGTTGTTTTCCGTCTGGACTTGTTATTTCGTTCTTTTTTTGTGTGATTTCTTCCATCCGTTTATCCTGGTCTGGACGCCGGCTGAATGGCGCTACGCTTAAACTAGTTAAACCTGTGTCGTATCTCACGGGTTAGTTCTGCCGGTTCACATTCATGAATTTGGCGTGTGGGAATTTTAGATGCTACTATGATGAGCTGAATACAGCTGGGGAGAGATGCCAGACTCACTCACACGCTGAGTGTTGTCCATACGACCTCTTGTGGTTATCGAAAAGGCACGACAAACTGCGTTAGATGCCTTCCCACCTTTCTACCCTGCGGTTTACATGTTTACGGAAAGGCTTCGGTGGTAACCCTGAGGCAAAATCTTGCATCCTATGCTATCTCCAGTCGTCTCGATGAATGTCTTGCCACTGGCAAAAGGTAGCTTAGGATCTGTGAGTGAGGTTGACAAAAGGCATAGTTTCTTCCTCACTTTAATCCAAATCTCCGCGCAAGTCACCCATTTCAGCGGACACAGCAAGAGATACGATTGTCCACACGGCTGAACAAAGAGAGTGGTCTTCATCACTTGTAATGGACAAACTATCAATTATCTAGAATTTTTGAATTAAATTAGTAAATGATATTTATGTACACACCCACACAAATACCCGCACACCTCACATAAACAACGACCCAAACGCGCATACACACACATCACTAAGGCAGACACAACACGCAGAAACATTACGCACACACCACAGACACACATTCAACAAACACACATATACCACACCCACATTCACAATACACACATCTTTTACCCCACACACACACACTTCACCCCCCCCCCCCACACACACACATACACACATACCTTCATCAGACACACACACGCACACCTTTACTACACAGACACACACACACACACACTGCACACATATAATATGCACACACTGCACACATGCAATATACACACACCACAAGCACATACACACACATACTGCACCCACTACACACTGCACATCACACACACACACCCCAAACACACTGCGCACACACACACACACACACGCACTCCACACAAACAGCGCGCACACACCCCCACAACATACACACAACACACACACACGCACACACACACACACGCACACACACACACCCCACACAAATAGCACTTACACACCTAACACAAACAGCACACTCACACACACGTCACACCACACATACACGCCACACCACACACACGCACACACACACACGCACACACACTAACTCAGACATATACATATAATTCAAAATAAATACAATTTGAAACTAAACTATTTTATTTCAGAGTGGCAAACAAAATACACGAGCCTTGAAATAATCATTATTTTCTTACATGTTTTTAAATTGCAAAACTGAATGACTTCATGCACACTGACTGGGCAAACAAATGTTCAGCATCAACAATTTGCCACTTAAACACCATCTAAGCAAATTACTTATTACGTGTTCTTTAATAATGTGTGCCATCCCATTTGCAGATCTATCGTTAAAGGATCAGATAATTCTTTACCAAATCTATTCATCAGGATCAGCGACAAGGCCATACGAGGAACAGTGATAAGAAACCATAGTAACAGTCACGACCCAAAATAATCACATGGGTGTGCTGATTCTTGCAGTGGTGAATATCTCAGTAGAGGGAAATGGGATTGCCAGATGACTTTATTGATAATGAATTATCATTTATTGTGTTTGATATTATCCTGCATTATAATTAGATATTAGATTTATATATATTTTATTTATTTATATATATATATATATATATATATATATATATATATATATATATATACATGCTGCCACACGAGAATATGAAGCACAACGATGATAGTCTATTACTGAAACGCAAAATTCAGGTGAGAAGACCGAAATGTTCAACAATAAAAGTTTGACAATTTTTCCAAGAATAAAAATTCCTAAACTCTGATACTTCAGTAAGTTCAGTTTTAATTACAATGACATCTATGTATGCCATTGACATGCATGGTCTACACATCGAACGTCAAAAGTTATCATTGCCAATATCAGTTGAAATATAGTATGTAGGTGCATCACTTATCACCTTATCAATATAGTATGTAGGTGCATCACTTATCACCTTATCAATATAGTATGTAGTTGCACCACTTATCACCTTATCAATATAGTATGTAATTGCATCACTTATCACCTTATCAATATAGTATGTAATTGCATCACTTATCACCTTATCAATATAGTATGTAGGTGCACCACTTATCACCTTATCAATATAGTATGTAGGTGCACCACTTATCACCTTATCAATATAGTATGTAGGTGCATCACTTATCACCTTATCAATATAGTATGTAGGTGCACCACTTATCACCTTATCAATATAGTATGTAGGTGCATCACTTATCACCTTATCAATATAGTATGTAGGTGCACCACTTATCACCTTATCAATATAGTATGTAGGTGCACCACTTATCACCTTATCAATATAGTATGTAGTTGCACCACTTATCACCTTATCAATATAGTATGTAGGTGCCTCACTTATCACCTTATCAATATAGTATGTAGGTGCACCACTTATCACCTTATCAATATAGTATGTAGGTGCACCACTTATCACCTTATCAATATAGTATGTAGGTGCACCACTTATCACCTTATCAATATAGTATGTAGGTGCACCACTTATCACCTTATCAATATAGTATGTAGGTGCACCACTTATCACCTTATCAATATAGTATGTAGGTGCATCACTTATCACCTTATCTAGACAAAATGTTATCGGAATGTATAATCATAAGTGTTCGAGAATACGAGAACATTGAAAGTTTCGACCAATTTACGATTGGGAGTTACGAGATTTCAGAGTTGCGATACACAGATAACACAGTGATACTATCAAGAAGTGCAGACGGGTTCGAGCAGTTAACTTCAGCCGTAAATTGACACAGTAAAGATCAAACCCTGTGTATAAACATAAATACAACAAAGATTATGACCACCGACAAATTACAATGCTAGCATACATTTACAGTGAGCGGTGAGGAATTAGATCAGGTCACACATTTTAATTTTTTTATATGAGCTAAAGAATTGATAAAAATGGCGACTGCTAGAAAGAAATCAGAAGAAGACTAGCTATGGCAATGCAGAGACTGAACAGCCTGAAGAAATTATGGTAGGCCACCAACAAAATGACAAAAGTGAAAGTCTTGAGAGCCTGTGTTTTTTCATGTCAGTTGATGGTTGTGAATCATGGACGATTACCAAAACTTCCAGACACGGAATCGAATCGTTCGAGTCAAATTGTTACAAAAAGATCCTCAGAATACCATGACCAGAGGAAAAGACAAATACAGACATTCGGCAAGAGTTAAACATAGAGGTGAACTGGATTAACAATTCCATTTTTTCTAGACAAATGCAAATCCTTTGGTCACATCACAACACAACGGTCTCGAGAGAACAGTGATGGAAGGTATGGTGCCAGGCAAAAGAGGAAGGGGTAGACCAAGTAGACTATGCCACCAAGATATCCAGAAATGCCTGTAGCGGAGGCTGGAGTTTTGGCAAGGGAACGAGTTTCTTTCAGACAGTGATGGGAGCGGTGTTCTATAAAATAGGGCCTGCTTTATGATGAGACAATAACGATCCAAATGACAGTGATAATTTTGTTGGGGGGATACGATAAGTAGATTTATTCATATATCTTGGTAGCAATAGAAATATATAAGTTGGGAGGTACTGATAGATTTCAAGTTCAGAATACTGCAAAGGAAAAATGGGAATTTCTGGAAATGGAAAGAAATAAATCTATCACAAAAATACCGATCTTTATACATTGTCATTTTCTCTCTATCGTATAGCTCTGTAGCGTCGGGAACATACAAAAACACAACTAAAAAGAAAGACGCTTTTATCAATGGACGATTGCCCCAAACTGAGGCAAACAGTGGTATGATGAAGTTACTAATATAACAAACAGGGCAAATACCTGTGGTATTAGGCGTGAAAATAAGACATTTTCAATGAAAATGTCAACATTAAGGAAACCCCTTGATAGCATCACCAAACAGTCTCTGCCCTGGAATCGTCAGGACAAGAGAAGTAGACACTCCAAGTCGAGGCAACTGTAGAAGTGGCATGATCGATGTCAGTACAATTTGTGACAGGCATATGTTCTGTACGGGTCATCTAGTGTATCTTAATATAAGTGGGGAACTTCAATGCTACAATGGGAGCAGGCAAGCTGGGTTATGTGTAGATGTTTGGGAAACACGAACGGGACATATGGACACAAATGGAGACATGTTTACAGGACTACCTCCGTTACACAGAATGATAATCGGAGGAAATATGTTTCCACACAAGAATGTACATAAGGCCACATTCAGATCATCGACGGAAAACCAGATTGGCAATAACAGTGTCAGTCAAACATTAAAACACTACAACAAGCCAGATATAGCGAGGTGAAGACGCAGACTCAGCCCTACTGGGAATCTTACAGCACAAACAAAAAGAGGTACCAAGAACATGACACAAGGGAACGCGATATAACGTACACATCTTACAAGGCCAGGAAATGAAGAAATACATTAGCATAATTCGAATCAACAGTTACCAAGTGACACATTAGATGGGCATTAATAGAATGTGTGAACAGCCTAAAACTATTTGAAATAGCAGCTTTGAAAATACTGTCTTATTCAGGAGAACATAAAACATAGACATTACATACATTAGAAGAACAGAAAATAAACACGTTATCAGAAGACAGAAGAGGCAGCAATGAGAACAATTATCATACATTTCTACTCAATAGCAAATAAAAATGGCTAATTAATATACACAGACAGGAGAACCAATCAACGATTGAGAAGGCAAGATATTAACATAATCAAGGTAACAGCTCCTTCTTCTTCTTCTTCTTCTTCTTCTTCTTCTTCTTTTTCTTCTTCTTCTTCTTCTTCTTCTTCTTTTTCTTCTTCTTCTTCTTCTTCTTCTTCTTCTTCTTCTTCTTCTTCTTCTTCTTCATCAATCAACTGATGCTCTGCATCTAGTCTGGTGAGTTTCACTAAGGAGACTGTGTTTTAGGTCTTCGCCGGTCCCCCACAGCTTTTCTAGCACAGGTAGGGCATTCTTGCAGAATATGTGTGTGGTTAGGTGCTCCACAATTGCACGTGGCAGTGTCTCTGAGACCCATTCTGTCGAGGTGGAACTTGAGTCTACAATGTCCTGTTCTGAGTCTGAAGAACGTTGTCTGCCTATCTCTGCCAAGTTTGTCTATGCACTAATTTTCTGGCTTGTTTTATTTGCGCTGCTCTCTCTATTGTGTCTTCGAAGATCGTGTGATGAGCGTCTATGCTTCTGTGGGTTGGGAGTCTGGTCACTTCCGTCTTTTGCGAAGCTCATCTACTTTCTCGTTTCCAGGGATTCCACAGATAGCCGGATTTTACTGCAGGATTTCATCTGTTTTGAAACAGTAATCTTATGTTGTATTTTATTTCATGTAAGATTCCATCTTGTTCGGAGCTTGAGATGGCTTAGAGTACACTAATGGAGTCTATCTTGTTCGGCGCTTGAGATGGCTTGGAGTACACACCTGGAGTATATCTTGTTCGGCGCTTGAGATGGCTTGGAGTACACTCCTGGAGTCTATCTTGTTTGGCTCTTGAGATGGCTTGGAGTACACTACTAGAGTCTATCTTGTTCAGCTCTTGAGATGGCTTGGAGTACACTCCTAGAGTATGTTTGAATGATCGTTTTCCTTGTAGTTGTGTTTTGGCTTATTATAATCTGAGTTGCTGCACGAACAGCTCTTGTGTCAGCTCTAAAATTGGTACAAGTCTCTCCTGCTGGTAATGAGTGAATTTCTATAACGCCATTGGAGTGTTCGATGTAGATTCCACTGCCTCCACTTTTATCGCTAACCGAAGCAGAACTATCTGTGAAATTAATAACATATACGATGGGTTGAGTATTTACAGAAACGTCTCTGCAGATCTCTACCACAATCAGATCTCTACCACAATCAGATCTCTACCACAATCAGATCTCTACCACAATCAGATCTCTACCACAATCAGATCTCTACCACAATCAGATCTCTACCACAATCAGATCTCTACCACAGTCAGATCTCTACCACAATCAGATCTCTACCACAATCAGATCTCTACCACAATCAGATCTCTACCACAATAGACAACACACATCCTACCTGACGAAGAGACTGTACTTCGATTGCAACCCACCAATTAAAATAGTAATCCAATGATCAAATCTAAACACAAGTAAGAAAAAACGGCTGAGCCAGTTGGAATAACACCATACGCTATACTTACACATACAGGTTTATGGTTAAAGGCATATATCGGTAAGGACATATCGGTAAGGACATATATCGGTAAGGCAATATATCGGTAAGGCAATATATCGGTAAAGCCATATATCGGTAAAGCCATATATCGGTAAAGCCATATATCGGTAAAGCCATATATCGGTAAGGCAATATATCGGTAAGGTCATATATTGGTAAAGCCATATATCGGTAAGCTCATATATCGGTAAGGTCATATATTGGTAAAGCCATATATCGGTAAGGACATATATCGGTAAGGTCATATATCGGTAAGGTCATATGTCGGTAAGGTCATATATATATATCTGCAATGATTATTCACGATGGTATTGGATAAGGAACGAGTGCCTACAGAATGTAAAACAACGGCATCTGATTAAACTGCATACGATGGGAGACCTAGCATATTGCAACATTTATAGAAGTATGTCTCTGCTGTCAGTGTTAGGCCAAACAAAAATCATAAATACTTTATTTGACATATTAAAGGTCGAAGTACAGAAAACGCTCCGAGAGAAATAGGCAAGATTTCGCAAATGAAGATCATGAAGATCAAAACAGATCGTTTCACTACTCTACTTATCATAGTTGAACAATGAATTCATCATGAGGAAACTTGCTGGCACAAGCTGGGGAGCAGACGAAATCATACTAAGGAAACTGTACACTGGAAGAGTGAGACCAGTTCTCGAGTATGGCATTGCGGCATGGACAACAGCAGCAAAGGCGAACTTCGATAAAGTTAGCAAACTCCAAAACCAAGCCATGAGAGTTATAACAGGTGGCATGAAGTCAACGCCAATTGTAGAACTTGAAAAGATTACAAAACTGCAATCCATGACCGATAGAAGAGACTGCAAAGCCCAGCTGCAGTCAGAGAAACTCCGGAGACTGACCGACCATCCAATGCACCAGAGACTAAACAATTTGGGAAATGGGAAACTAAAGCGGAGAAACTTTGCAGAAATAGCCAAAGCAAAGATGCACGAAGATCCCATAAACGCACTAACAACACCAAAACCCATCACTACTGTACGAAAACCTACCTGGAGGCAGGATATATTTCCAGAGGTGGAAGAAAGTATACCAGGTATTGGAAACAAAAACTGCCAGACTGAAAAAGAAAAGAGAGATACTACCCTAAGCTTTAAAACGAAAAACTACCCAAGCATGGACTGGAACCATGCATACACCGACGGTTCTCTAACAAACACTACACAGAACGGTGGATCAGGAGCATTCCTGAACCTACCAAATGGCAGAAAAATAACACTGTCATTCGCTACTGGTAAGTACACAAGCAATTTCAGAGCGGAGGCAGAGGCACTGAGGGCGGCAGTGGAAGAAATGGTGACACATAAAGAAAATGAAAGTCATATAGTCCTGCTTACAGATGCTCGCGCCGTAGTCACAGCGCTAAAAAGCCAGAAAAACACTGAACTTAATGACTTAAGAGCAGCACTCTGCAAACTGTGCCAGCTGTCCGCACCAAAAAGGGTAGTGGTACAGTGGGTCCCATCACACTGCAACATCCAAGGCAACGAGGAGGCAGACAGACTGGCAAAAGAAGGTGCAAGACTACCACAAACAGATACCAGTGTGACGTACGAAGAGTCAAAACGGCTTATCAAAGCCAGATACATGACCAAATGGGAAACCGAACATACTGGTTACACCAAAAACGATGCCTATTACCAGTTGAACAGAAGAGAGCAGGTCGTTGTCTTCAGACTTCGCACTGGCCACAATAGACTGAGATACCACCTATTCAACAAATTGAAAATAGGTGGTACCGACGAATGCCCGTTCGGTACCGGTAAAATGACCACTGAACATCTGCTGCAGAACTGCCCGACATACGAGGATCAGAGAGAGCAGATGTGGCCATCACCAGTGGAACCACAAGACAATCTCTATGGCAGTGTCGACAGCCTGTGGATGACCGCCGCTTTTTTCGAAAAATAATGTTTACTGTCTGAAGAAGAAGAAGAAGAACAATGAATTCAATGGAAGTAATTCACTTATACATATTTTATAGATTATGAAATGGGTTTTGACAGGATTGATTGTTGCCACTGTTATTTGTGTTATCCCACATCTGCTGAGCAATCTTGCTCCAGGCAACCCAATGGCATTGTTATATAAATACAGATCCTCTTCAATTGTTCCACTGCTCGTACAATGTGTTGACAGTTGTCAGCGGTGTTTTTAATAATACTGTCTTTATGTCCACAAGTGCTCTGCATGCAATAAGTAGGGACCGAACTGTTTCATCAGGATGAGAGCAATGTATGCACACGAGCATGCGGTGATGGTTGCTACGGTTTAAGAGCTATTGAATCTGGTGTGTTCTGTTCGGAACTAAAAGATGAGACTTCCATGTTTTCTATGCAGTCCAGTTATGTTATCATAATTTTTTGCATGAGCCATTGTTAAAAATACATTCCGTCCCGTTTCTCCCCGTGGCCTATCTGTTTGTTCCGATATCCCTGTATTATTCTTATTGCTTCTTTTAACTGGAAGATCTATTCAATTAATGTTGTTGCTAGCCTGACAACCATCTTGTTTTCTGTAAGACCGCTGGTGTATAATCTCACTGCTGCCTCGTTCTCCGTTTCATCATTTCAAAGGTTTTTGCAGCATTAAATCACATCAACTGTTAACGTATGAACTCTTTGTTTTTAACAATTTAAACATATTTCAAGAGGCTGAGCTGTGACGACACGACATGTATGCTCTTCCGCTCGAGGCTGAGCTGTGACGACACGATATGAATGCTCTTCCTATCGAGGCTGAGCTGTGACGACACGATATGTATGATGTTCTGTTCGAGGCTGAGCTGTGACGACACGATATGTATGCTCTTCCGCTTTAGGCTGAGCTGTGAAGACACGATATGAATGCTCTTCCGCTTTAGGCTGAGCTGTGACGACACGATATGTATGCTCTTCCGCTTTAGGCTGAGCTGTGACGACACGATATGAATGCTCTTCCTCTCGAGGCTGAGCTCTGACGACACGATATGAATGCTCTTCCGCTCGAGGCTAAGATGTGACGACACGATATGTATGCTCTTTTTCTCGAGGCTGAGCTGTGACGACAAGATATGCATCCTTTTCCTCTCGAGGCATTTTATGTTTGCCGAATCTCAGATATGTTCAGCTTGGCAACTTTGTGGCATTTTGTAAAGATAGTGTCTTCCTCAAACGACTGCTAACACTCCATGACGGAAGTGACAGTGCCTTCCTCAAACGACTGCTAACATTGTATGACGGAAGTGATAGTGCCTTCCTCAAACGACTGCTAACATTGTATGACGGAAGTGATAGTGCCTTCCTCAAACGACTGCTAACACTCCATGACGGAAGTGATAGTGCCTTCCTCAAACGACTGCTAACACTCCATGACGGAAGTGATAGTGCCTTCCTCAAACGACTGCTAACACTGTATGACGGAAGTGATAGTGCCTTCCTCAAACGACTGCTAACATTGTATGACGGAAGTGATAGTGCCTTCCTCAAACGACTGCTAACACTCCATGACGGAAGTGATAGTGCCTTCCTCAAACGACTGCTAACATTGTATGACGGAAGTGATAGTGCCTTCCTCAGACGACTGCTAACACTGTATGACGGAAGTGATAGTGCCTTCCTCAAACGACTGCTAACATTGTATGACGGAAGTGATAGTGCCTTCCTCAAACGACTGCTAACACTCCATGACGGAAGTGATAGTGCCTTCCTCAAACGACTGCTAACACTCCATGACGGAAGTGATAGTGCCTTCCTCAAACGACTGCTAACACTGTATGACGGAAGTGATAGTGCCTTCCTCAAACGACTGCTAACATTGTATGACGGAAGTGATAGTGCCTTCCTCAAACGACTGCTAACACTCCATGACGGAAGTGATAGTGCCTTCCTCAAACGACTGCTAACACTCCATGACGGAAGTGATAGTGCCTTCCTCAAACGACTGCTAACATTGTATGACGGAAGTGATAGTGCCTTCCTCAAACGACTGCTAACACTCCATGACGGAAGTGATAGTGCCTTCCTCAAACGACTGCTAACACTCCATGACGGAAGTGATAGTGCCTTCCTCAAACGACTGCTAACACTCCATGACGGAAGTGATAGTGCCTTCCTCAAACGACTGCTAACACTGTATGACGGAAGTGATAGTGCCTTCCTCAAACGACTGCTAACATTGTATGACGGAAGTGATAGTGCCTTCCTCAAACGACTGCTAACACTCCATGACGGAAGTGATAGTGCCTTCCTCAAACGACTGCTAACATTGTATGACGGAAGTGATAGTGCCTTCCTCAAACGACTGCTAACACTCCATGACGGAAGTGATAGTGCCTTCCTCAAACGACTGCTAACACTCCATGACGGAAGTGATAGTGCCTTCCTCAAACGACTGCTAACACTGTATGACGGAAGTGATAGTGCCTTCCTCAAACGACTGCTAACATTGTTTGACGGAAGTGATAGTGCCTTCCTTAAACGACTGCTAACACTCCATGACGGAAGTGATAGTGTCTTCCTCAAACGACTGCTAACACTCCATGACGGAAGTTATACGAGTAAACTGCCTCAATGAGATGGTAGATCCATCTGCAGAAAATGGTGACGGTTATGCCTTTAACAGTAAATGAACAATGAAGCTGCTGTTGAAATTGAAAATTATTAAATCTTCTTCTCTTCTTCTGCGTACACAGTTAGACAGTAACCATTATTTTTTCGAAAAAAGCGGCGGTTATTCTGAGGCTCTCGCCACTGCCATAGAGCTTGTCTTGCAGTTCCACTGGTAATGGCCACATCTGCTCTCTGTGATCCTCGTATGTCGGGCAGTTCTGCAGCAGATGTTCAGTGGTCATTTTACCAGTACCGCACGGGCATTCGTCGGTACACCCTATCTTCAATTTGTTGAATAGGTGGTACCTCAGTCTGTTGTGGCCAGTGCGAAGTCTGAAGACAACGACCTGCTCTCTTCGGTTCAACTGGTAATAGGCATCGTTTTTGGTGTAACCAGTATGTTCGGTTTCCCATTTGGTCATGTATCTGGCTTTGATAAGCCGTTTTGACTCTTCGTACGTCATACTGGTATCTGTTTGTGGTAGTCTTGCACCTTCTTTTGCCAGTCTGTCTGCCTCCTCGTTGCCTTGGATGTTGCAGTGTGACGGAACCCACTGTACCACTACCCTTTTTGGTGCGGTCTGCTGGCACAGTTTGCAGAGTGCTGCTCTTAAGTCATTAAGCTCAGTGTTCTTCTGGCTCTGTGACTACGGCGAGAGCATCTGTCAGCAGGACTATATGGCTCTCAGAAAATGATTAAATCAATACACCATATTTACTTTCGTGGAATCCCTGGTTATTTAACAAAATGCCATGCACATGTTGATGTCAAAGTGTGTGCTTGTCCTAACTTTGTTAAATATCTTAACAAATATATTGATCAAGAACATTCTAATGCATCGTTTACAATTGACAGGAAAAGTATTCCTGAAACATTTGGCCACAATACAATATTGACACATTTTGATTGAAAAATGCTTAGAATCCCAGAAGCTTCATGTGGTCATGAAATTAAAAGTTATAATCGTTTAATGTTATCGTGTGCATAACCACATTCTTTGGAATGCTGTTTTCCTTCTCAATACATAAATATACATTTCAAACATTAAATTTACGTTTTTAATGTCATATAACCTATCACTTTGTTCTATTTTTTTTAGTAGAAAAGGCAATATATATATTGCTCGTTAACATCAACTATCATATATCTTCTTAGGAAATCTCATCTTTTCGGGATTACTTGCATCATGATGGTTCCTGTTTTATTTTTCTGCCATTTTCATATTTTAGTGCATTACCTGTTATAGATAGCTTGGAATATTTGCTGTATTTGGGACATCAAAATATCATGTCAGGATTTGCTGTATTTGGGACATCATAATATCATGTCAGGATTTGCTGTATTTGGGACATCATAATGTCATGTCAGGATTTGCTGTATTTGGGACATCATAATATCGTGTCAGTATCCGAATAGAATGCATCGACTGGAAACGTGGAGGTCCACTAAATGGTGGACTGTAAGCATTATCAGTATTGGATTATCAACTTGATGTTCGCTTTGGTGTTGGCCTGTTACACGTCAACAGAAAATGATCACTTGTCTCATTACACTCGTTCACTGTAATCTCTAATCTTTCTTTCTATCTTGTTGGCTGCAAACAGGTGAGAAACAGATCAAACGTAGGAAGTGGAACTGGAAAGAACATACGCAACTGAAATCATCATCACATTTTACCAGACAGGCTACGATACAGAATCTACAGAAAAAGAAGAAAATAGGTAGACACAGACGAGACTTTAAAAATGAGCTTTGGTCTATGGACCTAAATTTGAGATCGGTAGAAAGAACAGCTGCAAAGCGAATTTCATGGCGAAAGTTGGTCAAACGAGTATGCCCGAAAGGAGAAATAGCCAAAGCTAAGATGAACAAAGACCCAATGAACGCACTAACAACACCAAAGCCCATCCCTACTGTACGAAAACCTACCTGGAGGCAGCATATATTTCCAGAGGTGGTAGAAAATATATTGGAAACAAAAACTGCCAGTCTGAAAAAGAAAGAAGAGATACTACCATGAGTTACATAACCGAAAACTACCAAAGCATGGACTGGACCCATGCATACACCGACGGTTCCGTAACAAATACAACACAGAACGGAGGGGCAGGAGCATTTCTGAACCTATCAAATGGCAGAAAAATAACACTGTCATTCGCTACTGAAAAATACACAAGCAATTTCAGAGCGGAGGCAGAGGCACTGAGGGCGGCAGTGGAAGAAATGGTGACACATAAAGAAAATGAAAGCCATATAGTCCTGCTTACAGATGCTCTGGTCGTAGTCATAGCACTAAAAAGCCAGAAAAACACTGAGCTTAATGACTTAAGAGCAGTACTCTGTCAACTATGCCAACAGTCCGCACCAAAAAGGGTAGTGGTACAGTGGGTCCCATCACACTGCAACATCCAAGGCAACGAGGAGGCAGACAGACTGGCAAAAGAAGACTACCACAAACAGATACTAGTATGACGTACGAAGAGTCAAGACGGCTTATTAAAGCCAGATACATGACCAAATGGGAAACCGAACATACTGGTTACACCAAAAACGATGCATATTACCAGTTGAACAGAAGAGAGCAGGTTGTTGTCCTCAGACTTCGCACTGGCCACAATAGACTGAGGTACCACCTATTCAACAAATTGAAGATAGGTGGAACCCACGAATACCCGTGTGGTACCGGGAAAATGACCGCTGAACATCTGCTGCAGAACTGCCCGACATACGAGGATCAGAGAGAGCAGATGTGGCCATCACCAGTGGAACCACAAGACAAGCTCTATGGCAGTTTCGACAGCCTCAGGATGACCGCCGCTTTTTTTCGAAAAAATAATGGTTACTGTCTGACTGCGTACGAAGAAGAAGAAGAAGAAGAGGACCTGTTAGTCAGGGTCAGGCAATCACACATACTAATCATATATGTTAGCAGGGTCAGGCAACATATACTAATCATATATGTTAGTCAGGGTTAGGCAAAACATACTGGCCAGGACCCACACCTCGGCTTTCTAGTAGCAATCCCTGGAAACTCCTGGTTTCCTAACAGCCTGGCTAATGAGATGTGGGATCGATGTTAGCCCGAAGTAATGAGTGACACGCAGACAAAACCAAGTATAGCACAACCGACTGGAGGACCCCGGTCCACCTTCATCAGCACGCTCATGATGTGAGGAAAGCTACTGCAATCCGCCCCTTAACGTCTTTTTCTGGGCACACAAAAGAGTAACCTACTCATGGTGAGCATTCGCAAACAACAAGCAACAACAATACGCCCCTGGCCAGATATCTCTTCAGAATCTAATATATTTTTTAACACCTCAATGGGATAAAGATGTATATGTCTGCCATTGATATTGTCCATAGGTACATATCGATCGTTAAATGGGTGTCTAAATTAAATTAGAACGTTGTCTAGCAACAGCAGCGAGGCGGATGGATAGAGTGGTTGGGGGGTGGGGAGGCGGGGGTGGGGGGTCTTGGGTTCTTGAGGTTTTCCACGATTCGGTCCACAGCTAGGCATTGATGCACTCAAGAAGGTCGAAATCGAAGATCCCTTTGGATTTAAATAGGCCGAGCTTCAAATGAGGTTAGTGACCGGAGGTTCTTACTGGGACTACCCCTTCATAACATAGGGTTTGCGTCACTGGAGTTAAAACTAATAGTATGTGGAGAACTTAACCACGCCGTATACCAAATATTTGCATGGCACCCGCTTACAATGTAGGAATTTGGGCCGGGGACCTTACAAATGACCCGTCCCCCTTCTAGGACCACCATCTCGTAACTAATGGTCTCTTATTCTGTAGCACACAAAAACAAGTCGCATGGTCCCTGGCGCGCCGTAAGCCTATTGTTTGCACCTTTTGGGCCACACTTGCAAAGGACTTGTCGCATCCAATCAAAGATGATTAATTCCATGATCTATGCCAATCACCCAGCATCTCCAACATGGGGTCGGGGCAGACGGAGTCGTATACAGCTTAGCGGAACCAATGAAACCATCTCCCCTGATCACTTCTGGCCAATGACAACCACATATCCTTTAACCCAGATCCTTTTAGGGTTAACATGACTGCACGTGTGTGATGTCAGGGGCCACGACCGTCTGAATCGTTTGCTGGTCACGTTGTGTCGGGACTACACGACTGGAATGTAACACTGGTTGTTTGCGGACTCTGTAGAGACTTCAGGGATCGCTGTGTTCGAGAGGTCAGGTACTCGCCTAGACTCTGTAGAGACTTCAGGGATCGCTGTGTTCGAGAGGTCAGGTACTCGCCTAGACTCTGTAGAGATTCCAGGGATCGCTGTGTTCGAGAGATCAGGTACTCGCCTCCCAAAGTGATGAACAAAACGGTGGATTATCGAATCCCACAAGTTTTAATGTGCCCCCTGGTCTCAAGGTAGGGGGGATGACCAGGGTACCTGCATCCTGAGTTGCCTTCAGATGTCTTAACTACTGTCTTGCCACTGGTTCAAGGTAACTCAGGACCAGAGAGTGAGGTTCTATGACAAACGAAGTTTTTTTTCCTCACTTTTATCCAAATACAGCGGAAGTTACATCATCAAGCCATAACCGGATGTTGATGCGTCCATCGTCGCTTGCGGTGGACAACTGGCTTTTAATGCCATATAACTAAAACGTGTCGCTGACGAACAAGAGGCTACTGCCAGGCCCTTAACAAGGTCAGGATAATTATATTTTAGATCACGTTTTGAATAACTTGAAGTATATCAGCTGTACACTAGTGTTGTTAGTTACGCTGCATCACACTATACTCGTGAGCCGTAGTAGAATCCAAGCAATACGTCAGTGCCGTTTGTTGACGATTGCTTGCTTGTGGAGCAGGGCGTGAAAATATGAGGCAGCAACTGCCAGCTTTGTGTCATCTCACACATTCAGGTCGACGAGGCGGACTGTCGCGCAGTAGGTTTGCGACAGACAGTGTTGCAAGACACGACGAGAGCGCGAGCTGGAATCATTAACGAAAAATCGATTTACTTTACCGTCTTCGTAAGAACAGTTTTTAATGTATCAGTAAGGGTGACGCAGGAGTTCTCAAAAACTGACTTGGAATAGGAATCAATCTATTTCATTAACATTTATTTCTCTAAACTATGTAAAGCCTTAACACGTTAATGCGTTTATGATGTCTGGATCATTGTCAACGGTTCCAATCACTTGGTAGCAGGGGATGTACCACTGTTGCTGGGTATTACATGTTTACGATATATATATATCTATGATCCTTCCTTTCTATTAAACACCTTCAAACAATCTCTAGGTAGTAGTGCACGCAGTCAGGTCATCAGGTGAGACTCATAATATCCTGCGAAACCTGCTCCAACATTGATATTTGTTTTTCGACTATACTACTTCACGATTCGAGTTGCATTTATATAATTTATATTCTCTGAATACTCATGCTATCCGCTTTCTATTCCATGCATCACGTCATACTATGATAATATAAAATACAGGAGGAGGTTAACGCTAAATGAAAATCTAAGAGTGACAGGACATTCATTGCACCTAATGGGAGGTTAACGCTAAATGAAAATCTAAGAGTGACAGGACATTCATTGCACCTAATGGGAGGTTAACGCTAAATGAAAATCTAAGAGTGACAGGACATTCATTGCACGTAATGGGAGGTTAACGCTAAATGAAAATCTAAGAGTGACAGGACATTCATTGCACCTAATGGGAGGTTAACGCTAAATGAACATCTAAGAGTGACAGGACATTCATTGCACCTAATGGGAGGTTAACGCTAAATGAAAATCTAAGAGTGACAGGACATTCATTGCACCTAATGGGAGGTTAACGCTAAATGAAAATCTAAGAGTGACAGGACATTCATTGCACCTAATGGGAGGTTAACGCTAAATGAACATCTAAGAGTGACAGGACATTCATTGCACCTAATTGGAGGTTAACGCTAATTGAACATCTAAGAGTGACAGGACATTCATTGCACCTAATGGGAGGATAACGCTAAATGAAAATCTAAGAGTGACAGGACATTCATTGCACCTAATGGGAGGTTAACGCTAAATGAACATCTAAGAGTGACAGGACATTCATTGCACCTAATGCTAGGTTAACGCTAAATGAACATCTAAGAGTGACAGGACATTCATTGCACCTAATGGGAGGTTAACGTTAAATGAACATCTAAGAGTGACAGGACATTCATTGCACCTAATGGGAGGTTAACGCTAAATGAAAATCTAAGAGTGACATTACATTCATTGCACCTAATGGGAGGTTAACGCTAAATGAACATCTAAGAGTGACAGGACATTCATTGCACCTATTGAGAGGTTAACGGTAAATGAAAATCTAAGAGTGACAGGACATTCATTGCACCTAATAGCCTCATTTCCTTCATGTCTGATGTGACCTTGGAATTGCAACTCTCTGCTGAGTTTTTGGTTTTTTCTTCTCCTTTCGCGTTGTCTCTTCGCGTCCCACTATTGCACGAGCTTATTTTCGCACATCTTAATGTGTCTCTTCAGGTTAAATCTCCATTTGGATTTGTTTGCAGCTATGTCTTCCCAAGAGGCGAGATCCATATCCAGGGCGTCCATGTTCCACTTACATTCGTCATTAAACCACAGCTGTGGTCAGACAAGTGGTTCTTTTACAACACGCATCTTCCATGCGACGACCATAACCAACCCATCGAAGTCTTCGTTGGTGAAAATCGGTGTAAATACATGAAAGAGCGGTGGGAAAATGCACCTCAGCATTTGTCCATTTGTCACTCCATGAGATGCCAAGGATGGATCTCATGCCCCATTGGTGAAAGGAAATGAATCGCACCAAAGATAGACACACTGCCACGTCCTCAAGGAATTGGATATCCATATATGGGCCAGTTATTTATCTATCATATATTAAACAATATGGCGTGTGGGAATTTTAGATGCTACTATGATGAGCTGAATACAGCTGGGGAGAGATGCCAGAGTCACTCACACGCTGAGTGTTGTCCTTACGACCTCTTGTGGTTATCGAAAAGGGACGACAAACTGCGTTAGATGCCTTCCCACCTTTCTACCCTGCGGTTTACATGTTTACGGAAAGGCTTCGGTGGTAACCCTGAGGCAAAATCTGCATCCTATGCTTTCTCCAGTCGTCCCGATGAATGTCTTGCCACTGGCAAAAGGTAGCTTAGGCTCTGTGAGTGAGGTTGACAAAAGGCGCAGTTTCTTCCTCACTTTAATCCAAATCACCGCGCAAGTCACCCATTTCAGCGGACACAGCAAGTGATACGACTGTACACACGGCTGAACAAAGAGAGTGGTCTTCATCACTTGTGATGGACAACTATTATTAAACAATTACCTACCAATTTCAAAAAGATAAAATACAAAATAAATTGTTTAAATGATTACCTCTAATTACTTCTCTGCTTTGATCTTTGATCTTTCATCGTTACATCTTTCGTTAATTATCTTTCTGTTGTCATTCTCTACATACACATCGCTGTACCTCTATTTTGAAAGTTCAGGGGTCATGTTCCCAGTACCCCTTATGTATTCGTAAGTACCTGCTTCTTCTAACGGTAATAACACTACGCATCTCTACTGCTCTCTCTCCCTCTCTCTCACTCTAATGTTCGCTCTCTTCCCACACACACAGACACACACACACACACACACACATGCATAAGGCAAAGCAAAGGCCGCCGTCCATCGCAGACGATGATGGCATAATTAATTTTGCTATCGCTATTTTTAATTAGGATTTACTATGCTACTTTTTATACTCACTCTCTCGTCTCAAGCCACCCGACAAGTCAAAGACACGGCGACTACGAGATGCAGGCGACTTCGCATCAAGCACTCGTGAAAAAGACGGCGGAGTCCGGAGTAGAACCGACATCACATGATCATGAGGCCGACGATTTAACCACTTCGCTCCGGAATATATATATATATATATATATATATATATATATATATATATATATATATATATATATATATATATATATATATATACATATAATTGGCATCCTGTCAGTCCCGAGAGACCACGTGCTTCATGCTAGAGAGGGGGCAGTCAGACTTGTTGCCCTTGCTTTCGCCGCACACGTCTCGAGTGTGCATCTTTGTGTATCTTAGCTTCCCCTGCCCCCAGCCGGGTATGTCTTTAGAAAATGCTATCCAGTTGCAGGTATTCATTTCCAACGCTTCCAAGTCACGATTGCAAACATCTTTGTAGCGGAGGAAGGGTCTGCCTTTGTTTCGCTTGCCAGTGGTCAGCTCTCCGTAAATGATACTTTTTGGTTTTCGTCCATCCTCCATTCTGCACATGTGGCCAAGCCACCTAAAGCGGCGCTGGCGGAGGATTGAAAATAAATTGGCAATCTTTGTACGGTCCAATACGTCGATGTGTGTGATGCTCTGACTCAATGAAATTTCAAGTATTCGTTCCAGGCAGCGCATAAGGAAAGCTTATAGCCTTTTTCTCGTATGAGACACGTGGAGTCAATTGTTCGCGGCAAAAGAGCAGGGTACTAATCACACAAGATCTGTACACATAAACCTTCATGGAGAAGGTCAGCATGTTGTTATTATCCCACACTTTCTATGGGAGCCTGGCAAGTGCTAATCATGTCATCCCTAATCGGGCTTGCAGCTCTGCATCCACTGAGAGTTTGTGGGTGATGATAGATCCAGCTCTGCGTCCACTGAGAGTTTGCCGGGCATGATAGATCCAGCTCTGCGTCCACTGAGAGTTTGTGGGTGATGATAGATCCAGCTCTGCATCCACTGAGAGTTTGTCGGTGATGATAGATCCAGCTCTGCGTCCACTGAGAGTTTGTCGGTGATGATAGATCCAGCTCTGCATCCACTGAGAGTTTGTGGGTGATGATAAATCCAGCTCTGCGTCCACTGAGAGTTTGTGGGTGATGATAGATCCAGCTCTGCATCCACTGAGAGTTTGTCGGTGATGATAGATCCAGCTCTGCATCCACTGAGTTTGTCGGAGATGATAGATCCAGCTCTGCGTCCACTGAGAGTTTGTGGGTGATGATAGATCCAGCTCTGCATCCACTGAGAGTTTGTCGGTGATGATAGATCCAGCTCTGCATCCACTGAGAGTTTGTCGGTGAAGATAGATCCAGCTCTGCGTCCACTGAGCGTTTGTGGGTGATGATAGATCCAGCTCTGCGTCCACTGAGAGTTTGTGGGTGATGATAGATCCAGCTCTGCGTCCACTGAGAGTTTGTGGGTGATGATAGATCCAGCTCTGCGTCCACTGAGAGTTTGTGGGTGATGATAGATCCAGCTCTGCATCCACTGAGAGTTTGTCGGTGATGATAGATCCAGCTCTGCATCCACTGAGAGTTTGTCGGTGAAGATAGATCCAGCTCTGCGTCCACTGAGCGTTTGTGGGTGATGATAGATCCAGCTCTGCGTCCACTGAGAGTTTGTGGGTGATGATAGATCCAGCTCTGCGTCCACTGAGATTTGTGGGTGATGATAGATCCAGCTCTGCGTCCACTGAGAGTTTGTGGGTGATGATAGATCCAGCTCTGCGTCCACTGAGAGTTTGTGGGTGATGATAGATCCAGCTCTGCGTCCACTGAGAGTTTGTGGGTGATGATAGATCCAGCTCTGCATCCACTGAGAGTTTGTGGGGGATGATAGATCCAGCTCTGCGTCCACTGAGAGTTTGTGGGTGATGATAGATCCAGCTCTGCGTCCACTGAGAGTTTGTCGGTGATGATAGATCCAGCTCTGCGTCCACTGAGAGTTTGTGGGTGATGATAGATCCAGCTCTGCGTCCACTGAGAGTTTGTCGGTGATGATAGATCCAGCTCTGCGTCCACTGAGAGTTTGTGGATGATGATAGATCCAGCTCTGCGTCCACTGAGAGTTTGTCGGTGATGATAGATCCAGCTCTGCGTCCACTGAGAGTTTGTGGGTGATGATAGATCCAGCTCTGCGTCCACTGAGAGTTTGTGGGTGATGATAGATCCAGCTCTGCGTCCACTGAGAGTTTGTGGGTTATGATAGATCCAGCTCTGCGTCCACTGAGAGTTTGTGGGTGATGATAGGTCCAGCTCTGCGTCCACTAAGAGTTTGTGGGTGATGATAGATCCATCTCTGAGTCCACTGAGAGTTTATGGGTGATGATAGATCCAGCTCTGCGTCCACTGAGAGTTTGTGGGTGATGATAGATCAAGCTCTGCGTCCACTGAGAGTTTGTGGGTGATGATAGGTCCAGCTCTGCGTCCACTAAGAGTTTGTGGGTGATGATATATCCAGCTCGGCGTCCACTGAGAGTTTGTGGGTGATGATAGATCCAGCTCTGCGTCCCTTTAGAGTTTGTGGGTGATGATAGATCCAGCTCTGCGTCCACTAAGAGTTTGTGGGTGATGATAGATCCAGCTCTGCGTCCACTGAGAGTTTGTGGGTGATGATAGATCCAGCTCTGCGTCCACTGAGCGTTTGTGGGTTATGATAGTTCCAGCTCTGCGTCCACTAAGAGTTTGTGGGTGATGATAGATCCAGCTCTGCGTACACTGAGAGTTTGTGGGTGATGATAGATCCAGCTCTGCGTCCACTGAGAGTTTGTGGGTGATGATAGATCCAACTCTGCGTCCACTGAGAGTTTGTCAGTGATGATAGATCCAGCCCTGCGTCCACTGAGAGTTTGTCGGGGATGATAGATCCAGCTCTGCGTCCACTGCGAGTTTGTGGGTGATGATAGATCCAGCTCTGCATCCACTGAGAGTTTGTGGGTGATGATAGATCCAGCTCTGCGTCCACTGAGAGTTTGTCGGTGATGATAGATCCAGCTCTGCATCCACTGAGAGTTTGTATGTGATGATAGATCCAGCTCTGCATCCACTTAGAGTTTGTCGGTGATGATAGATCCAGCTTTGCGTCCACTGGGAGTTTATGGGTGATGATAGATCCAGCTCTGCGTCCACTGAGAGTTTGTGGGTGATGAAAGATCCAGCTCTGCGTCCACTGAGAGTTTGTCGGTGATGATAGATCCAGCTCTGCGTCCACTGAGAGTTTGTGGGTGATGATAGATCCAGCTCTGCGTCCACTGAGAGTTTGTGGGTGATGATAGATCCAGCTCTGCATCCACTGAGAGTTTGTGGGTGATGATAGATCCAGCTCTGCATCCACTGAGAGTTTGTGGGTGATGATAGATCCAGCTCTGCGTCCACTGAGAGTTTGTATGTGATGATAGATCCAGCTCTGCATCCACTGAGAGTTTGTGGGTGATGATAGATCCAGCTCTGCGTCCACTGAGAGTTTGTCGGTGATGATAAATCCAGCTCTGCATCCACTGAGAGTTTGTCGGTGATGATAGATCCAGCTCTGCATCCACTGAGAGTTTGTCGGTGATGATAGATCCAGCTCTGCATCCACTGAGAGTTTGTCGGTGATGATAGATCAAGCTCTGCGTCCACTGAGAGTTTGTCGGTGATGATAGATCCAGCTCTGCGTCCACTGAGAGTTTGTCGGTGATGATAGATCCAGCTCTGCGTCCACTGAGAGTTTGTCGGTGATGATAGATCCAGCTCTGCGTCCACTGAGAGTTTGTCGGTGATGATAGATCCAGCTCTGCGTCCACTGAGAGTTTGTGGGTGATGATAGATCCAGATCTGCGTCCACTGAGAGTTTGTGGGTGATGATAGATCCAGCTATTCGTCCACTGAGAGTTTGTGGGTGATGATAGATCCATCTCTGCGTCCACTGATAGTTTGTCGGTGATGATAGATCCAGCTCTGCGTCCACTGAGAGTTTGTGGGTGATGATAGATTCAGCTCTGCGTCCACTGAGAGTTTGTCGGTGATGATAGATCCAGCTCTGCGTCCACTGAGAGTTTGTGGGTGATGATAGATCCAGCTCTGCGTTCACTGAGAGTTTGTTGGTGATGATAGATCCAGCTCTGCGTCCACTGAGAGTTTGTGGGTGATTATAGATCCAGCTCTGCGTCCACTGAGAGTTTGTGGGTGATAATAGATCCAGCTCTGCATCCACTGAGAGTTTTTGGGTGATGATAGATCCAGCTCTGTGTCCACTGAGAGTTTGTGGGTGATGATAGATCCAGCTCTGCGTCCACTGAGAGTTTGTCGGTGATGATAAATCCAGCTCTGCATCCACTGAGAGTTTGTCGGTGATGATAGATCCAGCTCTGCATCCACTGAGAGTTTGTCGGTGATGATAGATCCAGCTCTGCATCCACTGAGAGTTTGTCGGTGATGATAGATCCAGCTCTGCGTCCACTGAGAGTTTGTCGGTGATGATAGATCCAGCTCTGCGTCCAATGAGAGTTTGTCGGTGATGATAGATCCAGCTCTGCGTCCACTGAGAGTTTGTGGGTGATGATAGATCCAGCTCTGCGTCCACTGAGAGTTTGTGGGTGATGATAGATCCAGCTATTCGTCCACTGAGAGTCTGTGGGTGATGATAGATCCAGCTCTGCGTCCACTGATAGTTTGTCGGTGATGATAGATCTAGCTCTTCGTCCACTGAGAGTTTGTCGGTGATGATAGATCCAGCTCTGCGTCCACTGAGAGTTTGTGGGTGATGATAAATCCAGCTCTGCGTCCACTGATAGTTTGTGGGTGATGATAGATCCAGCTCTGCGTCCACTGAGAGTTTGTGGGTGATGATAGATCCAGCTCTGCGTCCACTGAGAGTTTGTGGGTGATGATAGATCCAGCTCTGCGTCCACTGAGAGTTTGTCGGTGATGATAGATCCAGCTTTGCGTCCACTGAGAGTTTGTGGGTGATGATAGATCCAGATCTGCGTCCACTGAGAGTTTGTGGGTGATGATAGATCCAGCTATTCGTCCACTGAGAGTTTGTGGGTGATGATAGATCCATCTCTGCGTCCACTGATAGTTTGTCGGTGATGATAGATCCAGCTCTGCGTCCACTGAGAGTTTGTGGGTGATGATAGATTCAGCTCTGCGTCCACTGAGAGTTTGTGGGTGATTATAGATCCAGCTCTGCGTCCACTGAGAGTTTGTGGGTGATAATAGATCCAGCTCTGCATCCACTGAGAGTTTTTGGGTGATGATAGATCCAGCTCTGTGTCCACTGAGAGTTTGTGGGTGATGATAGATCCAGCTCTGCGTCCACTGAGAGTTTGTCGGTGATGATAAATCCAGCTCTGCATCCACTGAGAGTTTGTCGGTGATGATAGATCCAGCTCTGCATCCACTGAGAGTTTGTCGGTGATGATAGATCCAGCTCTGCATCCACTGAGAGTTTGTCGGTGATGATAGATCCAGCTCTGCGTCCACTGAGAGTTTGTCGGTGATGATAGATCCAGCTCTGCGTCCAATGAGAGTTTGTCGGTGATGATAGATCCAGCTCTGCGTCCACTGAGAGTTTGTGGGTGATGATAGATCCAGCTCTGCGTCCACTGAGAGTTTGTGGGTGATGATAGATCCAGCTATTCGTCCACTGAGAGTCTGTGGGTGATGATAGATCCAGCTCTGCGTCCACTGATAGTTTGTCGGTGATGATAGATCTAGCTCTTCGTCCACTGAGAGTTTGTCGGTGATGATAGATCCAGCTCTGCGTCCACTGAGAGTTTGTGGGTGATGATAAATCCAGCTCTGCGTCCACTGATAGTTTGTGGGTGATGATAGATCCAGCTCTGCGTCCACTGAGAGTTTGTGGGTGATGATAGATCCAGCTCTGCGTCCACTGAGAGTTTGTGGGTGATGATAGATCCAGCTCTGCGTCCACTGAGAGTTTGTCGGTGATGATAGATCCAGCTTTGCGTCCACTGAGAGTTTGTGGGTGATGATAGATCTAGCTCTGCGTCCACTGAGAGTTTGTTGGTGATGATAGATCCAGCTCTGCATCCACTGAGAGTTTGTATGTGATGATAGATCCAGCTCTGCATCCACTGATAGTTTGCCGGTGATGATACATCCAGCTCTGCGTCCACTGAGAGTTTGCTGGTGATGATAGATCCAGCTCTGCGTCCACTGAGAGTTTGCCGGTGATGATAGATCCGAGGTAATTAAAGTGATTTACTACTTCCATAGTTTTATCGTTTAAGACAATGTCTGGGGGATGTCTACCCAGAGCCATCACTTTTGTATTTTGTACGCTGATGGTGAGGCCAACCAGACCACATAATTTAGCCAACCTATTTATAAGAATCTGTGTTAGCGACCAGAGCAGCATCTTCTACGAAGAGCTTATCCCGAATGATAGTCTCCCTTCTCTGACTTTTTGCTCGCAGTCTGGTTAGAGTGAATAGTCTCCCTTCTCTGACTTTTTGCTCGCAGTCTGGTTATAGTGAATAGTCTCCCTTCTCTGACTTTTTGCTCGCAGTCTGGTTAGATTGAATAGTCTCCCTTCTCTGACTTTTTGCTCGCAGTCTGGTTAGAGTGAATAGCCTCCCTTCTCTTATTTTTTTGCTCGCAGGTTGGTTAGAGTGAATAGTCTCACATTTGACCTAGTATGCAGGAAGACCCTTTCTGTGCCTGTTCCAAAGGCTTATTTAAAAAATATGGCAAATATAATGCCGAATAGAGTTGGAGCCAGAACACACCATTGTTTAACTCCGATGTTCATGTCGATGGCCTCAGATTCCTGATCGGCATGCCGCAATGTACCTTTCATGCCCACATGAAAGACCTAATCATGCCCAGTAGTTTATATATGCAGCCAACTTTTGGCAATACTTTGAAAAGAACCTCTGGGTTTAACAGGTCCTTGGTGAGGTCGCTGAAATCAAGAACAAGTGTTGTGTTGTTCTCTGCATTTCTCTTGCAGTTGTCTCAAATAAAAGACTATATCAGCAGCGGTCTTTCTGCGCGAAAACCACACTGAGACTCCGGATACACCCAGTCGGCCAGGGTTCACACGCTTCTCAGAATGACACGAGCACACGCTTTGCCTACGGTGTTGAGGAACGATATTACCCTTAATTCTCCGTCTCCATTTTTTGTATAGGGTGTTTATGTTGGAGTCTCTTATGTCCTGTGATACTTCTTCTTCTTCTTCATCGTACGCAGTCAGACAGTAACCATTATTTTTTCGAAAAAAGCGGAGGGTCATCCTGAGGCTGTCGCCACTGCCATATAGCTTGTCTTGCAGTTCCACTGGTGATGGCTACATCTGCTCTCTCTGATCCTCGTATGTCGGGCAGTTCTGCAGCAGATGTTCAGCGGTCATTTTACCAGTACCGCACGGGCATTCGTCGGTACCACCTATCTTCAATTTGTTGAATAGGTGGTACCTCAGTCTATTGTGGCCAGTGCGAAGTCTGAAGACAACGACCTGCTCTCTTCGGTTCAACTGGTAGTAGGCATCGTTTTTGGTGTAACCAGTATGTTCGGTTTCCCATTTGGTCATGTATCTGGCTTTGATAAGCCGTTTTGACTCTTCGTACGTCATACTAGTATCTGTTTGTGGTAGTCTTGCACCTTCTTTTGCCAGTCTGTCTGCCTCCTCCTTGCCTTGGATGTTGCAGTGTGATGGGACCCACTGTACCACTACCCTTTTTGGTGCGGAATGCTGGCACAGTTTGCAGAGTGCTGCTCTTAAGTCATTAAGCTCAGTGTTTTTCTGGCTTTTTATCGCTGTGACTACGGCGAGAGCATCTGTAAGCAGGACTATATGGCTTTCATTTTCATTGTGTGTCACCATTTCTTCCACTGCCGCCCTCAGTGCCTCTGCCTCCGCTCTGAAATTGCTTGTGTACTTACCAGTAGCGAATTTTTTGTATAGGGTGTTTATGTTGGAGTCTCTTATGTCCTGTGATACATCCCATGTATCCCAACACTGGCATACATGTTCGTCCAGGTATTGAAGAAGTACGTTTCCCCCGAATTTGATGATTTCTGCTGGAATGCCATCTCTGCCGGCTGCCTTTCCCACTGGCATACGCTTGATAGCTTTTTCCAAATCGTGTATGCTCGGTTTGAATGAGAGCCAGACACAGAATGGAAATCACAAGGAAACTTACTGGCACAAGCTGGGAAGCAGACAAAAGAATACTGAAGAACATGTACACTGGAAGAGTGAGACCAGTTCTCGAGTATGGCATTGCGGCATGGACAACAGCAGCACAGGCGAACTTTGATAAAATTAGCAAACTTCAAAACCAAGCCATGAGAGTTATACCGGGAGGCATGAAGTCAACGCCAATTGTAGAACTGGAAAACATTACAAATCTGCAATCCATGACCGATAGAAGAGACAGCAGAGCCCAGCAGCACGCAGAGAAACTAAGAAGACTGACAGACCATCCAGTTCATCAGAGACTAAATAGATTCGGAAAAGGGAAACTAAAGTGGAGAAACTTTGCAGAAATAGCCAAAGCAAGGATGAGCGAAGACCCTATGAACATCATAACAACACCAAATCCCATACCTACTGTACGCAAACCTACCTGGAAGCAGCATATCATTCCAGAGGTGGTCGAAAATATACCAGGTATTGGAAACAAGAACAGCCAGATTGAAAAAGAATGAAGAGACATTACCCTGAGGTACATAGCGAAAAACTACCCAAGCATGGACTGGACCTATGCATACACCGACAATTCTGTAACAAACACAACACAGAATGGAGGGTGAGTGGTATTCCTGAGCCTACCAAATGGTAGAAGAATAACACTGTCAGTAGCAACTGGAAAATTCTCAAGTAATTTCAGAGCGGAGGCTGAGGCACTGAAGGCTGCAGTAGAAGCAATGCTCACAGACA
Organism: Ariolimax columbianus; assembly: GCA_036924085.1. Lineage (NCBI taxonomy): Eukaryota > Metazoa > Mollusca > Gastropoda > Stylommatophora > Arionidae > Ariolimax > Ariolimax columbianus. Next base: position 12,115,866 of record JAVGWX010000024.1, on the reverse strand, counting down.
AAAGCAATGAAAGCCAGATAGTCATGTTTACAGATGCCCTGTCCGTGGTTACAGCACTCAGAAGCCAGAAAAGTACATGACTTAATGATTTAAGAGCAGTACTCTGTCAACTATGCCAGCAGTTCGCTCCAAAAAGAGTAGTGGTACATTGGGTTCCATCCCACTGAAACATTCAAGGCAACGAGGAGGCAGACAGACTGGCAAAAGAAGGTGCAAGACTACCACAACCAGATCCTAGTGTGACATACGAAGAGCCAATAAGGTTTATTAGGGCCAGATACAAAGCCAAATGGCAAACCGAGTAAACTGTCTACACAAAAAAATGATGCCTATTACCAGTTGTACAGAAGAGAGCAGGTCATGATGTTTAGACTCCGCACAGGCCACAACAGACTGAGGAACCATCTATTCAATAAACTAAAGATAGGTGGCACTGACGAATGCGCCTGTGGTACAGGAAAAATGACCGCTGAACATCTGCTGCAAAATTGCCCGACATACGAGGACCAGAGAAAGCACATGTGGCCATCACCAGTGCCAACACTAGACAAGTGCTATGGCAGTGTCGACATCCTCAGGATGACCGCTGCTTTCTTCGAACAAATTTAAGTTGACGTCTGACAGAGTACGAAGAAGATGAAGAAGAATATGTACAATAACCAGTAAATTCAGACTACCAACAAATACAAAAACAGGAATTGAGGTGATCAAATAGTGCAGTTCAATGTGCACGTTCTCTACTATACATTTAAGTCACCACATAAACACAGTTAAGTAAAGTTCACGAACACCAACATGGCTTGACAAACTACCAACCGTATCGCATATTCCAACATCAAATAACTTTTTATTATACTTACTCTTTTTCAAAAATACAAATGTGTTTAAAGAAGTACGTGAGTACGTGAGTTAAGGCAACAATATGCTCCTGACCTGGTCTCGGAAAATCTGTCGTTAACTCATGTCCTCTATATGTACATCCACTGTTGTCTTTTAATACGTTTCTTGTCATTCCCATGTGGGATTCGAATTGTGTCTTCTAGTTATCCTATGAAACAAGTATTCCTAAATGACAACTGTAAATTGAATCAATTACAAAGAGTAAAACACAAAGTACCAGGGCCATAACCAAATACATTTTATAAAGTTTAAGACAAACAGAGTTATCTAAAATAAATTGCGCTCTCTTTTCCAAGTTGGGCTTCTCCCGTCTTACATAGACAACATAACTGGAATGAGTCAGCTATGATCATGCAATACAGGGACATGTCATTGATCTAAAAAAGACATTTCATGGACCCCAAAAATATATATTTTTTTTACGTCCAATATCGCACATCATGGGTGTCAAGCAGGGCACTTAATGGGCGTCTAGCAGGGCACTTTAAGTTTTGACCAACAGGAGAAGGGGCGGCTCAAAACCAGTAGTTTGGGGTAGAAGAGGTTGAAAAGCCTAGAAAGGTCGCTCATTTAGCAGAAGAAAACTCTCATTTCAATCCATCTGAAGCCTTACATATAAGATGATGGTGTGTTTTGTCAGATTCTGTCATATATTGCTGTTGTAACGTGTTTTCTGGTAAATCTGACAGTAGGTCAGCGACTACCATGACTGACAACCGACGATGTGTAGAGGAGCACACAGAACAGGATACAAAGCCTTATCCTAGAACATGGAAGGGGAACACGAACTGATTGTTGTGGCAGGCGGCTGGTCTAAGAGTGAAGCCCAGATTAGCGAACAGAAAGAGCATTGCTCTGCTGATGCGACAGCTTCTGCAGGTTGCCTTGTTCCAATGTGTTGGTATCACCTTTTCCTTGGAAAGACCGAAAGAGGGACTTTACTGCATGGGCAACACGTGGTCTCTATATTTTAGCCCAGGCTTTGTGTAACGGAAAAGTGCAATGCCATCCCTGGCCTTAACAGATCTCGGAATCTTCTTCTTCTTCTTCTGCGTACACAGTCAGACAGTAACCATTATTTTCTCGAAAAAAGCGGCGGTCATCCTGAGGCTCTCGCCACTGCCATAGAGCTTGTCTTGCAGTTCCACTGGCAATGGCCACATCTGCTCTCTCTGATCCTCGTATGTCGGGCAGTTTTGCAGCAGATGTTCAGTGGTCATTTTACCAGTACCGCACGGGCATTCGTCGGTACACCCTATCTTCAATTTGTTGAATAGGTGGTACCTCAGTCTGTTGTGGCCAGTGCGAAGTCTGAAGACAACGACCTGCTCTCTTCGGTTCAACTGGTAATAGGCATCGTTTTTGGTGTAACCAGTATGTTCGGTTTCCCATTTGGTCATGTATATGGCTTTGATAAGCCGTTTTGACTCTTCGTACGTCATACTGGTATCTGTTTGTGGTAGCCTTGCACCTTCTTTTGCCAGTCTGTCTGCCTCCTCGTTGCCTTGGATGTTGCAGTGTGACGGAACCCACTGTACCACTACCCTTTTTGGTGCGGACTGCTGGCACAGTTTGCAGAGTGCTGCTCTTAAGTCATTAAGCTCAGTAGATCTCGGAATCAAAACGGGAGACAGCACTTTAAGGGTTATAAGCAATTTTACGTTGGCATGGGCACCACAGGCTGTCTTCAATGGTGGGAGACACATTTGAGTGTCAGGGATCAACTGACGCCTCAAGCTGGGCAACCACCTGCAAATACGATGTTGATCCGAAACAACCTGTTTGCTTTAATGGGTACTTGGGGCTAGGACAAAAACCAAATCGCAGGCTGTTAATAAAGTGTACCATACAATAAAACTAACAATTAAAACTTCAGACTTTGGTGTGCAACTTGGAATGTCAGGACCGTGTGTCCAATAAATGTCACTGCCATCAGAGACATTGGTGACGTGATTAAAACGGCTGTTATTGATGCCAAAGTCAACCATCTTGGTATATCTAATGCTGGTCTGCAAGAGTCACGCCTTTCCGAAGATGGGCCATTTCAGGAGAACAAGAATACATTTTTGGACGGCAGAGAAGCCCGGCAACATGTTAACAATGAGATTGCCTACCTCCTGTTGATTTATAACACTTTTTGCGGTCTACGTACTGACGCTTTCATCGTGGAAGATGCAAATGTTTTCTTATATGTAGAGTTAGACAAAGCTGGTGATCTCAATGATCGAGTGGGATCATGGACAGTTTGTTTGGGCAAACACAATAGTGGGCGCATGCATCAAAATAGACAAAGGCTGCTGAAATTCTGCCGTAAGCAATCACTGCATCACAAACTACTAGTTTTCAACAAAAGACCTCATTAAGGTATCATGGAAATACCTAAGATCAGGTCATTAGCCCCATCTGGACTGTATTATCACCAGAAGACAATATGTGAATCACACACAATTAACACGCATCTACCTAAGTGCTGACTGATATAATGTGCACACGTCGGTCGTTGTCCACGTCAAGCTGAGACCTAAGAGAATCTTCACAGCAAAGCACAAACCCATTAGAATGATACATTCAGTCAACACCATTAGAATGATACATTCAGTCAACACCATTAGAATGATACATTCAGTCAACACCATTAGAATGATACATTCAGTCAACACCATTAGAAAGATACATTCAGTCAACACCATAAGAATGATACATTCAGTCAACACCATTAGAATGATACATTCAGTCAAAACCATTAGAATGATACATAAAGTACCGCACATATGGCAAATTACTCAATCCCAGAAGAATGAAGGCCAAAACCAAAGTGGCTGGCGACATAATTAGGGAACTTGTATTTGCTGCAAAGTGCGCTCTAATGAGCAACTCAGAACTGAACATGCAGGTTGGAATGGAACAGTTCTCTGTCGCAAAATTTTGGCCAGACCATAAATTCCAAAAAAGCAGAGGTCATGTACCAACCAGCACCAGGCATAACGTACACAAAACCAGAGACTACAGTCAGCGGGCAGACGCTGAATGCCGTAGACAAATTCACATATCTTGGCAGCACGCTGTCGAGATCTGTCAGCCTAGACGATGAGGTGGCAAACAGAATAGCAAAAGCCAGCACAGCCTTTGGTAGAATGCGCTCGATGGTCTGGGCACGTCGTGGCATCAGCGTCAAGACCAAACTCAAAGTCTACCGTGCAACCATCATTCCAACCCTACTATACGCTTGCGAAAGCTGGACTGTATACTCTGGACATGCAAGGAGGTTAAACCACTTCCACACAGGTTGCCTGAGGCCACTGACATCGAGGTTCTCTCAAGGGCTAACATGCCCAGCATCCATGCACTGCTAGAAAAAGCACGACTAGGATGGGCCGGACACCTCGTCCGTATGTCAGACGATCGGCTCCCAAAAAAGCTTCTCTACGGCGAGCTGAGAGAGGGATGGCGCGCGAGAAGGCACCCAAAGAAACGTTTTAAACACGGTCTGAAGGACTCACTCAAAAGTTGCCAGATAGACATCGACACCTGGGAATGTCTTGAGTAAAACAGATCTGACTGGAGAAGCGCAGTCAAATCGGGCGTAGCTGCCGGTGAAGACGACCGTGATGTGAAAGCCCAGAGCAGACGCGAGACGCGGAAATCCCGAACAGCGGAAACACCATCCCCTTCTACAAACCTCGTGTGCCCGATATGTAGCAGATGTTTTCGAGCCCGCATTGGCCTGTTCAGCCACATGCGCACCCACACCCAACAGGGAATTCTGTGACAAGGATGATGTCGGCGGTCCTCATCGACAACGATGGACAGCTATTATTACTATTATGATAAGGACTCCACACCTGTACACAGTACTCCAATCTATGCCTAACTAATGCTTTATATATTTTGACTAGCACTTCCTTGTTCCTAAGTTTAATATTTTTTTTTAACACACCTACCATTCCATATGCATTTTTCACTGCTACCTGAACTTGCTTACTCAACTTATTATATGATCTTTTATAGCCCATATGTCCTTTTCCTTATCTATCTTTCTAATATTGATCTCTCCCATTCTGCAATTATGTTCCATATTGGATCTACCCATGTGGATTAATAATAATAATAGCTGTCCATGAGGTTGTCGATGAGGACCGCCGACATCATCCTTGTCACAGATTTCCCTGTTGGGTGTGGGTGCGCATGTGGCTGAACAGGCCAATGCGAGCACGAAAACATCTGCTACATATGGTGTTCCCGCTGCTCCGGGTTTCCGCGTCTCGCGTCTGTTCTGGGCTTTCACAACACGGTCATCTTCACCGGCAGCTACACCAGATTTGACTGCGCTTCTCCAGACAGATCTGTTTTGCTCAAGACATTCCCAGGTGTCGATGTCTAACTGGCAACTTTTTAGTGAGTCCTTCAGACCGTCTTTAAAACGTGTCTTTGGGCGCCCTCTCTCCCACTCTCAGCTTGTCGTAGAGAAGCTTCTTTGGGAACCGCTCGTCTGACATACGGACGAGGTGTCCGGCCCATCCTAGTAGCTTTTTCTAGCAGTGCATGGATGCTGGGCATGTAAGCCCTCGAGAGAACCTCGATGTCAGTGACACGATCTTGCCATCGGATGTGGAATATTCGCCTCAGGCAACCTGTGTGGAAGTGGTTTAACCTCCTTGCATGTCCAGAGTATACAGTCCAGCTTTCGCAAGCGTATAGTAGGGTTGGAATGATGGTTGCACGGTAGACTTTGAGTTTGGTTTTTACGCTGATGCCACGACGTGTCCAGACCATCGAGCGCATTCTACCAAAGGCTGTCCTGGCCTTTGCTATTCTGCTTGCCACCTCATCGTCTAGGCTGAGAGATCTCGACAGCGTGCTGTCCAGATATGTGAATTTGTCTACGGCATTCAACGTCTGCCCGCTGACTGTAGTCTCTGGTTTTATGTATGGCATGCCTGGTGCTGGTTGGTACATGATCTCTGTTTTTTTGGCATTTATGGTCAGGCCAACATTTTCGCATGCTGTAGAGAACTGGTCCATTCCAACCTGCATGTTCAGTTCTGAGTTGCTCATTAGAGCGCAGTCGTCAGCAAATACAAGTTCCATGATTATGTCGCCAGCCACTTCGGTTTTGGCCTTCATTCTTCTGGAATTGAGTAACTTGCCATCTGTGCGGTACTTTATGGGTATTCCAAGCTCCAATGATCTGAAGGCGTCTGTCATCATGGCAGCGAACATCATGCTGAACAAAGTCGGGGCGAGTACACATCCTTGTTTTACTCCGTTTGATACTAGAAACGTTTTAGAGATTGCACCGCTGTCCAGTACACGAGCACACATGCCTACGTGTAGCTGTTTCACCATTGTTATGAACTTGTTGGGGCAGCCAAACTTAGACATTCTCATCCACAGCCCTCCTCTGTTTACTGTATCAAATGCCTTTGTCAAATCAATAAATGTGGTGTACAAGGCCTGATTTTGTTCTCGACACTTCTCTTGTACTTGGCGAGCGGCAAAAATCATGTCCACTGTTCCTCTTCCGGCTCTGAATCCACATTGGCTTTCTGGGAGGTGGTGGCTTTGTTCAAGGTGTTTGTTGAGCCTGTTTAGCAGTAAGTGCGCTAGGATCTTGCCTGCTACGGAGAGTAGCGATATTCCACGATGATTGTCGCATTCCTGACGGTTGCCTTTTCTTTTGTACAGGTGAACGATTGAGGCGTCCTTTAGCTCCTGCGGAATTTTACCTTCAGCCCACATGTGACAGAAGAGTTTAGTGATCCTTCTGGTGAGGGATGGGCCAGCTGTCTTATATACCTCTGCTGGTATTGCATCGGCTCCTGGAGCTTTTCCTATAGATAGTGAACTGATTTCCCTGTCGACTTCCTCCTCAGTAATGACTTCATCCAACGCCAGGTTCAGTTCCACCTGCGGCATTCGCCGGATGGCCTCTTCATTTATGGACGATGGGTGGTTTAGTATTTTGCAGAAGTGGTCTGCCCATCTGTCTAGAATCTGAACCTTATCTGTTAGCAGTACCCCATCCGCACTGCGAACTGGAGTATTACTAGAGGGCTGCGGGCCGTAGAAAGCTTTCAGTGCCTCGTAAAACCGTTTGGTGTCATGACGCTCGGCGAACATCTAAATCTCGTCAGCTCTTTTGCTGAGCCAGGAGTCTTACATCTCTCTAAGCCTGGTCTGGACAGCTTTGCGAGCAGTATTGAAGGCAGCGTTTGCTGCTCTCCTCGATCTAGAAATACAGGGCCTTCTCGATGCAAAACATGAAGCGCACAGGGAATGCCAGAAGGACACACGATCTCCCATGTGGATTACTGTACATTTATTTACATTAAACTCCATTTGCCAGCATACAGAGCATTCTAGAATTTTATCTAAATCCGACCTCAATATATCCACTTCAGCTTTAGATGAGACACGGCTGCATAGTTTTGTGTCATCAGCAAATTTTGCAATCATGGATCCCATATCAATGTCCAACTCGTGAATATATATCAAGAACAAAATTGGTCCCAAAATCGAGCCATTTTGCACTCCACTTTTTACTTCACACCACTCAGAGTACTCCTTATTTATGCCCACCGCCTTCTTACAGTTAACCAATTTTTAATCCATTTGGCAACTTTCCCACCTATTCCATGTGATTTTAACTTTCGAAATAATCTTTTATGAGGTACTCTATCAGAAGCCATTGCAAAATCTAGATAAAAAAACGTCCATTGGCTTCCCTTTATCTATCCTTTTAGTAATCTCCTCTATGAATTCTAATAGATTTATTAAGCATGATCTCTCTCTAGTAAACCCATGCTGACTATTTCTGATTAGATTAAATGTGTCTAAATGCATTACAATATTTTTATGTATTATTGACTATAACAATTTACAGACTATGCTCGTTAAACTCACCGGTCTATAATTCGCTGGATCTGATTTGTTGTCCTTTTTTAATAAGCGGATCACTTCTGCATCTTTCCAATCCCATGGAACAATCCCTTTTGCAAGTGATTGAGGACACAATATAGCCAATGGTTTTGCTAGTTGATCTCTAATTTCAAACATAAATTTTAAATGAATACCATTTTGACCTGGACATTTATCCAATTTCAACCCCTCTAATTTTTTATATCCTCATATCCTCTGTAATACAGATTGATCTTAATCCTGCTGTATCCGTGTTTCTTTAGAAAGTATCTATAGGGTCTGGGATCTTAAAGCAGTTTCCTTTGGTGAAGTATGTGCTATAGTACTGGTTGAGTAGATTAGCTGTCTCCCTATTCTCACTTATTATTTTTCCTGTGCAATCTACGAGAGTGCCTACTTTGTCTTTCGTTCTTTGTTTATTTCTAAGGTCTGAAAAGAAGCTTGTACTATCAGTCTTGATCCTATGAGCAAGTTTTTTTTCTAGAGGTATATTTTTGCTGCTTTATTCACTGTTTGAGCTATGTTTTGCTTGTCTAAATATTTTAAATATATTTCTTTTGATTTACCTTCCTCTGTATATTTTGTCTATGCTTTAATTTTAGTTGTTGTATATTTAACTAAATATAATAGTTATCTGAGGACGGCGTGGGCTAGTGGTTAAGTGACACGGCTCACAACCCCAAAGTGCTGGGTTCGATCCCCCTCACATCACCGGCCGTTACTCCGAGGAAGCAAACCCTTAGAAAATGCAGCAGGAAGTAGACCCTTACATAAAATGCATACTGAAGTCGGATGCACTGGGCCAACAGACGCAAAATAAAAACCACAGGGCAACGCATACGGCCTTGGGAAAAAGAGAAATAAGCCTAACGCAACAGAAAAAACAACCAAACAAAATTTTGTTATCCATTTGTTACGCTTTGGGTTTACCTCCCTAAATGGAACACATTCCTCTTTTAGCTTTTCTTAAACTGTTTGGAAACTCTCACACTCTTGTTCAACATCTGTTTATCCGACAATATCTTTCCAGATTATGTTGCTCACTGCCTCTTTCATCTTCTTAACATATGTCTCAGAGTAATCGTATGCTCGCTAGTTTTTGTTCACGTATTTCTTTTTAAGATCCCAACGGATGATGTGATAGTCACTTGAACCAAAACCGTTCCCCAATGGTAACGTTTTCAATCTTATTCTCATCTCCAGTAACAACTACCTCCAGTGTGTTTTTGCTTCTCTGGTGGCTGCTTCTACATGTTGCTGCAAAAAAATTGTCAGTTATGCACTTGGCAAATGCTTTTGACTCGACAAGTCCTTCTGCCATATTCCATTTCTAGAAAGTTGAAATCCCTCATTAATATTAATTTCCCTCCATATGCGTTTTCTATCCTACTAATCAAGTCCTCATATTCCTCTTTTTGAATTGATCGACAATACACTTTCAGTTTTGTCTTATGTAAACTTGCACTGACAATATTTACAAAAACATACAAACACACGCACAAACACACACGTGTGCGCCCGTTCTTACACATTCGGAAGCACAAACACACACACAAACACACGCACACATATCCACAAACACACAAACACACACACACACACACAAACACACGTATTCACACTAATATAACAAACACAAACGTGACACATACATCCACATAAACACGTAAAACACAAACACATGTCAAAACAAGGATGCAAATGTACACAAACACATACAGAAATATCGAAAAACAAAAAAACACACATACATACAATTAACACACAAAAGCACAAACAACTACTCTCACAATCAAACATGCACATAAACATAAACACTAAAGACACACACACATATTAACGACCGCTCTCACACACTAACTCATACATTTAACACCTACAAGCACAAACAAACAAACACACAAATAAACACAAACACACACATACAAACACACACAGAAGCAAGCCCACACAGATACACACCCAAAACAAATTTAATAAACACAAACAAACACACACGCAAATCAAAATCAGACGCAAACAAACATAGGCATACACAAACCCACATATACACACAAACACACACTCTAAACACACAACCGCACACTATATATGCAAACAGAAAACTACACAAACACACACTAACACACATGTACACAAATCCACACACACACACACAAACAGGCACTCACCCAAAAACAAATAATCAAATACACACAAGCACACACACTGAAAAAAATACACTGACACACACACTTAACACACACAAACAAACTCGAACACGCATATCTTTCAAAAACAAACACACATACTTTAAACATACAACAACAAACGAAAACAAACACACATAAAAAAGACATACAGTAACACACACAAATACAAACAAATACACACATACACAAACAAACACACTTACAGAAAAAAAACACTTCCACGTTTCACACTCAGACTAAACGAACTCACAAACACAAATACACACACCCAGTTACCACTAACAAACACAAACACACATGAACAAAAATTAATTAAAAAAACACAGGCACAGATATTTGTATTTACGTTTAATATTTGTTTCTGTATTTGTTATTTTGCGGGGATGGGGTGGGGATGTTCAGAGTGGAAGTTTAGACACGACTACAATTTAACCCGTTTACCTATTTTTTAAACATTATTAACATACACAAACACGCACAAACAAACATAAACAAACACAAACAAGCACCCACATGCACAATCAAACACGTACTCGCAAACAAACACATTCAACACACAGAAGGGTGTAAATATGTGTGTCTGTCTTTCCAAGTAATACAGTAGAGTGGTTTGCATCATTCAGAAAAGCCCAATTGCCTCATACTACATACTTTCACAGATGTTTATCATTCATCCGGCTGTCCAGAACCTTAGAAAGGTCTTCCACATAGGACCCACTTTGAACTTTAGAGAATTCGAACACTGATAGCGTCCCCTGGGCTCTATACGAACGTTGTTGTTGTTGTTGTTGTTGTAGTTACTGAATGCCACAGTGAGTATGTTCACTCTTTTGTGAGTCCTGAAAAAAAGGTTAGGTGTCGGGGTACATTAGGTTTCTCGAAATGTGACACCTGATGAAGGTGAATCGGAACCGTCTAGACTGTTGAGCGGTGCTTGGCGTCATCTATGTTTCACTAACTACGGGGACCACGTCGATCCACGTCTCGTTAGCCGGGCTGATTTGACAACGGTCTCCATGTAACGGTGCAGGAAAGAGAGTTAGTGAGTGTTAACTCTGGCGGCTAGACGTCCTGATCAGCAGTTATCTCATCCAATGGGACTTGTCAAGCTGTGACACAATGAGCAGCTGTTCTGCTCAGCACTCTAACAACAAAAAGCCTTTGTTACTCGTGTGCTGCTCCTTCTGGTGAGTACATAGTTAATAAGATGCCAGAGTCGTATTGCAACTACGACGTATTAATGTTAGTGGGCAGTCGAATTAGCAAATATGTTCAATACAATGTTTTTCGACACACATTTTTAAGACATGTTTTTTCAACAATAAAAAACCCCTAATCAAACGGACACAACCCAAAGAAATATATATTCCTGGGACGAATCAGTTAAATCCCTTTGAGACGATAAGGTGTAACGTTTATAAATAATAATTAAACACTTACATAATATTTGGACTTTATTTGTGGATCATTTCTCTTCTTCTTCTTCTTCTTCTTCTTCTTCTTCTTCTTCTTCTTCTTCTTCTTCCTCATCTTGTTCTTCTTCTTCTTCTTCTTCTCCCTTGTTCATCTTCAGACCTCAACTTCATTGACTCTAACGAAGGCAGCAGTCGACTCAAGGCTCAGTACGCTTCCGTACAGCTTCTCGTGGAACGAATTTGCACTTTCGTGGTGAGACGTCGGTCTAAGGAAACTCATAAGAAGGTTGGAGCCTCATCTAGCCGTATCTCTTTTCCATTTAATTGAATTTTTACTTGCTGCCGTATGTTTGATAGGGAGAAGATAATATGTATCGTTTTTTGTTCATTTATTTTTAGTAGCCAGGTCTTGGACCATCTTTCGAGGTCGAGGGCTGCCACAGAGCCTTGCATTCATGTCCTGGCAGTAGTGATGTGTTTTTCAGTAGTCCACATGGCCAGTTCATCAGCGTAGAGAGAATAGTGGGTACTTTTGTGGAGGTTAAATGGCAATGTCATTTATAGAAATAAGGAAGAGTGTAGGGGAAAGGATACCACCCTGGGGAACACCTTGTTCCATGGTTTCCTTTTTGCTGGTATGCCCTTGGACCTGCACTCCTGCTGTTCTATTTTCTAAGTATTTGCTGATCTACTTATCCATAGATTTACAGAATGAACTAGTAGAGGCTGTGTACACAATCTTAGCTTTCTAGGTTTTGGAGAAGTTGGTTATAAAATGATAAACATACGTCCACGCAAATACGTTTTGGTGCCAGACGTTTTCCGAATGAAGACGATGTTGAATGTGAAGTGAAAGTGTGGCTGAGACAGCATACCAAAGACTTATATGATGCAGGTTTTGATGCGCTGATAAAGCAATGGGATACGTTAGGAATCATTGGTTTTTGCCAGGGATTTTGGTATGACAAAGACAAGAATCGAACCACTGCTTCACAGAGAGCATGTCGTAAAATGTTACTAACTGTGTGACATAGCTTAACACTGGCCATGGATATATAGTTTGTTAAGAGCAGCATAGATAGATAGTACCTGGTATGATGCGCGTCTAATTAACTGTAGTTTTTTAGTCTATTAAAATCTATTCGCACATCAGTTAAACAACTCTCCAAAAACCTGGTTGGCTGTATACATACTCTGTAGAGTCTTCTAAACCAGTATAAAGACGTTAAGTTAAGTTAAGGGAGAATCAATAAACATGATTCTTTCAAATAGTTGTAGATAGGTCATTTTAACATCTTCACACAAAGGAGATTCAACAATATAATATTTAGCGGTTTGTTCTCTATACAGGTGACAACTGCCACCTTTGAAAATATATGGCAACCAGACAATGACTGAAGAAAAATACAGACAATGGACAAATAGAGATGGAGAAAAGCAGTTTAACATTTTTATACCGGGCAGAGTTGTTAATTGTTGTTGCTGTTGTTGTTGTTGCTGTTATTGTTGTTGTTGTTGGCAATGCCAACAATGAGTAGGTTCTCTCTGTTGTGCACCATGATAAGAACGTTCAGCAGCGGGTTGCAGTTGCTCTCCCCACATCTCAAGTGTGCTAATAAAGGTGGCTGTATTTTGATTTTTTCTTAGGTATCTTTCCAATGTTCGCAGATAAATGCTCCTGTCTGACTGTCTGTTCAGTGGTTCTGTTCTGTGGCTAAGAATCTACGTCACTGCACTACGGAAATGCCAGTTCGTGCTCAGTCTGTCTCAGTATATGGTTGAGGGTGTGGGTATTGTCTGTTCAGTGGTTCTGTTCTGTAGCTAAGAATCTACGTCACTGCACTCCGGAAATGCCAGTTCGTGCTCAGCCTGTCTCAGTAAATGGTTGAGGGTGTGGGTACTGTCTGTTCTGTAGCTAAGAATCTACGTCACTGCACTACGGAAATGCCAGTTCGTGCTCAGCCTGTCTCAGTAAATGGTTGAGGGTGGGGGTACTGTCTGTTCTGTAGCTAAGAATCTACGTCACTGCACTCCGGAAATGCCAGTTCGTGCTCAGTCTGTCTTAGTAAATGGTTGAGGGCGTGGGTACTGTCTGTTCTGTAGCTACGAATCTACGTCACTGCACTCCGGAAATGCCAGTTCCTGCTCAGTCTGTCTCAGTAAATGGTTGAGGGTGTGGGTACTATCTGTTCTGTAGCTACGAACCTACGTCACTGCACTCCGGAAATGCCAGTTCGTGCTCAGTCTGTCTCAGTAAATGGTTGAGGGTGTGGGTACTGTCTGTTCTATAGCTAAGAATCTACGTCACTGCACTCCGGAAATGCCAGTCCGTGCTCAGTCTGTCTCAGTAAATGGTTGAGGGTGGGGGTACTGTCTGTTCTTGCAGCAGGTTGGGTTGTTTTTTGTTTTTGTTTTTTTGCGTTCGCTTTATTTATCTATTCTCCAAGGTGGTGTGCGTTGCACTGTAGTTTTTATTTTGCATCTGTCGACCCAGTGCATCCGGCTTCAGCATACATTTTATGTAAGGGTCTGCTTCAATTGGGGTAACGGTCGGTGCTGTGATAGGGCTCGAACCCAGCACCTTCTGGTTGTGAGCCGTGTTACTTAACCACTAGCCCACGCCGTCCCTAAACGCTCGTTGGTTGAACCATGGCTTTCTTTAGAGTTGGCCATGGTTGTACACACGACTGCTTCGTCCTGACTTCTGTTTCGTCCTCCCAGTCCGCTCGAACCTCGTTCGATATTAAAGATCATGTGTCTATGAATTTCTGTTTCATCTGTAGCAGTGACATATCTAACAGGCGGCCTAGGACATGCATCATAATGTGGCTACTATCCATATCAGCGCACCCTTAATTAGTATATGTGAAGTACGGTTGGGTCTGTTGGACTGCATTTACCTTTTTTGTATCCGTCTTGATAACCATTGAGGCGTTTCTCTGCTTAATGTTGCATCCAGAATCGTCGCCAGCGTAATCCTACTACCTCTAATTGGATGAGCGTGTGTATCCAGAGTCACAATGTGGATTCAGGTCTGGATGATAAAAGATCGACGTGATATTCTCATTGCTGCAACTTCAGGTCACGAAAACAGAACTACCCCTGTTATACTGAATTCATTGACCTGACACAATCATTTGGTTTGGTTAGTTGGGATGGACTTTCAAATCCTCTCTATGATAGGTTTCCCTAGCAAACTGTTACGGCTAATAATATCATTACCCGAGGGCATACAAGAAAGTATCCATTTTTATTGTTGCATAACAATCAATTGGTGTTGGAAGGGGTGTCAAGGTCAATTGGTGTTGAAAGGTGTGTCAAGGTCAATTGGTGTTGGAAGGTGTGTTAAGGTCAATTGGTTTTGGAAGGGGTGTAAAGGTCAATTGGTGTTGGAAGGGGTGTCAAGATCAATTGGTGTTGGAACGGGTGTCAAGGTAAATTGGTGTTGGAAGGTGTGTCAAGGTCAATTGGTGTTGGAAGGGGTGTCAAGGTCAATTGGTGTTGGAAGGGGTGTCAAGGTCAATTGGTGTTGGAAGGGGTGTCAAGGTCAATTTGTGTTGGAAGGGGTGTCAAGGTCAATTGGTGTTGGAAGGGGTGTCAAGGTCAATTGGTGTTGGAAGGGGTGTTACGGTCAATTGGTGTTGGAAGGTGTGTTACGGTCAATTGGTGTTGGAAGAGGTGTCAATGTCAATTGGTGTTGGAAGGGGTGTCAAGGTCAATTAGTGTTGGAAGGGGTGTCAAGGTCAATTGGTGTTGGAAGGGGTGTCAAGGTCAATTGGTGTTGGAAGGGGTGTCAAGGTCAATTGGTGTTGGAAGGGGTGTCAAGGTCAATTGGTGTTGGAAGGGGTGTCAAGGTTAATTGGTGTTGGAAGGGGTGTCAAGGTCAATTGGTGTTGGAAGGGGTGTCAAGGTCAATTGGTGTTTGAAGGTGTGTTAAGGTCAATTGGTGTTGGAAGGGGTGTCAAGGTCAATTGGTGTTGGAAGGGTTGTCAAGGTCAATTGGTGTTGGAAGGGGTGTCTAGGTCAATTGGTGTTGGAAGGGGTGTCAAGGTCAATTGGTGTTGGAAGGGGTGTCAAGGTCAATATGTGTTGGAAGGGGTGTCAAGGTCAATTGGTGTTGGAAGGGGTGTCAAGGTCAATTGGTGTTGGAAGGGGTGTCTAGGTCAATTGGTGTTGGAAGAGGTGTCAAGGTCAATTGGTGTTGGAAGGTGTCAAGGTCAATTGGTGTCGGAAGGTGTCAAGGTCAATTGGTGTCGGAAGGTGTGTTAAGGTCAATTGGTGTTGGAAGGGGTGTCAAGGTTAATTGGTGTTGGAAGGGGTGTCAAGGTCAATTGGTGTTGGAAGGGGTGTCAAGGTCAATTGGTGTTTGAAGGTGTGTTAAGGTCAATTGGTGTTGGAAGGGGTGTCAAGGTCAATTGGTGTTGGAAGGGGTGTCTAGGTCAATTGGTGTTGGAAGAGGTGTCAAGGTCAATTGGTGTTGGAAGGTGTCAAGGTCAATTGGTGTTGGAAGGGGTGTCAAGGTCAATTGGTGTTGGAAGGGGTGTCAAGGTTAATTGGTGTTGGAAGGGGTGTCAAGGTCAATTGGTGTTGGAAGGGGTGTCAAGGTCAATTGGTGTTTGAAGGTGTGTTAAGGTCAATTGGTGTTGGAAGGGGTGTCAAGGTCAATTGGTGTTGGAAGGGTTGTCAAGGTCAATTGGTGTTGGAAGGGGTGTCTAGGTCAATTGGTGTTGGAAGGGGTGTCAAGGTCAATTGGTGTTGGAAGGGGTGTCAAGGTCAATATGTGTTGGAAGGGGTGTCAAGGTCAATTGGTGTTGGAAGGGGTGTCAAGGTCAATTGGTGTTGGAAGGGGTGTCTAGGTCAATTGGTGTTGGAAGAGGTGTCAAGGTCAATTGGTGTTGGAAGGTGTCAAGGTCAATTGGTGTTGGAAGGTGTCAAGGTCAATTGGTGTTGGAAGGTGTCAAGGTCAATTGGTGTCGGAAGGTGTGTTAAGGTAGAGCACTAATTCACATACCTGCGATGCTTCATCAACGACAAGCTCTCTTTCTCTCTCTAAACGTCCAGATTAGATATTAGAAAATATCTTTTCATACAGAGAGTGGTGAATGCGTGGAATACATTGCCACAGGAAGTAGAGGAGGCAGGGAAAATAATTCATTTAAGAATAGATTGGATGTGCATAGCTTTTAGAGCAAGGAAAATTAAATGTAACTGGTAATATACAGACTCTGCAGAGTCTTCTAAACCATTACAAAGACGTTAAGTTAAGTTAAGTTAAGGTACGTTACGTTAAGTTAAGTTAAGTTAAGTTAAGTTAGGTTAGACCCAGAAATAGAAAGTCGCATTGACTAAGGCTGCTCCTTCACTTGCTAGCCTGTTTGGAAAAACCAGAAATTTACAATTAAAACCAAGAGCATTGTGTACAGTGCATGTGTCGCCAGCATACTTTTATATGGCAGCGAGAATTTGGCAACAAATGCCAAACAAGAGCACATGCTTAACACCTTCCATCGACGGCGCCTGCCATCCATTCTTGGAGTTACGTGGAGGGACAGAGTGACCAATGCTGAGATGCACTGTCGCACCGGTCTCCCAAGCGGGGTCGCTCTCCTTAGACAGTGAAGACTACGATGGTTTGGCCATGTTCGTTCCATGGAAGATGGTTGCATCCCCACAGATATCCTCTATGGACAGTTGGAGGATGGGAAGAGAACAGTCGGCCGACCACAGTTGGAGGATGGGAAGAGAACAGTCGGCCAACCACAGTTGGAGGATGGGAAGAGAACAGTCGGCCGACCACAGTTGGAGGATGGGAAGAGAACAGTCGGCCGACCACAGTTGGAGGATGGGAAGAGAACAGTCGGCCGACCACAGTTGGAGGATGGGAAGAGAACAGTCGGCCGACCACAGTTGGAGGATGGGAAGAGAACAGTCGGCCAACCACAGTTGGAGGATGGGAAGAGAACAGTCGGCCAACCACAGTTGGAGGATGGGAAGAGAACAGTCGGCCAACCACAGTTGGAGGATGGGAAGAGAACAGTCGGCCAACCACAGTTGGAGGATGGGAAGAGAACAGTCGGCCAACCACAGTTGGAGGATGGGAAGAGCACAGTCGGCCGACCACAGTTGGAGGATGGGAAGAGAACAGTCGGCCGACCACAGTTGGAGGATGGGAAGAGAACAGTCGGCCAACCACAGTTGGAGGATGGGAAGAGAACAGTCGGCCGACCACAGTTGGAAGATGGGAAGAGAACAGTCGGCCGACCACAGTTGGAGGATGGGAAGAGAACAGTCGGCCGACCACAGTTGGAAGATGGGAAGAGAACAGTCGGCCGACCACAGTTGGAGGATGGGAAGAGAACAGTCGGCCGACCACAGCTGGAGGATGGGAAGAGAACAGTCGGCCGACCACAGTTGGATGTGTGCAAGCGTGGTATGAAGACCCTGGGCATGAGTCCGATATTCTGGGAAGACGAAGCTGTAGACTGATCCAAGTGGAGATGCACTCTTAACGGCCGACTCACACTTCTTGAAGACACGCTCTTGCAGCACAGAGAAGTGACAATACAACGCCACGAGGAGACAGACAACAAGAACAAAAAAGTATACTTTTTGTCTATCACTCCAAATCATATCATTTTATAGTCAGCCATGACTGAAAAAGACTGCTACCACCATAAACCGTGTTATAAATTGATTGTTTATCGATTATTTTTCAATATTTTTATGTTATTTCTAGCCCTTCAACATTCGTGTGTCATATACATTTATGTAACCCATTCTACTCTGTCTCATATGCTAACAGCCATATTTTCGGGCTGGTTGCAAGACTATCGCGTGGGCTGAAGTGGCACAGAAGGCGTAACTAACTGTAGAGGAGGCGATATCCAGGTCTCTATGGACGCCGCGTGCGCGTTAATGAAACGCTTCCGCATTTCACAGCATGCAAGCGCTGAACTTTGGGAAAACACAAAGTCTCGTGAATCGGATGAAGTTTTATGAAAGTTATTTCCCTTAAGAAAGTCGTGAAACTGATTTACGCCACGTGATAGCCGGACGGGAGAGTTTAGGTTTTTTTATTCTGAGTGAATGTAAGAGTTTTCTACCAAGAGAAGGACACAAAGGTAGATATGTTGTTCAATTATTGCTTGTTGTTGCTGTTGTTGTTATTGTTGTTGTTCGAGTCTAATTATACTGAGATCTACACTCGTGCCCACAATTCTTTGTTAAAGGGCTTGGCGGGGTCGTGCTTAATTTGTGAGTCAAATTGAGAAAATATCTAGAGGAGACTAACCACTCAACGCCTGCGCCCAAGAACATACTTATCAGACGATGTAACTCGGGGTAAGGTGAAACATACTGATCAGACGATTTTAGTCGGGGTCTGGTGAAACATACTGATCAGCCGATGTTAGTCAGGGTCAGGTGAAACATGCTGATGAGATGATGTTATGGTCAAGTGAAACATATTGATCAGCCGATGTTAGTGTCAGGTGAAACAAACTGATCAGACGATGGTAGTCGTGGTCAGGTGAAACATACTGATCAGACGATGTTATGGTCAGGTGAAACATATTGATCAGCCGATGTTAGGGTCAGGTGAAACATACTGATCAGATGATGTTAGTGTCAGGTGAAACATACTGATCAGACGATGTTAGGGTCAGGTGAAACATACTGATTAGACTATGTTAGTCAGGGTCAGGTGAAACATATTGATTAGACTATGTTAGTCAGGGATAGGTGAAACATACTGATTAGATTGTGTTAGTTAGGGTCAGGTGAAACATACTGATCAGATTATGTTAGTCAGGGTCAGGTGAAACATACTGATCAGACTATGTTAGTCAGGGCCAGATGAACTACTCTTTGAGTGTTTAGCTAGTCGCTCATAACTGTGGGGATCAAGTTGGCACTCCGCCTGATACATAAACTAGTACAGCAACCTACAAGAGGTATCTAAAATACGGTTAGGGAATCCTGGACCTAGAGGAACTGAACTGATCACCTTTTCTTGCAAAATATATTTCCCCGTTCAAGGTAATCTTCCACCATTTTGTTCTTATTTTACGTTGATCCTGGAAAAGGCACTGTGACGTTGTGTAGTAGTTTACAGCAAGGCTGTCATATTTAGAAGTTTCGACCCGACACATTAAATTTCAACTGTCCTTTTTGGGTACCGGATGTGTCATGCCATTGCATTCTTTGTTCTCTTAGCCGGACTTAGCTGTGTCACTGACCCAGGTACCGGACTGTGCTATGGGTCGTTGACAGATTGAGATGTGGGTCGCTGACCAAATTGCAAGTAGATCGATGGGGGGGGGGGGGGGGTCGCTGACTCCGGTGCAAACAGATAGCTGTGGGTCGCTGACCAAGGTGTAAGGTGATAACTGTGGGTTCTCTGACTCAGGTGCAAGCAGATAGCTGTGCGTCGCTGACCCAGGTGCAAAGGAGATAACTGCGTCGCTGACCCATGTGCAAGCAGATAGCTGTGGGTCGCTGACCCAGGTGCAAACAGATAGCTGTGGGTCCTTGACCCAGGTGCAAGCAGAAAGTTGTGGGTCACTGACCCAGGTGCAAGCAGATAGCTGAGGTCGATTGCTGCTATCCGCTTACTCACCGAGCTTCAGGTTTGGATCCCATTCATAAAATTCAGCATCGACAACAGTAGCCGGTATCTACCTATGGGCACAGTGGTAGAGTGACTAGCTCTTTAGTATTGTTCAGTAAAAGGACGAGAATTGACCACCGGTATAAACACTCGCCAATATTTCATGGGTCAGGTCAAGGTCAGTCGCTTCGTAACAGCTGCCGTCGGTGATGAAGGTAACTTCATTTGTCAAGCCGCAGTCTATGTGAGGCGGGGTAGCCAGTTTCCTTCCTTGCTGTTTTTACCTTTATCAACTCATACGTCAGGTATTCATTTACATCTGGGTCCACTGAAGATGATGTCGCACCAGTTACGAGTCACGGAATATTGGTGTGTGTCCGTCCATGAACTTGTACCATTGGTACGTTGTAATCCCAGTCTAGCAATATAGAAACGAGTACCTTAGAGTAAGTAAAGGAACAACTGCAATGTTGGAGGGAGGGGAGAATGGGCGGGAAGAGGTGGGAGCGGTAGGGGGGAACTGTTCGCCCTGCAACAGAAATGCTGAAGGTGGAAAAGGCGTCTCTACCACTTTATGCCCTACGGCATTGTCTACTTAGTGACAAGCTTTAGATTTTAAATTCGTCATCTTCTTATTTTTCTTCTGCTTCTTCTTTCTTTTTCTCTTCTTCTTCTACCACTTCTTCTTCTTATTTTTCTTCTTCTTCTTCTTCATCTCGTTTCCAAGGTTTTATTGAATACGTCTACACATGAAGGCCAGTTCTCTGGATAACGATTTCTGTGGTGGAGAGTTCTTCAAGGCCTTCAAACAGCTTTGTGTAGGGTCTGTCTCCGTGGACCAGCTTCAAGGCGTCTAAACAGCATTGTGGGGTCTATCTCCGTGGGCGAGCTGCAAGGTATCCAACCAGCTTTGTGTGGGGTCCGTCTCCGTTGGCCAGCTTCAAGGCGTCCAACCAGCTTTGTGTGGGGTCCGTCTCCGTTGACCAGCTTCAAGGCGTCCAACCAGCTTTGTGTGGGGCCGTCTCCGTTGGCCAGCTTCAAGGCCTTCAAATAGTTTTGTGTGGGGTCCGTCTCCGTTGGCCAGCTTCAAGGCGCCCAAACAGCTTTGTGTGGGGTCTGCCACCGTGGGCCAGCTTCAAGGCGCCAAAACAGCTTTGTGTGGGGTCCGTCTCCGTTGGCCAGCTTCAAGGCGTCCAAACAGCTTTGTGTGGGGTCCGTCTCCGTTGGCCAGCTTCAAGGCGTCCAAACAGCTGTGTGTGGGGTCTGTCTCCATGGGCCAGCTTTAAGTCCTCCAAACAGGTTTATGTGGGGATTCGTCTCCGTGGGCCAGCTTCAAGGCCTCCAAACAGGTTTATGTGGGGATTCGTCTCCGTGGGCCAGCTTTAAGTCCTCCAAACAGGTTTATATGGGGATTCGTCTCCGTGGGCCAGCTGCAAGGCCTCCAAACAGGTTTATGTGGGCATTCATCTCCGTGGGCCAGCTTCAAGGCCTCCAAACGTATTTGTGTAGGGATTCGTCTCCGTGGACCAGCTTCAAGGCCTCCAAACAGATTTGTGTAGGGATTCGTCTCCGTGGGCCAGCTTCAAGGCCTCCAAACAGATTTGTGTGGGGTCTGTCTCCATGAGCCAGCTTTAAGTCCTCCAAACAGATTTGTGTGGGTATTCGTCTCCGTGGGCCAGCTTCAAGGCCTCCAAACAGGTTTATGTGGGGATTCATCTCAGTGGGCCAGCTTTAAGGCCTCCAAACAGGTTTATGTGGCGATTCATCTCAGTGGGCCATAGCTTAGCAGGACACACTACACAGAATGAAGGTGGAGAGGTATTCCTGAGCCTAACAAATGGTAGAAAAATAACACTGTCAATGGCAACTGGAAAATGTTCAAGCAATTTCAGAGCGGAGGCAGAGGCACTGAACGTTGCAGATGAATTAATGCTGACAGGCGAAAGCAATGAAAGCCAGATAGTCCTGTTTACAGATGCCCTGTCCGTGGTTGCAGCACTAAAAAGTCAGAAAAATACTGAACTTAATGATCTAAGAGCAGTACTCTGTCAACTATGCCAGCAGTCCGCACCAAAAAGAGTAGTGGTACAGTGGGTTCCATCCCACTGTAACATCCAAGGCAACGAGGAGGCAGACAGACTGGCAAAAGAAGGTGCAAGACTACCACAACCAGATACTAGTATGACGTACGAAGAGTCCAAAAGGTTTATTAGAGCCAGATACATGACCAAATGGGAAACAGAACACACTGGCTTCACAAAAAATGATGCCTATTACTAGTTGAACAGAAGAGAGCAGGTCGTGGTATTCAGACTCCGCACAGGCCACAACAGACTGAAATACAATTTATTCAATAAACTGAAGATAGGTGGCACTGACGAATGCACCTGTGGTACAGGGAAAATGACCGTTGACCATCTGCTGCAAAATTCCCCAACATACGAGGACCAGAGAAAGCAGATGTGACCATCACCAGTGGCAACACTAGATAAGCTCTATGGCAGTGTCGACAGCCTCAGGATGACAGCTGCTTTCATCGAACATTTTCAAGTTAACATCTGACAGCGTCCGAAAAAGAATACGAAGAAGAAGTTAATGTTAGTCATGGTCAGGCACAACATGCTGATCAGTTAATGTTAGTCAGGGTTAGGTACAGCATGCTGATCAGTTAATTTAGTCAGGGCCAGGCACAACATGTTGATCGGATAATGTTAGTGAGGGTCAGGTACAGCATGCTGGTAGGATAATGTTAGTCAGGGTTATGAACAACATGCTGATCAGTTAATGTTAGTCAGGGTCAGGCACAACATGCTGAGCTGATCGGTTAATGTTAGTTAGGGTCAGGTACAGCATTCTGATCGGTTAATCTTAGTTAGGGTCAGGCACAGCATGCTGTTAGGTTTATGTTAGTCAGGGTTAGACACAACATGCTGATCAGTTAATGTTAGTCATGGCCAGGTACAGCATGGTGATCGGTTAATGTTGGTTCATGGCAATTTAGCAAATAAAATAAGTACTGGACGGTATCCCCGTTGACGTGGACTAGTGGTTAAATAACCCGGCTCATAACCTGTAAAGGCTGGGTTCGCTCCCCAATCGCATCACTGGCCGTTACCCCAAGGGGGGAAGCAAACCTTTAGAAAATGCAGGAGGAAGCCGACCCTTACAGATAATGCATGCTGAAGTCGGATGCAATAGACAGATAGACGCAAAATAAGAACATAGTGCATCGCACATTGCCCTGGTGAACATACAAATACGTAGAATGAAATTTACTTTTTCTTTACTTAATAATATACTAATAATATAATAATAATAATATATATAAGAGACAACCTTGTGTTTCGAGATTCAAACCCCGGCACATTTGTAACTACCGGCTCCACCACGCTGCTCATTTCGCTCATCAT
This sequence comes from Ariolimax columbianus, assembly GCA_036924085.1. Lineage (NCBI taxonomy): Eukaryota > Metazoa > Mollusca > Gastropoda > Stylommatophora > Arionidae > Ariolimax > Ariolimax columbianus. The sequence goes on along the minus strand of JAVGWX010000024.1, from coordinate 12,092,423 downwards.
AGTGTACCTCTAGATTCACACTAGAGAACCACATCAGCATTTATTTAATTAGTCCTTCTCCTGTTTCATAAGTTACATCCCTTTATTTTTCTGGAAGTTTCAAAGTTTAATCTAAGGGAGATCATTACATCTCTTAATCAGCTATAAAAAGAAATCATTGAAATTCTAATCATTTCTCTAAAGTATACTATTTCAAAATTCAAGAGGTTGGAAAGACTTGCATTTACATAACTTGTTTTTTCCCTCACTGCGTCTCGCTTCATATATCTTCAATTATTGTATAATACATTGGCATTTCGTCGGTTATATAACTATCGGACAAAATGTCCGTTTTCATACTGACTAATAAAGTATGATTTATGCTCTGTCTTGTCTCGGCTGCTTTGATCAGTTTTTTGTATTAGGTGTGTCTGATCTGTTTGTTCAACTCGCAAAGCTTTACCTTCTTGAGCATGCCATATGTTTCCATAACGTTGTTGTCCCTAGCAGTTTGTGAGTTTCATCACTAACCTGAATGCTGGTGTTGATGATTGCATGTTAAGTTAATAAGTAAGTGTACTCTTGTGTACGGCCGGAATAGGGCGTTAAGTGACGGGTTGTAGTAGCGTTCCTCACATCCCGAGCGTGCTGATGAAGGCGGACCACAGTCCTCCAGGCGATTGTGTTTGCTTGGCTTCATCTGTGTGACGCTCTATACTACGGGGATCACGTTGATCCCCATCTCGTCAGCCAGACTTTCTATTTCCAGGGAATGCTACTTGGAACAGAGATACTGGTTTTGCTCAGTGTATTCTGCCTGACCCTGACGCAACGTCCTGGTCAGTATGTTGTGCCTGATCCAGACGCGATGTCCTGGTCAGTATGTTGTGCCTGACCTAGACGCGATGTCCTGGTCAGTATGTTGTGCCTGACCTAGACGCGATGTCCTGGTCAGTATGTTGTGCCTGACCTTAACGCGATGTCCTGGTCAGTATGTTGTGCCTGACCTAGACGCGATGTCCTGGTCAGTATGTTGTGCCTGACCTAGACGCAATGTCCTGGTCAGTATGTTGTGCCTGACATAGACGCGATGTTCTGGTCAGTATGTTGTGCCTGACCACACTAGCGTCTACGTTTCTCAATCAAACCGCATTTATTTAATTTACGTAATGTTTACGCCGTGTAGTAATTTCTTAGATTTTAACTGAATTGGCCCAGCTGGCAGTAAGGAAACCCTGCTCAGAGTTATTTTAACATGAACTTAATCGTAACTGTATTATATTTGGTTAGTAGCCTTTGCTACTTTATGTCTTGTCTTGTCTTTCTCAAAACCCCAATAATTCGTATGGATATCCCTCATCCATATCCAGATGGCGCCATAACTGGCTGCGAGTCTACAATTCTCTACTGTTTTGGATCATTATGGATGCCGCTAGACCACGGATTTGCCTGGAATTCACACTAGTCGACGACTTACACTTGTGTTCACGGAAACGTGGTGTTGTTTTCCGTCGGGACTTGTTATTTCGTTCTTTTTTTTGTGATTTCTTCCATCCGTTTATCCTGGTCTGGACGCCGACTGAATGGCACTACGCTTATACCTGTGACGTATTTCACGTGTTAGTTCTGCCGGTTCACCTTCACGAATTTGGCGTGTGGGAATTTTAGTTGCTACTATGATTAGCTGAATACAGCTGTGGAGAGATGCCAGACTCACTCACACGTTGAGTGTTGTCCATGCGACCTCTTGTGGTTATCGAAAAGGCACGACAAACTGCGTTAGATGCCATCCCACCTTTCTACCCTGCAGGTTACATGTTTACGGAAAGGCTTCGGTGGTGACCCTGAGGCACAATCTGCATCCTATGCTATCTCCAGTCGTCTCGATGAATGTCTTGCCACTGGCAAAAGCTAGCTTAGGCTCTGTGAGTGAGGTTTACAAAAGGCGCAGTTTCTTCCTCACTTTAATCCAAAAAACCGCGCAAGTCACCCATTTCAGTGGACACAGCAAGAGATACGACTGTCCACACGGCTGAACAAAGGGAGTGGTCTTCATCACTTGTGATGGACAACTATTAATCCCTCATCCTGTGAGCATGTGTGTTAGGCATGTTGCTAACCAGGCAGGGTCCAATCTCTCCCGGGCGATGTGTTAGTCTATTAATAGCCCGTGTGTACATTCCCCAGCAACAACAAAAACCGCACTGTCGCACAGGGTGAAGGCCGCCAATCTGGTCAAGTTTAGCCGCATGTACTAGACTGCAGAAATACAACACATGGTAACCGAAATACTATTTCAAATAGCTGATGACCATGCCAGGATAATGGGAGGAGTAAAAACCACACCATGAACACACTAACCAATTCAAATGGAAGACCACAACACGTTACCGGGGACTCAAGTATAGATCTTAGACTAGTGTGAATTCCAATTATTTCCGTGACTTGACCACGTCTAATATGGAAAAACAACACTAGTGCAAAATTAAACCCTGGCCTGTTAAGCGCCATCGTTGTTCTCTCTATATCATAGAAGACCGCAATGCGGTTATCGGCATACATAAAATGGGGCACATATCACTGTATGAAGAACAGTAGCTTTGTCTGAACACAGACCTTCAGTTTGACAATTGCAGTCCTGAAGCTGGCAATCTGAATTGATGGAAAATTGGAGGCGTTCTTTCTTCTAATTTCACTTTATCTTTTACAAGACTATGATGGTATCTTCTAGTTTCACTTTATCCTTGACTCTATTCTAGTCTTTGTAATGAGTAATACGGTCTGGTAAGGCAAAACATACTGATCGGACATGTTAGTTAGGTCAGACAGACCATAGTGATCGGACATGTTAGTTAGTCAGACAGACCATAGTGATCGGACATGTTAGTTAGGTCAGACAGACCCCACTGATCGGATATGTTAGTTAGGTCAGACAGACCCCACTGATCGGACATGTTAGGTCAGACAGACCCCACTGATCGGACATGTTAGGTCAGACAGATGATAGTGATCGGACATGTAAGTTAGGTCAGACAGATCATAGTGATCGGACATGTATGTTAGGTCAGACAGACCATAGTGATCGGACATGTTAGTTAGGTCAGACAGACCCCACTGATCTGACATGTTAGGTCAGACAGACCCCACTGATCGGACATGTTAGTTAGGTCAGACAGACCCCACTGATCTGACATGTTAGGGCAGACAGACCCCACTGATCGGACATGTTAGTTAGGTCAGACAGACCATAGTGATCGAACATGTTAGTTAGGTCAGACAGACCATTGTGATCGGACATGTTCGATAGGCTCATGTACAGACTAAGACTGCCACCTTATGTCCCTGTATTTCTCTTTGGAAATGGGTTGTTTCACAACCACCTGGCTAACAAAATGGTGGATAGACGTGATCCCAGTAGTCACAAGCGACGAGCTGATGCAGGCAATCAGAGCACTACCGTCTGAAGGACCTAAGTCCACCTTCAATAGCACAATCGTGATATGAAGAAACGGACTATAACCCGCAATTTGACGCCCTTCTCAGGGAGTCGACTGTCGGATGATTTTCTTCCCATTGCTGGGGTTGTCCTGGACCTTTGTTTAGCTGAGGATTACAGGTCGCTTCGCCAATGTTGTCGCCACGCCGTGTTTGTGTTTGTCACACCAAAAGAAACACAACATGTGCCTTACAGTTCATCATGCGCCTCACAACTTGTGCCTAGTTTAATGTGTTAACATAAATTGCATGTCTGTAGTCCGATAATGTTGACTGGTGAACTCACTGGGGAGTCACCATACATGTTCCATCCCTGAGCCTCTATAACACTTTGGGTTAACCTTCTACTCTCATATCTTTATCTTTGATGTAGATTTATTTTATGTTGGTTTAATCTTCTACTCTAATATCGTTATCTTTCATGAAGATTTATATTATGTTGGTTTAACCTTCTACTCTCATATCTTTATCTTTTATGTAGATTTATATTATGTTGGTTTAACCTTCTACTCTCATATCTTTTTCTTTTATGTAGATTTATATCACATTGGTTTAATCTTTCCGTCTTCTTATCTTTATCTTGTATGTAGATTTACATCACATTAGTTTAATCTTCTACTCTTTTATCTTTATCTATTATGTAGATTTATATCAAGTTCATTAAATCTTTCAGTCTCCTTATCTTTATCAATATCCGTAGTGTTATTTCTGCTTTTGTTTCTGCTAATCTGTCTTGAACTATCTCATTCTTGATTTATGTTCTTGTTTACGATTCATCTTCCTCTGTAAATTATTTTCCATCTCTTTAAGTTTCTTTAAAACTGCCATTTACTTAAAACCGATTTATTTCCTAAAAGCCAAATAAAAATTTAAGTTTTTGAACTCACTCAGTGAGTGATATTTGGCAGCTTCGCTGGCATGGGTGTTAAACCCTTTCATTCAGTTGTCTCTGCTTTCTTGGAAACACTCCCTGGGGAGACGATATTTTGCCTATTTGTCTGTTTGTGAGGACAACTTAAATACAAGATCATGTGAGATTTCACCAACAAGTGGCAGTCAATGTTCTACAGCAGCAGATTGGATTCTTATGCTTGATGCCAGTTAGGACATTGATGTGGATTCTGGGACGTTTGGGGGCAAAACAGTTTCACTGTGTTCATGTATTGGTACATTTCTTTTTGACGCAATTGCTTTATCTATTTCTCTCTCTCTCTCTCTCTGTCTCTTTCTCTCTCTCTTACTCTCTATTTCTCTCTCTAGGACATCTCCACGCTCTCTCTCTTTGTCTTCTCTTTCTCTTCTCTCGCTTTCTCGTTCACTCTCTCTCTCTCGCTCTCTCTCTCTCTCTATATATATATATATATATATATATATATATATTATTATTTATAAATATTTATTATGGTCTTTTACGTCTTGACAGACAGTCAGTAATCTGGTCTGTTGTAGATATGGCAGTGGCTGCATCTGTCCTGGAGGGACGTCGACTTTCGTGGCTGATTTTGCCGATTCTCGATTGACAGGGACGACAGCAGTGGACACAGAAACAATGTGATTGGTGGGATGTAGGCTACTTTTATTTGCGTCGCTTGTCTTCCATCTTTGTCGTTAGAACTAGCTTTGATGTGTGGATGACCGTTCTCAATGTCGCTCCCCGAGTAGCTCTATCCTCTGCGTCGCTTGTCTTCCATCTTTATCATCATAACTAGCTTTGATGTGTGGATGCCCGTTTTCATGTCGCTCCCCGTGTAGCTCTATCCTCTGCAATGTCCTCCCAGGTATTTGGATTGATCGCGTTTCAGTAGTTCCGAGTTGGTCACCTTATCTTGCAAACTTAATGTGCATTATAATGCATAGACATCGCATATGAAAACTGTTTAACCTCTTCTCGTGTCTTGCAGATAGTGAACTTGAAATAGAGGGATATACAATGTTAAGGAAAGATAGGATAATTGGAGACAAGACTAAGGGAGGTGGCGTTTTAATATACTGTATAAATTCTGTCAATATAACGATCAAAGATTATTTATCATGTGGTAACAAAAATGAAAGTGTATGGGGAGAAATAGAAAGTGGGGGTGAAAAAACAGTGATTGGAGTGTGCTATAGATGTCCATCAAGTCAAAAAGAGGAAGATGAGGAGCTGATTAGTAGCATAGCAAAGGCAAGTGAAAGGAAATTATTATTAATGGGAGATTTCAACTATCCAGAAATAAAATGGGATATTGCAGAAGCACTTGTAGAGTCAAAACCTTTTGTTACGTGCATAACTGACAATTTTTTAATTCAACATGTAGAAGCAGCCACCAGAGGCAAAAACATACTCGACCTAGTTTTTACCACAGAGGAAAATATGATTGAAAACGTTACCGTTGGGGAACTGTTTGGCTCAAGTGACCATCAAATCATCCGTTGGGATCTTATTGCAGGGAAAGAAGTAAACATAAACACGCGAACATACGACTACTCTAAGGCAGATGTTAAGAGGATGAAAGAGGCAGCGAACCACAAAATCTGGAAAGATATTGTTGTAGGAACAGATGTTGAACAGGAGTGGGAGAGTTTTAAAACAGTTCTAGAAACGCTAAAAGAGGAATGTGTTCCATGTAGGGAGGTAAACCCTAAGCGTAAAAAGTGGATAACTAGATTTGTAGTGAAATGTAGAAGAGCAAAAATTAAAGCATGGCAAAAATATATAGAGGCAGGTAAATCAAAAGAAACATATGTAAAATATTTGGACAAGCAGAACATATATCAGAAAGCGAATAAAACAGCAAAAATAGACTTTGAAAAAAAACTTGCTCAGAGAATCAAGACTGACAGTAAAAGCTTCTTTTCTTATGTTATAAATAAACAAAGAACGAAAGACAAAGTAGGCCCTTTCATAGACAGTACAGGGAAAATAATAAGTGAGAATAGGGAGGCTGCTAATCTGCTCAATCAGTACTTTGGCACAGTCTTCACAATGGAGGACTGCTCCGAGATCCCAGAGCCTATAGATATTTTTCAAAGAGACATGGATACAGCGGGATTAAGATCAATCTGTATTACAGAGGAAATGGTTTTTTAAAAATTGGAGGGGTTGAAAGTGAATAAATGTCCAGGTCAAGATGGTATTCACCCAAAATTGCTGTATGAAATTAGAGACCAACTAGCAAAACCATTGGCTATATTATGTTCTCAATCACTTACAAAGGGGATTGTTCCACGGGATGGAAAAGATGCAGGAGTGATCCCCTTATTCAAAAAAGGCAAAAAATCAGATCCGGCAAATTATAGACCGGTGAGTTTAACGAGCATAGTCTGTAAATTGTTAGAGTCAATAATCAAAGAAAACTTTGTAATGCATTTAGACAAATTTAATCTAATTAGAAATAGTCAGCATGGGTTTACTAGAGGGAGATCATGCTTAACAAATCTATTATAATTCATGGAGGAGGTTACTAAAATCATAGATAAAGGAGAGCCAGTGGATGTTATTTATCTAGACTTTGCAAAGGCCTTTGATAGAGTACCTCATCAAAGATTATTTCGAAAGTTAAAATCACATGGAATAGGTGGGGAAGTTGCCAAATGGATTGAAAATTGGTTAACGGGAAGAAGCCAAAGGTTGGGCATAAATAAGGAGTACTCTGAGTGGAGTGAAGTGAAAAGTGGTGTGCCACAGGGCTCGGTTTTGGGACCAATTTTGTTCTTGATATATATAAATGAATTGGACATTGATATGAGATCCATGATTGCAAAATTTGCTGATGACACAAAACTATGCAGTAGTGTCTCATCTAAAGCGGAAGTGGATATATTGATGTCGGATTTAGATAAAATTCGAGAATGGTCTGTAAGCTGGCAAATGGAGTTTAATGTAGATAAATGCACAGTCATCCACATGGGTAGATCCAATATGGAACATAATTACAGAATGGGAGAAAACAATATTAGAAAGATAGATAAGGAAAGGGACCTAGGGGTTATAATAGATCATACAGGAAAGGTGAGTGAGCAAGTTAAAGTAGCAGTGAAAAAGGCAAATGCAATGTTAGGTATGATAAAAAGAAATATTAAACATATGAGCAAGGAAGTGATCGTCAAACTGTATAAAGCTTCAGTTAGACCTAAATTGGAGTACTGTGTACAGGTGTGGAGCCCTTATCATAGAGGGGACATAAACATGCTAGAAAGAATACAAAAAAGAGCGACAAAGATGATAGTGGGATTCCAGAATTACAGTTATGAGGAACGACTCAGAAAAACAGGCCTACAGTGTCTCGAAGAGAGAAGAATTCGTGGTGACTTAATAAAGGTTTATAAGATGATCAGAGGAATCGATAAATTAGACTATAACAAGTTTTTTAAAATACAGCCACCTACAATAACACGAGGGCATAGCTACAAGCTGACTAAAGAGAGGTCCAGGTTAGATATTAGGAAATATTTCTTTAGTCAGAGAGTGGTGTCTGCTTGGAATGCATTGCCAGGGGAGGTAGTGGGGGCAGGGACAGTTAATGCATTTAAGAAAAAACTGGATGCGCATAGCTTTTAGAGCAAGGTGATGTAAATGTAACTGGTTGTATACAGACTTTGCAGGGTCTTCTAAACCAGTATAAAGACGTTAAGTTAAGTAAGTTAAATCTTGAATGTGTTGTCCATGTTTCCGCTCCGTACAACAGTGTACCTAGCACGAATGCCTGATGTATCAAGATACTTGAATTTAGTATCATATTTCTGTTATTCCATGACCTTTCTTTCAGCCTGCTGAAAGTTGCTGTTGATTGCCCTGTGCGTATATTGATCTCTTCATTGATTGATAGTGTTGCTGTAGAACCAACATATTTGAACACTTGAACTTGATCGAGCGGATCTTCATTTAGCGTAGATGTTTTTACTGGTGCGGTTCCAACTTGTTTTAGGAAAACTGTATCACGCTTACAGTGAGGGAAAATATGACTGTATATACCAGGGCTGCATCATCAACAAACAATAGCTCTCTGATGAGATTATCCGTTGTTTTGGACAGCTCTGAGCCTTGCCAGATTGAACATAGAACCATCGAACCAACTGTGGACAAAGACGTCGCCAATATCATGTCTGAAGGCACAGTGCAGCAAGGCTGCGAAGAAAATTCCAAATATGGAAGGATCAAGGAGGTAGCGCTGTTTCACCCGCTACCGACTTCAAAACTGAATGTATTGCCATCATGTATTTCCATCATGGTAATATTGATTTACTCGTTAGTATTATCTAAACTTCCCTATGGATACTCATTCATCGTTTGTCGTTATCTTGAATCATTGAATCGGTGAGTCACGGACGCACCATCCATAGGTTCATCTATCCTGTGGTTAAAAAATTGGGCAAGTGTTAACCTTTGACCAGTGACGTTTCTCTACTTTGAGTACAACCATGGTACATTATTGGCGTGTGTCGACCAAAGCGTTAATTATAAAGGTGTGTCGCTGTGCGTGCTCGGTGTGTCGCTGTGCGTGCTCGGTGTGTCGCTGTGCGTGCTCGGTGTGTCGCTGTGCGTGCTCGGTGTGTCGTTGTGCGTGCTCGGTGTGTCGCTGTGCGTGCTCAGTGTGTCGTTGTGCCTGGTTAGGGTGGCTCTGTACCTGGTTAGGGTAACTCTGTGCCTGGTCAGGGTGGCGCTGTGCCTGGTCAAGTTGGCGGCGTGTCTGCTCAGGGTGGCGCTGTATCTGGTTAAGGTGGCGCTGTGTCTGCTCAGGGTGGCGCTGTGCCTGGTCAGGATGGCGCTGTGTCTGGTCAGGTTGGCGCTGTGGCTGGTCAGGTTGGCGCTGTGGCTGCTCAGTGTGGCGCTGTGCCTGCTCATGGTGGCGGTGTGCCTGCTCAGGGTGGCGGTGTGTCTGGTCAAGGTGGCGGTGTGCCTGCTCAGGGTGGCGGTGTGTCTGGTCAGGGTGGCGGTGTGTCTGATCAGGGCGGCGATGTGCCTAGTCAAAGTGGCGGTGTGTCTGGTCAGGGTGGCGGTGTCTGGTCAGGGTGGCGATGTGCCTGGTCAGGGTGGCGCTGTGCGTGCTCAGGGTGGCGCTGTATCTGGTTAAGGTTACGGTGTGTCTCCTCGTGGTGTCGCTGTGCCTCCTCAGGGTGGCGCGTGCCTCCTCAGGGTGGCGATGTGCCTGCTCAGGGTGGCGCTGTGCCTGCTCAGGAGGGCGATGTGCCTGGTCAGGGTGGCGCTGTATCTGGTTAAGGTGGCGGTGTGTCTCCTCGGGGTGTCGCTGTGCCTTCTCAGGGTGGCGCTGTGCCTGGTTAAGGTGGCGGTCTGTCTGCTCAGTGTGGCGCTGTATCTGGTTATGGTGGCGCTGTGTTTCCTCAGGGTGGTGCTGTGCCTACTCAGGGTGGCGCTGTGCCTGCTCAGTGTGGCACTGTGCCTGGTCAGGGTGTCGCTGTGCCTGGTTAGGGTGGCGCTGTGCCTGCTCAGGGTGGCACTGTGTCTGGTCAGGTTGGCGCTGTGGCTGGTCAGGTTGGCGCTGTGGCTGGTCAGGTTGGCGCTGTGGCTGGTCAGGGTGGGGCAGTGCCTGGTCAGGGTGGCGGTGTGTCTGCTCAGGGTGGCGCTGTGCCTGCTCATGGTGGCGGTGTGCCTGCTCAGGGTGGCAGTGTGTCTGGTCAAGGTGGCGGTGTGCATGGTCAGGGTGGCCGTGTGTCTGGTCAGGGTGACGGTGTTTCTGGTCAGGGTGGCGATATGCCTTGTCAGGGTAGCGCTGTGCGTGCTCAGGGTGGCGCTGTATCTGGTTAAGGTGGCGGTGTGTCTCCTCGTGGTGTCGCTGTGCCTGCTCAGGATGGCGATGTGCCTGGTCAGTGTGGCGCTGTATCTGGTTTAGGTGGCGGTGTGTCTCCTCGGGGTGTCGCTGTGCCTTCTCAGGGTGGCGCTGTGCCTGGTTAAGGTGGCGGTCTGTCTGGTTAAGGTGGCGGTCTGTCTGCTCAGTGTGGCGCTGTATCTGGTTATGGTGGCGCTGTGTTTCCTCAGGGTGGTGCTGTGCCTACTCAGGGTGGCGCTGTGCCTGCTCAGTGTGGCACTGTGCCTGGTCAGGGTGTCGCTGTGCCTGGTTAGGGTGGCGCTGTGCCTGCTCAGGGTGGCACTGTGTCTGGTCAGGTTGGCGCTGTGGCTGGTCAGGTCGGCGCTGTGGCTGGTCAGGTTGGCGCTGTGGCTGGTCAGGGTGGGGCAGTGCCTGGTCAGGGTGGCAGTGTGTCTGCTCAGGGTGGCGCTGTTCCTGCTCATGGTGGCGGTGTGCCTGGTCAGGGTGGCGGTGTGTCTGGTCAGGGTGACGGTGTTTCTGGTCAGGGTGGCGATGTGCCTGGTTAAGGTGGCGGTCTGTCTGCTCAGTGTGGCGCTGTATCTGGTTATGGTGGCGCTGTGTTTCCTCAGGGTGGTGCTGTGCCTACTCAGGGTGGCGCTGTGCCTGCTCAGTGTGGCACTGTGCCTGGTCAGGATGTCGCTGTGCCTGGTTAGGGTGGCGCTGTGCCTGCTCAGGGTGGCACTGTGTCTGGTCAGGTTGGCGCTGTGGCTGGTCAGGTTGGCGCTGTGGCTGGTCAGGTTGGCGCTGTGGCTGGTCAGGGTGGGGCAGTGCCTGGTCAGGGTGGCGGTGTGTCTGCTCAGGGTGGCGCTGTGCCTGCTCATGGTGGCGGTGTGCCTGCTCAGGGTGGCAGTGTGTCTGGTCAAGGTGGTGGTGTGCCTGGTCAGGGTGGCGGTGTGTCTGGTCAGGGTGACGGTGTTTCTGGTCAGGGTGGCGATATGCCTTGTCAGGGTAGCGCTGTGAGTGCTCAAGGTGGCGCTGTATCTGGTTAAGGTGGTGGTGTGTCTCCTCGTGGTGTCGCTGTGCCTGCTCAGGGTGGCGCGTACCTCCTCAGGGTGGCGATGTGCCTGCTCAGGGTGGCGCTGTGCCTGCTCAGGAGGGCGATGTGCCTGGTCAGGGTGGCGGTCTGTCTGCTCAGTGTGGCGCTGTATCTGGTTATGGTGGCGCTGTGTTTGCTCAGTATGGCGCTGTGCCTGGTCAGGGTGGCGCTGTGTCTGGTCAGGGTGTCGCTGTACCTGGTCAGGATGGTGCTGTGCCTGCTCAGGGTGGCGCTGTGCCTGGTTAAGGTGGCGGTCTGTCTGCTCAGTGTGGCGCTGTATCTGGTTATGGTGGCGCTGTGTTTGCTCAGTGTGGCGCTGTGCCTGGTCAGGGTGGCGCTGTGTCTGGTCAGGGTGTCGCTGTACCTGGTCAGGGTGGTGCTGTGCCTACTCAGGGTGGCGCTGTGTCTGGTCAGGTTGGCGCTGTGGCTGGTCAGGTTGGCGCTGTGGCTGGTCAGGTTGGCGCTGTGGCTGGTCAGCGTGAGGCAGTGCCTGGTCAGGGTGGCGGTATGTCTGCTCAGGGTGGCACTGTGCCTGCTCATGGTGGCGGTGTCTGGTCAGGGTGGCGGTGTGTCTGGTCAGGGCGGCGATGTACCTAGTCAAGGTGGCGGTGTCTGGTCAGGGTGACGGTGTTTCTGGTCAGGGTGGCGATGTGCCTTGTCAGGGTAGCGCTGTGCGTGCTTAGGGTGGCGCTGTATCTGGTTAAGGTGGCGGTGTGTCTCCTCGTGGTGGCGCGTGCCTCCTCAGGGTGGCGATGTGCCTGCTCAGGGTGGCGCTGTGCCTGCTCAGGAGGGCGATGTGCCTGGTCAGGGTGGCGCTGTATCTGGTTAAGGTTGCGGTGTGTCTCCTCGGGGTGTCGCTGTGCCTTCTCAGGGTGGCGCTGTGCCTGGTTAAGGTGGCGGTCTGTCTGCTCAGTGTGGCGCTGTATCTGGTTATGGTGGCGCTGTGTTTCCTCAGGGTGGTGCTGTGCCTACTCAGGGTGGCGCTGTGTCTGGTCAGGTTGGCGCTGTGGCTGGTCAGGTTGGCGCTGTGGCTGGTCAGTTTGGCGCTGTGGCTGGTCAGGGTGGGGCAGTGCCTGGTCAGGGTGGCGGTGTGTCTGCTCAGGGTGGCGCTGTGCCTGCTCATGGTTGCGGTGTGCCTGCTCAGGGTGGCAGTGTGTCTGGTCAAGGTGGCGGTGTGCCTGGTCAGGGTGGCGGTGTGTCTGGTCAGGGTGACGGTGTTTCTGGTCAGGGTGGCGATGTGCCTTGTCAGGGTAGCGCTGTGCGTGCTCAGGGTGGCGCTGTATCTGGTTAAGGTGGCGGTGTGTCTCATCGGGGTGTCGCTCTGCCTTCTCAGGGTGGCGCTGTGCCTGGTTAAGGTGGCGGTCTGTCTGCTCAGTGTGGCGCTGTATCTGGTTATGGTGGCGCTGTTTTTCCTCAGGGTGGTGCTGTGCCTACTCAGGGTGGCGCTGTGTCTGGTCAGGTTGGCGCTGTGGCTGGTCAGGTTGGCGCTGTGGCTGGTCAGGTTGGCGCTGTGGCTGGTCAGGGTGGGGCAGTGCCTGGTCAGGGTGGCGGTGTGTCTGCTCAGGGTGGCGCTGTGCCTGCTCATGGTGGCGGTGTGCCTGCTCAGGGTGGCAGTGTGTCTGGTCAAGGTGGCGGTGTGCCTGGTCAGGGTGGCGGTGTGTCTGGTCAGGGTGACGGTGTTTCTGGTCAGGGTGGCGATGTGCCTTGTCAGGGTAGCGCTGTGCGTGCTCAGGGTGGCGCTGTATCTGGTTAAGGTGGCGGTGTGTCTCCTCGTGGTGTCGCTGTGCCTGCTCAGGGTGGCGCGTACCTCCTCAGGGTGGCGCTGTGCCTGCTCAGGATGGCGATGTGCCTGGTCAGGGTGGCGCTGTATCTGGTTAAGGTGGCGGTGTGTCTCCTCGGGGTGTCGCTGTGCCTTCTCAGGGTGACGCTATGCCTGGTTAAGGTGGCGGTCTGTCTGCTCAGTGTGGCGCTGTATCTGGTTATGGTGGCGCTGTGTTTGCTCAGTTCTGCGCTGTGCCTGGTCAGGGTGGCGCTGTGTCTGGTCAGGGTGTCGCTGTACCTGGTCAGGGTGGTGCTGTGCCTGCTCAGGGAGGCGCTGTGCCTGCTCAGTGTGGCACTGTGCCTGGTCAGGGTGGCGCTGTCTGGTCAGGGTGTCGCTGTGCCTGGTTAGGGTGGCGCTGTGCCTGCTCAGGGTGGCGCTGTGTCTGGTCAGGTTGGCGCTGTGGCTGGTCTGGTTGGCGCTGTGGCTGGTCAGGTTGGCGCTGTGGCTGGTCAGCGTGAGGCAGTGCCTGGTCAGGGTGGCGGTGTGTCTGCTCAGGGTGGCACTGTGCCTGCTCATGGTGGCGGTGTGCCTGCTCTGGTTGGCGGTGTGTCTGGTCAAGGTGGCGGTGTGCCTGGTCAGGGTGGCGGTGTGTCTGGTCAGGGTGGCGGTGTGTCTGGTCAGGGCGGCGATGTACCTAGTCAAGGTGGCGGTGTCTGGTCAGGGTGACGGTGTTTCTGGTCAGGGTGGCGATGTGCCTTGTCAGGGTAGCGCTGTGCGTGCTCAGGGTGGCGCTGTATCTGGTTAAGGTGGCGGTGTGTCTCCTCGTGGTGTCGCTGTGCCTGCTCAGGGTGGCGCGTACCTCCACAGGGTGGCGATGTGCCTGCTCAGGGTGGCGCTGTACCTGCTCAGGATGGCGATGTGCCTGGTCAGGGTGGCGCTGTATCTGGTTAAGGTGGCGGTGTGTCTCCTCGGGGTGTCGCTGTGCCTTCTCAGGGTGACGCTATGCCTGGTTAAGGTGGCGGTCTGTCTGCTCAGTGTGGCGCTGTATCTGGTTATGGTGGCGCTGTGTTTGCTCAGTGTGGCGCTATGCCTGGTCAGGGTGGCGCTGTGTCTGGTCAGGGTGTCGCTGTACCTGGTCAGGTTGGTGCTGTGCCTACTCAGGGTGGCGCTGTGCCTGCTCAGTGTGGCACTGTGCTTGGTCGGGGTGGCGCTGTCTGGTCAGGGTGTTGCTGTGCCTGGTCAGGGTTGCGCTGTGCCTGCTCAGAGTGGCGCTGTGCCTGGTCAGGGTGGCGCTGTGTCTGGTCAGGTTGGCGCTGTGGTTGGTCAGGTTGGCGCTGTGGCTGGTCAGGGTGGGGCAGTGCCTGGTCAGGTTGGCGGTGTGTCTGCTCAGGGTGGCGCTGTGCCTGCTCATGGTGGCGGTGTGCCTGCTCTGGGTGGCGGTGTGTCTGGTCAAGTTGGCGGTGTGCCTGGTCAGGGTGGCGGTGTGTCTGGTCAGGGTGGCGGTGTATCTGATCAGGGCGGCGATGTACCTAGTCAAGGTGGCGGTGTGTCTGGTCAGGGTGACGGTGTTTCTGGTCAGGGTGGCGATGTGCCTTGTCAGGGTAGCGCTGTGCGTGCTCAGGGTGGCGCTGTATCTGGTTAAGGTGGCGGTGTGTCTCCTCGTGGTGTCGCTGTGCCTGCTCAGGGTGGCGCGTACCTCTTCAGGGTGGCGATGTGCCTGCTCAGGGTGGCGCTGTGCCTGCTCAGGATGGCGATGTGCCTGGTCAGGGTGGCGCTGTATCTGGTTAAGGTGGCGGTGTGTCTCCTCGGGGTGTCGCTGTGCCTTCTCAGGGTGACGCTGTGCCTGGTTAAGGTGGCGGTCTGTCTGCTCAGTGTGGCGCTGTATCTGGTTAGAGTGGCGCTGTGTCTGGTCAGGGTGTCGCTGTACCTGGTCAGGGTGGTGCTGTGCCTACTCAGGGATGCGCTATGCCTGCTCAGTGTGGCACTGTGCCTGGTCAGGGTGGCGCTGTCTGGTCAGGGTGTCGCTGTGCCTGGTCAGGGTGGCGCTGTGCCTTGTCAGGGTGGCGCTGTGTCTGGTCAGGTTGGCGCTGTGGCTGGTCAGGTTGGCGCTGTGGCTGGTCAGGGTATGGCAGTGCCTGGTCAGGGTGTCGGTGTGTCTGCTCAGGGTGGCGCTGTGCCTGCTCATGGTGGCGGTGTGCCTGCTCTGGGTGGCGGTGTGTCTGGTCAAGGTGGCGGTGTGCCTGGTCAATGTGGCGGTGTGTCTGGTCAGAGTGGCGGTGTGTCTGATCAGGGCGGCGATGTACTTAGTCAAGGTGGCGGTGTGCTAGGTCAGGGTGACGGTGTTTCTGGTCAGGGTGGCGATGTGCCTTGTCAGGGTAGCGCTGTGCGTGCTCAGTGTGGCGCTGTATCTGGTTAAGGTGGCGGTGTGTCTCCTCGTGGTGTCGCTGTGCCTGCTCAGGGTGGCGCGTACTTCCTCAGGGTAGCGATGTGCCTGCTCAGGGTGGCGCTGTGCCTGGTCAGGGTGGCGCTGTCCGGTCAGGGTGTCGCTGTACCTGGCCAGGGTGGTGCTGTGCCTACTCAGGGTGGCGCTGTGCCTGCTCAGTGTGGCACTGTGCCTGGTCAGGGTGGCGCTGTCTGGTCAGGGTGTCGCTGTGCCTGGTCAGGGTGGCGCTGTGCCTGCTCAGAGTGGCGCTGTGCCTGGTCAGGGTGGCGCTGTGTCTGGTCAGGTTGGCGCTGTGGCTGGTCAGGTTGGCGCTGTGGCTGGTCAGGGTGGGGCAGTGCCTGGTCAGGGTGTCGGTGTGCCTGCTCATGGTGGCGGTGTGCCTCCTCTGGGTGGCGGTGTGTCTGGTCAAGGTGACGGTGTGCCTGGTCAGGGTGGCGGTGTGTCTGGTCAGGGTGGCGGTGTGTCTGATCAGGGCGGCGATGTACCTAGTCAAGGTGGCGGTGTGTCTGGTCAGGGTGACGGTGTTTCTGGTCAGGGTGGCGATGTGCCTTGTCAGGGTAGCGCTGTGCGTGCTCAGTGTGGCGCTGTATCTGGTTAAGGTGGTGGTGTGTCTCCTCGGGCTGTCGCTGTGCCTGCTCTGGGTGGTCGTACCTCCTCATGGTGGCGATGTGCCTGCTCAGGGTGGCGCTGTGCCTGCTCAGGATGGCGATGTTCCTGGTCAGGGTGGCGCTGTATCTGGTTAAGGTGGCGGTGTGTCTTCTCGGGGTGTCGCTGTGCCTTCTCAGGGTGGCGCTGTGGCTGGTTAAGGTGGCGGTCTGTCTGGTATATGTGGCGCTGTATCTGATTATGGTGGCGCTGTGTTTGCTCAGTGTGGCGCTGTGCCTGGTGAGGGTGGCGCCGTGCCTGGTCAGGGTGTCGCTGTACCTGGTCAGGGTGGTGCTGTGCCTACTCAGGGTGGCGCTGTGCCTGCTCAGTGTGGCACTGTGCCTGCTCAGTGTGGCACTGTGCCTGGTCAGGGTGGCGCTGTGCCTGGTCAAAGTGGCGCTGTGTCTGGTCAGGTTGGCGCTGTGGCTGGTTAGGTTGGCGCTGTTGCTGGTCAGGGTGGCGCTGTGCCTGGTCAGGGTGGTGGTGTGTCTGCTCAGGGTGGCGCTGTGCCTGCTCATGGTGGCGGTGTGCCTGCTCAGGGGGGCGGTGTGTCTGGTCAAGGTGGCGGTGTGCCTGCTCAGGGTGGCGGTGTGTCTGGTCAGGGTGGCGGTGTGTCTGGTCAGGGCGGAGATGTACCTAGTCAAGGTGGCGGTGTGTCTGGTCAGGGTGACAGTGTTTGTGGTCAGGGTGGCGATGTGCCTTGTCAGGGTAGCGCTGTGCGTGCTCAGGGTGGCGCTGTATCTGGTTATGGTGGCGCTGTGTTTGCTCAGTGTGGCGCTGTGCCTGGTCAGGGTGGCGCTGTGTCTGGTCAGGGTGTCGCTGTACCTGGTCAGGGTGGTGCTGTGCCTACTCAGGGTGGCGCTGTGCCGGCTCAGTGTGGCACTGTGCCGGGTCAGGGTGGCGCTGTCTGGTCAGGGTGTCGCTGTGCCTGGTCAGGGTGGCGCTGTGCCTGCTCAGAGTGGCGCTGTGCCTGGTCAGGGTAGCGCTGTGTCTGGTCAGGTTGGCGCTGTGGCTGGTCAGGTTAGCGCTGTGGCTGGTCAGGGTGGGGCAGTGCCTGGTCAGGTTGGCGGTGTGTCTGCTCAGGGTGGCGCTGTGCCTGCTCATGGTGGCGGTGTGCCTGCTCTGGGTGGCGGTGTGTCTGGTCAAGGTGGCGGTGTGCCTGGTCAGGGTGGCGGTGTGTCTGGTCAAGGTGACGGTGTGCCTGGTCAGGGTGGCGGTGTGTCTGGTCAGGGTGGCGGTGTGTCTGATCAGGGCAGCGATGTACCTAGTCAAGGTGGCGGTGTGTCTGGTCAGGGTGACGGTGTTTCTGGTCAGGGTGGCGATGTGCCTTGTCAGGGTAGCGCTGTGCGTGCTCAGTGTGGCGCTGTATCTGGTTAAGGTGGCGGTGTGTCTCCTCGGGTTGTCGCTGTGCCTGCTCAGGGTGGTCGTACCTCCTCAGTGTGGCGATGTGCCTGCTCAGGGTGGCGCTGTGCCTGCTCAGGATGGCGATGTTCCTGGTCAGGGTGGCGCTGTATCTGGTTAAGGTGGCGGTGTGTCTTCTCGGGGTGTCGCTGTGCCTTCTCAGGGTGGCGCTGTGGCTGGTTAAGGTGGCGGTCTGTCTGCTATGTGTGGCGCTGTATCTGGTTATGGTGGCGCTGTGTTTGCTCAGTGTGGCGCTGTGCCTGGTGAGGGTTGCGCTGTGCCTGGTCAGGGTGTCGCTCTACCTGGTCAGGGTGGTGCTGTGCCTACTCAGGGTGGCGCTGTGCCTGCTCAGTGTGGCGCTGTCTGGTCAGGGTGTCGCTGTGCCTGGTCAGGGTGGCGCTGTGCCTGCTCAAGGTGGCGCTCTGCCTGGTCAAAGTGGCGCTGTGTCTGGTCAGGTTGGCGCTGTGGCTGGTCAGGTTGGCGCTGTTGCTGGTCAGGGTGGCGCTGTGCCTGGTCAGGGTGGCGGTGTGTCTGCTCAGGGTGGCGCTGTGCCTGCTCATGGTGGCGGTGTGCCTGCTCAGGGGGGCGGTGTGTCTGGTCAAGGTGGCGGTGTGCCTGCTCAGGGTGGCGTTGTGTCTGGTCAGGGTGGCGGTGTGTCTGGTCAGGGCGGTGATGTACCTAGTCAAGGTGGCGGTGTGTCTGGTCAGGGTGACAGTGTTTCTGGTCGGGGTGGCGATGTGCCTTGTCAGGGTAGCACGGTGCGTGCTCAGGGTGGCGCTGTATCTGGTTAAGGTGGCGGTGTGTCTCCTCGTGATGGCGCTGTGCCTGCTCAGGGTGGCGCGTGGCTTCTCAGGGTGGCGCTGTGCCTGCTCAGGATGGCGATGTGCCTGGTCAGGGTGGCGCTGTATCTGGTTAAGGTGGCGGTGTGTCTCCTCGGAGTGTCGCTGTGCCTGCTCAGGGTGGCGCTGTGCCTGGTTAAGGTGGCGGTGTGTCTGCTCAGGGTGGCGCTGTATCTAGGTATGGTGGCGCTGTGTTTGCTCAGGGTGGCGCTGTGCCTGGTCAGGGTGGCGCTGTGCCTGGTCAGGGTGTCGCTGTACCTGGTCAGGGTGGCGCTGTGCCTACTCAGGGTGGCGCTGTGCCTGCTCAGGGTGGCACTGTGCCTGGTCAGGGCGGCGCTGTCTGGTCAGTTTGTCGCTGTGCCTGGTCAGGGTGGCGGTGTCTGCTCAGGGTGGCACTGTGCCTGCTCATGGTGGCGGTGTGCCTGCTCAGGGTGGCGGTGTGTCTGGTCAAGGTGGCGGTGTGCCTGGTCAGGGTGGCGGTGTGTCTGGTCAGGGTGGCGGTGTGTCTGGTCAGGGCGGCGATGTACCTAGTCAAGGTGGCGGTGTCTGGTCAGGGTGACGGTGTTTCTGGTCAGGGTGGCGATGTGCCTTGTCAGGGTAGCGCAGTGCGTGCTCAGGGTGGCGCTGTATCTGGTTAAGGTTGCGGTGTGTCTCCTCGTGGTGTCGCTGTGTCTGCTCAGGGTGGCGCGTACCTCCTCAGGGTGGCGATGTGCCTGCTCAGGGTGGCGCTGTACCTGCTCAGGATGGCGATGTGCCTGGTCAGGGTGGCGCTGTATCTGGTTAAGGTAGCGGTGTGTCTCCTCGGGGTGTCGCTGTGCCTTATCAGGGTGACGCTATGCATGGTTAAGGTGGCGGTCTGTCTGCTCAGTGTGGCGCTGTATCTGGTTATGGTGGCGCTGTGTTTGCTCAGTGTGGCGCTGTGCCTGGTCAGGGTGGCGCTGTGTCTGGTCAGGGTGTCGCTGTACCTGGTCAGGGTGGTGCTGTGCCTACTCAGGGTGGCGCTGTGCCTGCTCAGTGTGGCACTGTGCTTGGTCAGGGTGGCGCTGTCTGGTCAGGGTGTCGCTGTGCCTGGTCAGGGTGGCGCTGTGCCTGGTCAAAGTGGCGCTGTGTCTGGTCAGGTTGGCGCTGTGGTTGGTCAGGTTGGCGCTGTGGCTGGTCAGGGTGGGGCAGTTCCTGGTCAGGTTGGCGGTGTTTCTGCTCAGGGTGGCGGTGTGCCTGCTCTGGGTGGCGGTGTGTCTGGTCAAGGTGGCGGTGTGCCTGGTCAGGGTGGCGGTGTGTCTGGTCAGGGTGGCGGTGTATCTGATCAGGGCGGCGATGTACCTAGTCAAGGTGGCGGTGTGTCTGGTCAGGGTGACGGTGTTTCTGGTCAGGGTGGCGATGTGCCTTGTCAGGGTAGCGCTGTGCGTGCTCAGGGTGGCGCTGTATCTGGTTAAGGTGGCGGTGTGTCTCCTCGTGGTGTCGCTGTGCCTGCTCAGGGTGGCGCGTACCTCTTCAGGGTGGCGATGTGCCTGCTCAGGGTGGCGCTGTGCCTGCTCAGGATGGCGATGTGCCTGGTCAGGGTGGCGCTGTATCTGGTTAAGGTGGCGGTGTGTCTCCTCGGGGTGTCGCTGTGCCTTCTCAGGGTGACGCTGTGCCTGGTTAAGGTGGCGGTCTGTCTGCTCAGTGTGGCGCTGTATCTGGTCAGAGTGGCGCTGTGTCTGGTCAGGGTGTCGCTGTACCTGGTCAGGGTGGTGCTGTGCCTACTCAGGGATGCGCTGTGCCTGCTCAGTGTGGCACTGTGACTGGTCAGGGTGGCGCTGTCTGGTCAGGGTGTCGCTGTGCCTGGTCAGGGTGGCGCTGTGCCTGGTCAGGGTGGCGCTGTGTCTGGTCAGGTTGGCGCTGTGGCTGGTCAGGTTGGCGCTGTGGCTGGTCAGGTTGGGGCAGTGCCTGGTGAGGGTGGCGGTGTGTCTGCTCAGGGTGGCGGTGTGTCTGGTCAGAGTGGCGGTGTGTCTGGTCAAGGTGGCGGTGTGCCTGGTCAGGGTGGCGGTGTGTCTGGTCAGAGTGGCGGTGTGTCTGATCAGGGCGGCGATGTACTTAGTCAAGGTGGCGGTGTGTCTGGTCAGGGTGACGGTGTTTCTGGTCAGGATGGCGATGTGCCTTGTCAGGGTAGCGCTGTGCGTGCTCAGTGTGGCGCTGTATCTGGTTAAGGTGGCGGTGCGTCTCCTCGTGGTGTCGCTGTGCTTGCTCAGGGTGGCGCGTACTTCCTCAGGGTAGCGATGTGCCTGCTCAGGGTGGCGCTGTGCCTGGTCAGGGTGGCGCTGTGTCTGGTCAGGGTGTCGCTGTACCTGGTCATGGTGGTGCTGTGCTTACTCAGGGTGGCGCCGTGCCTGCTCAGTGTGGCACTGTTCCTGGTCAGGGTGGCGCTGTCTGGTCAGGGTGTCGCTGTGCCTGGTCAGGGTGGCGCTGTGCCTGCTCAGAGTGGCGCTGTGCCTGGTCAGGGTGGCGCTGTGTCTGGTCAGGTTGGCGCTGTTGCTGGTCAGGTTGGCGCTGTGGCTGGTCAGGGTGGGGCAGTGCCTGGTCAGGGTGGCGGTGTGTCTGCTCAGGGTGGCGCTGTGCCTGCTCATGGTGGCGGTGTGCCTCCTCTGGGTGGCGGTGTGTCTGGTCAAGGTGACGGTGTGCCTGGTCAGGGTGGCGGTGTGTCTGGTCAGGGTGGCGGTGTGTCTGATCAGGGCGGCGATGTACCTAGTCAAGGTGGCGGTGTGTCTGGTCAGGGTGACGGTGTTTCTGGTCAGGGTGGCGATGTTCCTTGTCAGGGTAGCGCTGTGCGTGCTCAGTGTGGCGCTGTATCTGGTTAAGGAGGCGGTGTGTCTCCTCGGGTTGTCGCTGTGCCTGCTCAGGGTGGTCGTACCTCCTCATGGTGGCCATGTGCCTGCTCAGGGTGGCGCTGTGCCTGCTCAGGATGGCGATGTTCCTGGTCAGGGTGGCGCTGTATCTGGTTAAGGTGGCGGTGTGTCTTCTCGGGGTGTCGCTGTGCCTTCTCAGGGTGGCGCTGTGCCTGGTCAGGGTGGGCGCTGTGCCTGGTCAGGGTGGCGCTGTCTGGTCAGGGTGTCGCTGTGCCTGGTCAGGGTGGCGCTGTGCCTGCTCAGGGTGGCGCTGTGCCTGGTCAAAGTTGCGCTGTGTCTGGTCAGGTTGGCGCTGTGGCTGGTCAGGTTGGCGCTGTTGCTGGTCAGGGTGGCGCTGTGCCTGGTCAGGGTGGCGGTGTGTCTGCTCAGGGTGGCGCTGTGCCTGCTCATGATGGCGGTGTGCCTGCTCAGGGGGGCGGTGTGTCTGGTCAAGGTGGCGGTGTGCCTGCTCAGTGTGGCGGTGTGTCTGGTCAGGGTGGCGGTGTGTCTGGTCAGGGCGGTGATGTACCTAGTCAAGGTGGCGGTGTGTCTGGTCAGGGTGACAGTGTTTCTGGTCAGGGTGGCGATGTGCCTTGTCAGGGTAGCGCTGTGCGTGCTCAGGGTGGCGCTGTATCTGGTTATGGTGGCGCTGTGTTTGCTCAGTGTGGCGCTGTGCCTGGTCAGGGTGGCGCTGTGTCTGGTCAGGGTGTCGCTGTACCTGGTCAGGGTGGTGCTGTGCCTACTCAGGGTGGCGCTGTGCCTGCTCAGTGTGGCACTGTGCCTGGTCAGGGTGGCGCTGTCTGGTCAGGGTGTCGCTGTGCCTGGTCAGGGTGGCGCTGTGCCTGCTCAGAGTGGCGCTGTGCCTGGTCAGGGTGGCGCTGTGTCTGGTCAGGTTGGCGCTGTGGCTGGTCAGGTTAGCGCTGTGGCTGGTCAGGGTGGGGCAGTGCCTGGTCAGGTTGGCGGTGTGTCTGCTCAGGGTGGCGCTGTGCCTGCTCATTGTGGCGGTGTGCCTGCTCTGGGTGGCGGTGTGTCTGGTCAAGGTGGCGGTGTGCCTGGTCAGGGTGGCGGTGTGTCTGGTCAAGGTGGCGCTGTCTGGTCAGGGTGTCGCTGTGCCTGGTCAGGGTGGCGCTGTGCCTGCTCAGAGTGGCGCTGTGCCTGGTCAGGGTGGCGCTGTGTCTGGTCAGGTTGGCGCTGTGGCTGGTCAGGTTAGCGCTGTGGCTGGTCAGGGTGGGGCAGTGCCTGGTCAGGTTGGCGGTGTGTCTGCTCAGGGTGGCGCTGTGCCTGCTCATGGTGGCGGTGTGCCTGCTCTGGGTGGCGGTGTGTCTGATCAAGGTGGCGGTGTGCCTGGTCAGGGTGGCGGTGTGTCTGGTCAGGGTGGCGATGTGCCTTGTCAGGGTAGCGCTGTGCGTGCTCAGTGTGGCGCTGTATCTGGTTAAGGTGGCGGTGTGTCTCCTCGGGTTGTCGCTGTGCCTGCTCAGGGTGGTCGTACCTCCTCAGGGTGGCGATGTGCCTGCTCAGGGTGGCGCTGTGCCTGCTCAGGATGGCGATGTTCCTGGTCAGGGTGGCGCTGTATCTGGTTAAGGTGGCGGTGTGTCTTCTCGGGGTGTCGCTGTGCCTTCTCAGGGTGGCGCTGTGGCTGGTTAAGGTGGCGGTATGTCTGCTATGTGTGGCGCTGTATCTGGTTATGGTGGCGCTGTGTTTGCTCAGTGTGGCGCTGTGCCTGGTGAGGGTGGCGCTGTGCCTGGTCAGGGTGTCGCTGTACCTGGTCAGGGTGGTGCTGTGCCTACTCAGGGTGGAGATGTGCCTGCTCAGTGTGGCGCTGTCTGGTCAGGGT
Source organism: Ariolimax columbianus (assembly GCA_036924085.1). Classification (NCBI taxonomy): domain Eukaryota; kingdom Metazoa; phylum Mollusca; class Gastropoda; order Stylommatophora; family Arionidae; genus Ariolimax; species Ariolimax columbianus. The sequence goes on along the minus strand of JAVGWX010000024.1, from coordinate 12,069,322 downwards.
GTCGCTGTGCCTGGTCAGGGTGGCGCTGTGCCTGCTCAGGGTGGCGCTGTGCCTGGTCAAAGTGGCGCTGTGTCTGGTCAGGTTGGCGCTGTGGCTGGTCAGGTTGGCGCTGTTGCTGGTCAGGGTGGCGCTGTGCCTGGTCAGGGTGGCGGTGTGTCTGCTCAGGGTGGCGCTGTGCCTGCTCATGGTGGCGGTGTGCCTGCTCAGGGGGGCGGTGTGTCTGGTCAAGGTGGCGGTGTGCCTGCTCAGGGTGGCGGTGTGTCTGGTCAGGGTGGCGGTGTGTCTGGTCAGGGCGGTGATGTACCTAGTCAAGGTGGCGGTGTGTCTGGTCAGGGTGACAGTGTTTCTGGTCAGGGTGGCGATGTGCCTTGTCAGGGTAGCGCTGTGCGTGCTCAGGGTGGCGCTGTATCTGGTTAAGGTGGCGGTGTGTCTCCTCGTGATGGCGCTGTGCCTGCTCAGGGTGGCGCGTGGCTTCTCAGGGTGGCGCTGTGCCTGCCCAGGATGGCGATGTGCCTGGTCAGGGTGTCGCTGTATCTGGTTAAGGTGGCGGTGTGTCTCCTTGGAGTGTCGCTGTGCCTGCTCAGGGTGGCGCTGTGCCTGTTTAAGGGGGCGGTGTGTCTGCTCAGGGTGGCGCTGTATCTAGTTATGGTGGCGCTGTGTTTGCTCAGGGTGGCGCTGTGCCTGATCAGGGTGGCGCTGTGCCTGGTCAGGGTGTCGCTGTACCTGGTCAGGGTGGCGCTGTGCCTACTCAGGGTGGCGCTGTGCCTGCTCAGGGTGGCACTGTGCCTGGTCAGGGCGGCGCTGTCTGGTCAGGGTGTCGCTGTGCCTGGTCAGGGTGGCGCTGTGCCTGCTCAGAGTGGCGCTGTTGCTGGTCAGGGTGGCGCTGTGCCTGGTCAGGGTGGCGGTGTGTCTGCTCAGGGTGGCGCTGTGCCTGCTCATGGTGGCGGTGTGCCTGCTCAGGGGGGCGGTGTGTCTGGTCAAGGTGGCGGTGTGCCTGCTCATGGTGGCGGTGTGTCTGGTCAGGGTGGCGGTGTGTCTGGTCAGGGCGGTGATGTACCTAGTCAAGGTGGCGGTGTTTCTGGTCAGGGTGGCGATGTGCCTTGTCAGGGTAGCGCTGTGCGTGCTCAGGGTGGCGCTGTATCTGGTTAAGGTGGCGGTGTGTCTCCTCGTGGTGTCGCTGTGCCTGCTCAGGGTGGCGCGTGCCTTCTCAGGGTGGCGCTGTGCCTGCTCAGGATGGCGATGTGCCTGGTCAGGGTGGTGCTGTATCTGGTTAAGGTGGCGGTGTGTCTCCTCGGGGTGTCGCTGTGCCTGCTCAGGGGGGCGCTGTGCCTGGTTAAGGTGGCGGTGTGTCTGCTCAGGGTGGCGCTGTATCTAGTTATGGTGGCGCTGTGTTTGCTCAGGGTGGCGCTGTGCCTACTCAGGGTGGCGCTGTGCCTGCTCAGTGGGCACTGTGACTGGTCAGGGTTGCGCTGTCTGGTCAGGGTGTCGCTGTGCCTACTCAGGGTGGCGCTGTACCTGCTCAGGGTGGCGCTGTGCCTGGTCAGGGTGGCGCTGGGCCTGCTCAGGGTGGCGCTGTGCCTGGTCAGGGTGGCGCTGATCAGATAAAATAACAAGCGCTCTAGAGTGTGTTTTAGTGATACCCGGACGATGGACTGGTAGTTGTGCTCCACCCATTCCCTTTTGGGATAGCATGGGCCTGCATAAGGCTAAGGAAGACAAGTGCGCCCGAACCAACACATGTCAACACCCTTGGTGGTCCAAGGAGATTGAGGCCGCATGGAGAAACAAGACGACTGTCACAAAGGGTGGGCAGCAGAAGAGAAGACTCACAAACGTCACTTTAGAGAGAAGAATGGAGGTGGAGACCAGAAAGAAAAGGGTCACTGAAGATTTCAAAGATATGGTCAGACCAGCAAAACAGCAGCGGGAGACATTTACGGAAGTGGTGGCGACGGATAGAGCAATGCATAAATTCTGGCAATTACATAGGGCATTGAACCGGAAGATGGTTAGAAGATCAAGTGTGTAATTGAGAGATGTTGGGACAGTTCAGTTCAGTTCATCCCGTAACCCATTGGGTCGTTAGGGCACACATGAAGACATGAAAATCTCACACCAGCTCTCTCTGTCTGTCGCCTCCTGACGTATCTCACCGGGACGAAGGCCTAACTACTCAGTGATGTTGTCCACCCATCTCTTCCTTGGACGTCCTCGCCCTCTCTGTCCCGGTACGGATCCAAAGAGTATCGAGTTGGGAATTCCGTTGGACATCGCGGCGTGCCCGCATCAGGTCATCTTTCGTCTTTTTATAGTTGTGAACAGGTGCTTGGGGCAGGTGCTGACAAGGAGAACTGAAGAACTATTTCTGACAGGTACCTTCAGCATGTGTTGACAAAGAGAACTGAAGATCTATTTCTGACTGCTACCTTCAGCATGTGCTGACAAAGAGAACTGAAGATCTATTTCTGACTGCTACCTACAGCATGTGCTGACAAAGAGAACTGAAGATCTATTTCTGACTGCTACCTTCAGCATGTGCTGACAAAGAGAACTGAAGATCTATTTCTGACTGCTACCTTCAGCATGTGCTGACAAAGAGAACTGAAGATCTATTTCTGACTGCTACCTTCAGCATGTGCTGACAAAGAGAACTGAAGATCTATTTCTGACAGGTACCTTCAGCAGGTGCTGACAAAGAGAACTGACTGAAGATCTATTTCTGACAGGTACATTCAGCTGGTGCTGACAAAGTGACAAAGAGAACTGAAGATCTATTTTGACAGGTACCTTCAGGAGACTCACCAAGAGGACATCGGTCAACCCAAGGAACTGGTTACAAATCTAGGAACAATGGAGGCGAAGTACGACCTGATTAGTGTTGAGGTCAGACACTCCATAAGGGATCAAGATGCTGCAGTGGTCCGCGAACCAGAGCTGCCAAGACCCTTCTACACCTCCACGTGGTGATCCTGCATAACAGGCTGCAGCAGGGCAGACTGTCTAAGGAGAAAGGACCGAAGAGAGAATGCTAACCCAGTACTCAAAAAATGCTTGCTGAAGTCGGATGTGTTGGACCGAAAGGTGCAAATATCGCAGCCAAGCTGTAAACTACGACACAACGCATTCCGTTCTCTGAACTACATTCTGCTACTTAAGCCCTTTCAGGGTTTAATAGTGGGAGATTGAGAACGAACGAAGAAGAAGAAAACGAGGAAGACACTCCATAAAGACTCTTTAGAGTCATTATCTGGCACTCCCTGCAACCCTGCTGTTTCCAAGCGAATCGACTCTGTCCTTGTCTTGGATATCTTCAGGTGAGACGAGATGGGAAAGTGCAAAATGGGCAAGGCACTTTCTCTATATCGGCTGTTCAATGGCTGCCCAGCTAAACTAGGTCAAAATACAGTTGGGAAGGACACCTTATCTCAGTGTACAGATCTAACACAATTCTAGAGGCGAAAATGCATCTTAAAACTTGGCACGTAGAACATTAGTACCATGTGTCCTGAAATTAGCATACACAAAGTGACTCAGGACACATACACGAAGTGACTCAGGACACATACACGAAGTGACTCAGGACACATACACGAAGTGACTCAGGACACATACACGAAGTGACTCAGGACACATACACGAAGTGACTCAGGACATATACACAAAGTGACTCAGGACACATACACAAAGTGACTCAGGACACATACACAAAGTGACGCAGGACACATACACAAAGTGACTCAGGACACATACACAAAGTGACTCAGGACACATACACAAAGTGACTCAGGACACATACACAAAGTGATTCAGGACACATACACAAAGTGACTCAGGACACATACACAAAGTGACTCAGGACACATACACGAAGATACTCAGGACACATACACAAAGTGACTCAGGACACATACACGAAGATACTCAGGACACATACAAAAAGTGACTCATGACACATACACAAAGTGACGCAGGACACATACACAAACAAAACTGCCACCATAGACTTTGAGCTCGGAAAACTGGGTGTAGACATTGCTGCCCTGCAGGAAACTAGACTTAGAGGGAGTGGTACAGTTAAAGTCAAACATGACACCTTATTCTGGTGGAGTCTTGATGCAGAGAAATCCAGAAAACTAAAAAAAAAGCAGGTCCTACGCTTCTCTCAGGCTTCACACGAGAGCAGGAAAACTGAACATAGGCAGGTCATACGCTTCCCTCAGCCTTCACACGAGAGCAAGAAAACTGAACATAGTCAGTGCTTTCGCTCCAACGTTAACAAGCCCATTTGAAGCAATAGACTCATTCTATGATCGTCTTCAAAGAATTACAAACTATTTTCTAAAAGATGAGGAATTAATTATTATGGGTGATCTCACTGTTGGAGCAGAGTAGCTCATCTGGCTCACGTGCTTGGGTCATCATGGTACAGCCAAGTAAATTGAAACTGTCAGAGGTTGCTGGAGTTTTGCTTAAGAAATCATATGTGCGTTACCTACACCTATTTTCAGGTTAAAAACTGTCACAAAGTTGCATGGCGTAACCCGTAACCTAAGATCAGGGCATTGACACCAACTCGACTTTGTTCTTGTACGCAGGCACCACGTAAACGCGGTAAAAATAACTCTAGCTTATCACAGCGCTGAGGAAACTATGAGCCGGAGGATAATGAAATTTTGCAAACTTTACGGTTGGTATGTGTTGTTTACACCAGAAATGTCGTCATCATGTGCATCGTACGTATGTTCATTAGTTTGGTCCGGTTTCATTTGAACACGTCTAAAATAAATAGGATTGCCATCCTGTCAGTCTCGAGAGACAGATTCTGGAAAGATCCTGGCCACCAGCTTCCACAACCTGCACAGGATGATGCGAGCATACGCTTTGCCTACTTTGTTGAGGCGATACGCCACTGTAATTGTTGCAGTCTCCTCCGTCTATCGTGTTCTTCTTTTAAAGGGTATTTATGTTGGCGTCCCTCATGTCCTGTGATACCGCCCCCTCATCCCAACACTGGCAGATATGTTTGTCCAGATATTGAAGAAGTACGTTTCCCCCACATTTGATGATTTCTGCTGGAATGCCATCTCTACTGGTTGCCTTTACCTCTGGCATGCTCTCGATAGGTTTTTACAAATCGTGTATACTCGGTTTATCGTCAAGTTCCTGCAATACCTGCAGAATCTCAATTTGGTTGAGAGCGGAGTTCGCCACTACGTTATTACAGGTGTACAAGACTGAATAGTGTTCGGTCCATCTCGAGACCAGAGTCTGCCAGTTATTACAGGTGTACAAGACTGAATAGTGTTCGGCCCATCTTGAGACCAGAGTCCGCCAGTTATTACAGGTGTACAAGACTGAATAGTGTTCGGTCCATCTCTTCATTTAGATATCCCTGTCCAGAATAACCCCACCTGTCGCAAAGTAAATGTCATTGGCGCTGTATACGTTTTTGCTGGTCCAAATGCTTGTTTACTGCCTTCGTACATTGCCGTGATGTTACCAGTATCCGCTGTCGACAGTATGGACTTACAGAGTTGAAGCCAGTAGTCATTTTCACATTTCCTTACCAGTCTCTGTACTCTCCCTCTCTCTCTCCCTCTCTCTCTCTCGCTCTCTCTCTCTATATATATATATAGCGTTTTATTTTTACAAATGCTTGATCGATTCATTTTGTTTTGCTCAGTTGATCGGTTTACTATTTATTAATTTAGCATTACTATTGATTGGATAGATTCAGAACTGGAATGGCGATCAGTAACTATGGATTGTGTACACGTCATAGAACGACACAGCAGTAAATTGTTTCTCATCTGTTTAAGAAATGTGTTGAAACCTGGTACTCTGCCGGCATAATCAGATGTACTGTGATAGACGCGACAAGACTGCTGCCATTGTTCCAACAGAAAACAGTCATATGTCATGTAGAATGATAAATTCAGTCAAGCAAATTGGAGGGTGTATGCGCAGCTGATGCTTCGCTTGTATTATAAAAATGAGTCATCTGGTCGAGCATGTCAAGCCCAGTTCGAACAACAAATTTGAACTGGAAGTCAGCCGTAACAGTAACAGTTACAGTAACGAGTGCGGTTCACAATTCCACAAGTTACAGAAGACCTGTCAACGCGCTGGCGCAGCCTAAAAGTGATGTCAGCCAGAATGTCAGAAGCGAAGACACAATACAACATTATCAAATGTGTTTTTGTTTTTTTGTTAAATACACCAGTTTATTATTCCATATGACATCAGTTCGACATTATATAATAGTTGTCCATCAAAAGTGATGAAGACCACTCTCTTTGTTCAGCCGTTTGGACAGTCGTATCTCTTGCTGTGTCCGCTGAAATGGGTGACTTGCGTGGTGATTTGGATTAAAGTGAGGAAGAAACTGCGCCTTTTGTCAACCTCACTCACAGAGCCTAAACTACCTTTTGCCAGTGGCAAGGCATTCATCGAGACGACTGGAGATAGCATAGGATGCAGATTTTGCCTCAGGGTTACCACCGAAGCCTTTCCGTAAACATGTAACCCTCAGGGTAGAAAGGCGGGATGGCATCTAACGCAGTTTGTCGTGCCTTTTCAATTTCCACAAGAGGTCGTATGGACAACACTCAGCGTGTGAGTGAGTCTAGCATCTCTCCCCAGCTGTATTCAGCTCATCATAGTAGCATCTAAAATTCCCACACGCCAAATTCGTGAAGGTGAACCGGCAGAACTAACCCGTGAAATACGACACAGGTATAAGCGTAGTGTCATTCAGCGGGCGTCCAGACCAGGATAAACGGATGGAAGAAATCATAAAAAAAGAAAGAAATAACAAGTCCAGACGGAAAACAACACCACGTTTCCGTGAACACAAGTGTAAGTCGTCGAATGCTAGTGTGAATTCCAGGCAAATCCGTGGTCTGGCGGCATCCATAATGATCCAAAACAGTAGAGAAATGTAGACTCGCAGCCAGTTATGGCGCCATCTTTGCCATTATATAAACATAGATAAACACCTAGAGGACATGGATTTCCAAGACGATCTGGCTTTCATGAATTCTAATATAGAATAAACAAGAAGGAGAAGACGGACCACCTTTGCCACATAGCCAAACAGAAAGGGCTTGTGATAAATATCTCGATAACTAAGAGCAGGAAACTCACAAGGACCGTTGTCCAGTCCAATGGTCCATACAGACAGTCGAGAAGTTCACTTATCTAGACAATTAAATGAGGCCAAATGGAGATGCTAGGCGGAAGAGTCTCACTCGAATCGCATTGTCCTCAAAGGTCTTCAGTCAATTAATGAATATTTGTAGATCTGCATCACTGGGTAAACGTGTCAAGGTCAGAGTACTTAAGTTTAACATCATCTCAGGTCAAGGTCAGGGTACTTTACTCTAACATCATCTCGGGTCAAGTTCAGGATACTTAAGTCTAACATCATCTCAGGTCAAGGTCAGGGTACTTAAGTCTAACATCATCTCAGGTCAAGTTCAGGATACTTAAGTCTAACATCATCTCAGGTCAAGGTCAGGGTACTTAAGTCTAACATCATCTCAGGTCAAGTTCAGGATACTTAAGTCTAACATCATCTCAGGTCAAGGTCAGGGTACTTAAGTCTAACATCATCTCAATTCTCACATGTGCTTATAAAAACTTGAAAGGGACAACAGACGATTGAAAATACATTTAATTCCTTTGACAATAAATAACTTGGACATCTATTGACATAATTCCAGAGTATTGAGCAAGTATGGCTTCAGTCCAAACAAAATTAAGATTTTAATGTTGTCAGGGAAAAACTTTGGGCGTGCATGAGGCACGTGCTGCCGATGACCAATAGGCCCCACCTTTACAGGCGATTATGTGGACACCTAGCGGCAGACGCTTGGTGCAACCATGGGGCTAGGGAAAATGCAAGAAATTACAGAGAGAGGCAGAGGCTCCATCGAACAGGAGAATTTTGAGTTCGGTCATACTTCATCTTTGGGCCTGAAAGACCAGGGAGAGAGACACAGAGAGAGAGAGAGAGAGAAAGAATTTATAATTTCTGACTGGGAAAACAAATTGTCAACTACGAGTTGATCTAAAGTCAATTTCCTGATGCAATGGCATTACGTTGTTCTATATGGCATTACGTTGTTCTATATGGCATTACGTTGTTCTATATGGCATTACGTTGTTCTATATGGCATTACGTTGTTCTGTATGGCATTACGTTGTTCTGTATGGCATTACGTTGTTCTATATGGCATTACGTTGTTCTATATGGCATTACGTTGTTCTGTATGGCATTACGTTGTTCTGTATGGCATTACGTTGTTCTGTATGGCATTACGTTGTTCTGTATGGCATTACGTTGTTCTATATGGCATTACGTTGTTCTGTATGGCATTACGTTGTTCTGTATGGCATTACGTTGTTCTATATGGCATTACGTTGTTCTATATGGCATTACGTTCTTCTATATGGCATTACGTTGTTCTATATGGCATTACGTTGTTCTATATGGCATTACGTTGTTCTATATGGCATTACGTTGTTCTATATGGCATTACGTTGTTCTGTATGGCATTACGTTGTTCTATATGGCATTACGTTGTTCTGTATGGCATTACGTTGTTCTGTATGGCATTACGTTGTTCTATATGGCATTACGTTGTTCTATATGGCATTACGTTGTTCTATATGGCATTACGTTGTTCTATATGGCATTACGTTGTTCTATATGGCATTACGTTGTTCTATATGGCATTACGTTGTTCTGTATGGCATTACGTTGTTCTGTATGGCATTACGTTGTTCTGTACGGCATTACGTTGTTCTGTACGGCATTACGTTGTTCTATGCAGTACGTGTTGTGCACTTCTTTTCTCCCATTAACATACATGTTTTCTAGACATCTGCAGATTCGTGATCATGACCCGGGCTACATTGCTCGATTGATCATGACTCAGGCTACATTGCTCGATTGATCATGACCCGGGCTACATTTCTCGATTGATCATGATCCGGGCTAGATTGTTCGATTGATCATGATCCGGGCTACATTGCTCGATTGATCATGACCCGGGCTACATTGCTCGATTGATCATGACCCGGGCTACATTGCTCGATTGATCATGCATTACTTGTTTGATCGTGACCCGGGCTACATTGTTCGATTGATCATGATCCGGGCTACATTGCTCGATTGATCATGACCCGGGCTACATTGTTCGATTGATCATGACCCGGGCTACATTGCTCGATTGATCATGACCCTGGCTACATTGCTCGATTGATCATGCATTGCTTGTTTGATCGTGACCCGGGCTACATTATTCGATTGATCATGATCCGGGCTACTATGCTCGATTGATCATGATCAGGGCTACATTGTTCGATTGATCATGACCCGGGCTACATTGCTCGATTGATCATGACCCGGGCTACATTGCTCGATTGATCATGCATTGCTTGTTTGATCGTGACCCGGGCTACATTGTTCGATTGATCATGATCCAGCCTACATTGCTCGATTGATCATGATCCGGGCTACATTGTTCGATTGATCATGACCCGGGCTACATTGCTCCATTGATCATGACCCGGGCTACATTGTTCGATTGATCATGACCCGGGCTACATTGCTCGATTGATCATGCCCCAGACTACATTTACTCAATTGATCATGACCCGGGCTACATTGCTCGATTGATCATGACCCAGGCTACATTGATCGATTGATCATGCATTGCTCGATTGATCATGACCCAGACTACATTGCCTGATTGATCATGACCCGGGCTACATTGCTCGATTGATCATGCATTGCTCAATTGATCATGGCCCAGATTACATTGCTTGATTGAACATGACTGACTATAGGATGATTTGTCTTGGAGTGATGAACAAAAAGCTATATTGATCTCTTGTTGTCATTCTCCTTGTTGCTACATCTCCACTTGGATCGGTCTGGGCCGTCTTCTCAGGTCGTCAGACTCATGTGCATGGCCTTTATATCCCGCTTACACACATCTTTAAACATCAGCTGTGATCTACCGACTGTTCTTTTGCCATCCGCTAACCGTACATTGCATAATATCTTTGGGATTGAGACCATCTAATATGCGGCGTGAGAGTGCACCTGTGCGTTTGTCACTCTGTCCTTCTCTGTAATTCCAAGAACGGATGGTAGGCGTCGAAGTTAGAAGGTGTTCTTGTTTGGCTTACATTGTCCAAGTCGTCTCGCTGCCATATAAATAGTATCTCAGATGATGAATTGCATGACAAACCAGCAGTGGACTGTTTGAGTTGGATGACTTAGCCCGCAGTGGACTATTTGAGTTGGATGACTTAGCCCGCAGTGGACTGTTTGAGTTGGATGACTTAGCCCGCAGTGGACTGTTTGCGTTGGATGACTTAGCCCGCAGTGGACTATTTGAGTTGGATGACTTAGCCCGCAGTGGACTATTTGAGTTGGATGACTTAACCCGCAGTGGACTGTTTGAGTTGGATGACTTAGCCCGCAGTGGACTGTTTCAGTTGGATGACTTAGCCCGCAGTGGACTATTTGAGTTGGATGACTTAACCCGCAGTGGACTGTTTGAGTTGGATGACTTAGCCCGCAGTGGACTGTTTGAGTTGGATGACTTAGCCCGCAGTGGACTGTTTGAGTTGGATGACTTAGCCCGCAGTGGACTGTTTGAGTTGGATGACTTAGCCCGCAGTGGACTGTTTGAGTTGGATGACTTAGCCCGCAGTGGACTGTTTGAGTTGGATGACTTAGCCCGCAGTGGACTGTTTGAGTTGGATGACTTAGCCCGCAGTGGACTGTTTGAGTTGGATGACTTAGCCCGCAGTGGACTGTTTGAGTTGGATGACTTAGCCCGCAGTGGACTGTTTGAGTTGGATGACTTAGCCCGCAGTGGACTGTTTGAGTTGGATGACTTAGCCCGCAGTGGACTGTTTGAGTTGGATGACTTATCCCGCAGTGGACTGTTTGAGTTGAATGACTTAGCCCGCAGTGGACTGTTTCAGTTGGATGACTTAGCCCGCAGTGGACTGTTTGAGTTGGATGACTTAGCCCACAGTGGACTGTTTGAGTTGGATGACTTAGCCCGCAGTGGACTGTTTGAGTTGGATGACTTAGCCCGCAGTGGACTGTTTGAGTTGGATGACTTAGCCCGCAGTGGACTGTTTGAGTTGGATGACTTAGCCCGCAGTGGACTGTTTGAGTTGGATGACTTAGCCCGCAGTGGACTGTTTGAGTTGGATGACTTAGCCCGCAGTGGACTGTTTGAGTTGGATGACTTAGCCCGCAGTGGACTATTTGAGTTGGATGACTTAGCCCGCAGTGGACTGTTTGAGTTGGATGACTTAGCCCGCAGTGGACTATTTGAGTTGGATGACTTAGCCCGCAGTGGACTGTTTGAGTTGGATGACTTAGCCCGCAGTGGACTGTTTGAGTTGGATGACTTAGCCCGCAGTGTACTATTTGAGTAGGATGACTTAGCCCGCAGTGGACTGTTTGAGTTGGATGACTTAGCCAGAAGTGGACTATTTGAGTTGGATGACTTAGCCCGCAGTGGACTAATTGAGTTGGATGACTTAGCCCGCAGTGGACTGTTTGAGTTGGATGACTTAGCCCGCAGTGGACTGTTTGAGTTGGATGACTTAGCCCGCAGTGGACTATTTGAGTTGGATGACTTAGCCCGCAGTGGACTGTTTGAGTTGGATGACTTAGCCCGCAGTGGACTATTTGAATTGGATGACTTAGCCCGCAGTGGACTATTTGAGTTGGATGACTTAGCCCGCAGTGGACTATTTGAGTTGGATGACTTAGCCCGCAGTGGACTGTTTGAATTGCATGACAAACCAGCAGTGGACTGTTTGAGTTGGATGACTTAGCCCCCAGTGGACTATTTGAATTGGATGACCTAGCCCGCAGTGGACTGTTTGAGTTGGATGACTTAGCCCGCAGTGGACTATTTGAGTTGGATGACTTAGCCCGCAGTGGACTATTTGAGTTGGATGACTTAGCCCGCAGTGGACTGTTTGAGTTGGATGACTTAGCCCCCAGTGGACTATTTGAATTGGATGACCTAGCCCGCAGTGGACTGTTTGAGTTGGATGACACAGCCCGCAGTGGACTGATTGAGTTGGATAACACAGCCCGCAGTGGAATGATTGAGTTGGATGACACAGCCCGCCGTGGACTGTTTGAGTTGGATGACACAGCCCGCCGTGGACTGCTTGAGTTGGATGACACAGCCCGCCGTGGACTGCTTGAGTTGGATGACACAGCCCGCAGTGGACTGTTTGGGTTGGATGACACAGCCCGCCGTGGACTGATTGAGTTGGATGACACAGCCCGCCGTGGACTGCTTGAGTTGGATGACACAGTCCGCCGTGGACTGATTGAGTTGGATGACACAGCCCGCAGTGGACTGATTGAGTTGGATGACACAGCTCGCCGTGGACTGCTTGAGTTGGATAACACAGCCCGCCGTGGACTGATTGAGTTGGAGGACACAGCCCGCCGTGGACTGCTTGAGTTGGATGACACATTCCGCCGTGGACTGATTGAGTTGGATGACTTAGCCCGCAGTGGACTGATTGAGTTGGATGACACAGCCCGCCGTGGACTGCTTGAGTTGGATGACACAGCCCGTAGTGGACTGTTTGAGTTGTCTTATTATAAAACACATATTCAGAAGTCTGAGCATCCTCTCACCTGGTATAAAATGAACAACGATTTTTTAGTTTTGTGAAGAAGCTTTGTGAAAGCCATGTTGTGTGAACCGGCTACTTCTGTGCGCGCGGGACAGTTCAGTTCATCTGAATATATTATATATATATATATTACTTATTCGTTTTTAAAAAATATTTTAAGCGAGTACAATGCTCATTTATCATATCCTTTAGTAGCTAACCTTGCCGATTTCAGACAGGCATACAGTATCACTTTGAGTGCCGGTCTTGGATTTATAGTTTACTATAAAGTTTTGCGCATTTCCTTCGCTTGCTTTCTGGCGTGTTTTGATTTGTTTCCTCGAAAGTCTAAAACTCTGAATAGTGCTGTTCTTCTCGGTACTCTATCTTCAGCCATTTCCTCCCACTTGGGAAAGTCTTTAGGGAAGTTTTTCATTGAGCTAACGGATTCTGGATATAGTGTGCACAAAACTCGAGCCTCTCTGTCGCCTAGAAATGATAGTTTGGTCTTCACGACTAGCTCGGTTGAAGAACACTATATTCCTTATCTACAGAGCACTATATTCCTTATCTATAGAGCACTTAATTCCTTATCTACAGAGCACTATATTCCTTATCTACAAAGCACTATGTTCATTATCTAAATAACACTATATTCCTTATCTACAGAGCAGTATATTTCTTATCTACAGAGCACTATATTCCTTATCTACAGAGCACTATATTCCTTATCTACAGAGCACTATATTCCTTATCTATAGAGCACTATATTCCTTATCTACAGAGCACTATATTCCTTATCTATATAACACTTTATTCCTTATCTACAGAGCACTATATTCCTTATCTACAGTTTCTTGTTGTTCCAATGTTAACGTATTCCTCCTTTTACCTTGCAGCATGTTAACCATCTAAAGGAAGTTTATGTCATGATATTCCAAAACACTGGATACGGCTTCAACTAGTGCTTAAGTGACACGACTGAATGTGCTGAGTTCGATTCCCGTCACATCACCGCCCGTTACCCCGGGGAAGCAAACTCTTAGAAAATGTAGGAGGAAGCAGACCCTTACATAAAATGCATGCCGACGTCGGATGCATTAGACCGACAGGTGCAAAATAAAAGCCGCAGTGCAATGAACACCGCCTTGGGGAATTAAGAAATAAGGCGAACGCAAAAAAAATAAAAAACAATAAAAAATGTGTTTAATTTAAAATACTCCATAATATAAATGGTAATATATATTGAAACCAAAAAAAGTGATACCAGGTTTGTAAGTGTGTCCAATGAGAGTGAAGACTTTCGAATAGTGAAGATCATGTACAGGCCACATATATCAACAACACATAAATCCTGAGAATAGTGGTTGCTGATGTGTAGAATACAAAAAAATGAAGAAAAAAATGTTTGCGCGTATTTCATCTTCGATCGCATTTAATCGATTAATCGGTGATGATTAAATTTCGATTAATTGATTAACTTTATTATAATCGATAGTATCCCTTACATATATATATAGTTATAGTTATTGCCCATCACGACGCGGTGATGGCCACAGCACCAGACGGTTTTGTCTTCATGTGATGTGTGCTGGATTTAGATTATAGTGAGGGAGATTATGCGCTGGTCATCAATCTCACTCTTGTCCAGAGTTAGCTTGGATCAGTAGCAAGACTATTGGTAACTGGACGAATGCAGGCATTCTGATCTTACCTCCCGTGAGACTATGGCTCGCTTGAAACTTGCGGGGTTCGATCGCTCACCGTTTCCGTTCATCAATGTGAGAGGCGAGAGCCCAAACCTCTTGACTACAGCGACACCCGTGTATATATATATACACTCACACACATACACACACACACGAGCAGAAAGAATGTATAGTATATAGGTAGAACAACAGACAGACTGACAGTCAGACAGACAGACCGACCGACCGACGGATCGAAAGACCGACAGAGAGACCGATAGACCGACAGATAGATAGATGGTTGATAGAAGGATGGATGGATGGATGGATAGATATATAGATTAATAGATAGATATATTTTTAGATAGACAGACAGACATATAGATAGATAGTTAGATAGATAGATAGATAGATAGATAGATAGATAGATAGATAGATAGATAGATAGATGTATAGATAGATAGATAGATAGATAGATAGATAGATAGATAGATAGATAGATAGATAGATAGATAGATAGATAGATATATTGATTGATTGACTTAGCTTTCTCCATCCGATCCCTTCTCCTTAGCCAGCCTACTCTTTTGTTGCTTGTTATCAAGGATCTCTACGTGGATGTGGAGCTGGGTCGATGGCTACTACAGCTCTAGGCTTGGGTCACTGACCGCTATAGTTCAAGCACTGGGTCACTGACCGCTACAGCTCAAGTACTGGGTCACTGACCGCTACAGATCAAGCACTGGGCCACTGACCGCTACAGCTCTAGCACTGGGTCACTGACCACTACAGCTCTAGAACTGGGTCACTGACCGCTACAGCTCTAGAACTGGCCCACTGACCGCCACAGATCATGCACTGGGTCACTGACCGCTACAGCTCTAGTACTGGGCCACCGACCACCACAGATCATGCACTGCGCGGCATCTTAATCCCCAATTATGCCAACAGAACGTATGTAATTTACCCTTGTATGAATAATTATGATCTGCCTTCTCGTGTGATCATGACCGCTCTCGCTGTTCATCTTTTTGGATGATGTTCATCGTTGTGGATAATGTTCATATTTGTGGATAATGTTCATCTTTGTTGATGATGTTCATATTTGTGGATAATGTTCATCTTTGTGGATGATGTTGATCTTTGTGGATGATGTTGATCTTTGTGGATGATGTTCAACTTTGTGAATGATGTTCATCTTTGGGAATGATGTTCATCTTTGTGGATGATCTTCAGCCAGTCGATTAGCTCGAAGATGACTGAGGTGATCTATGTGGGTCTGGAAATACCTCGGGCAGTGTAGGCAAGGAATGTGCGTATGTTGTGAAGGTTCCACCTCAGCAGGTGTTCTAGTCCGTCTCCGCTGCTAAGCTGCAGGTTGTATCGATGTCTCGCGTGACGTTGTGTCCCAGGTGATTCGGTCTTGCCAAGTAGCGGGACATTACGCTAAAAGTTTCTAAAGAAGACATGAGCGTGCCTATGAAGCGATTCTTGTGGTCACCAAAATGCTCTGAAACTGCTTAATTCAACAGAGAATTGCTTGGAAGTGTTGAAGAGAATTGTCTTGTTTCTTTACGAGACAACCTGTATATTGTCTGGCGACTGTACCGGCAAGCGATCTTTAATTGTCAACCGTGACAATCCTCCACGATAACTTTTGCGATGCGAAAAAAACATTGTGAAGGTTATAAAACGGTGAATGTTTCCGTGTTACTGTGGGATAGGGTGTTTTAGAATGGGAATTAGAATTAAAATTAGAATATTATGTGAAAGAAAGTATGCTGTCTCGATATCTGCTGCCTGAATGTCTGCTGTCTGAATGTCTGATACGTGAATGTCTGCTGTCTGAATGTCTGCTGTCTCAATGTCTGCTGTCTGAATGACTGCTGACTCTATATCTGCTTCATGAATGTCTGCTGTCTGAATGTCTGCTGTCTCGATGTCTGCTGTCTGAATGTCTGCTGTCTTAATGTCTGCTGTCTCGATATTTGCTACCTGAATGTCTGCTGCCTGAATGTCCGTTGCCTGAATGTCTGCTGCATGAAGGTCTGTTGCCTGAATGTCTGCTGCCTGAATGACTGCGGTCTGAATGTCTTCTTTCTGAAGGTTTTCTCTCCAAAGGTCTAATTTACAAGGGTCTGATGTCTAAAGAGCTGATGTCTAAGGGTATGCTGTCTTACTGTCTGCTGTCTGAAGGTCTGCTATTTCAGGATCTGCTGGCTTACTGTCTGCTGTCTAAAGGTCTGCTGTCTAAGGATCTGCTGGCTTACTGTCTGCTGTCTAAAGGTCTGCTGTCCAAGGATCTGCTGGCTTACTGACTGCTGTATAAAGGTCTGCTGTCTAAGGATCTGCTGGCTTACTGTCTGCTGTCTAAAGGTCTGATGTCTAAGGATCTGCTGGCTTACTGTCTGCTGTCTAAAGGTCTGCTGTCCAAGGATCTGCTATCTTACGGACTGCTGTCTACTGCCTGCTGTCAAAAGTATGTTGTCTAAGAGTATGTTGTTTAATCGTGTGCTGGCTTACTGCCTGCTGTCTAAAGGTCTGTTGTCTTACGATTTGTTTTCTTACTGTCTGCTGTCTTACGGTCTGCTGTTTGACAGTCTGTTGTCTAAAGGTTTGCTGTCTAAAGGTCTGCTGTCTTACGGTCTGCTGTTTTACAGTATGCTGCCTTACGGTCTGCTGTCTGAATGTCTGCTGTCTTACGGTCTGCTGTTTGAAGGTCTGCTGTCTTACGGTGTGCTGTCTGAAGGTCTGCTGTCTGAAGATCTCCTGTCTTACGGCCTGCTGTTTGACAGTATGCTTTCTTACGGTCTGCTGTCTTACGGTCTGATGTCTAAAGGTCTGCTGTCTAAAGATTTACTGCCTAAAATTCTGCTGACTGAAAAGTCACCTTTCCTACTAAGTGAAATCATTTGTCATTTCGCAACCAAACGCCAATTCAGAGTCTGGAAATTTTGCTTTGGAAAAATACGCGGCATAAATTTCATTGGACACCTTAATTTATAGTTTTTAAATCCCCGTGTTAAAGGGAGCAGAAACGACAAGAGTTTGCTGTAAACTCAATCGATAAATTAAATCGTTGGCTCCAGTTTTTTCAAGCTCTTTATTAAGTCTAGTATTGCCCTGTGGGAGTTGATTTCATAAAGAAATTGGAGTGAAGAAACTGAGTTGATAAGTCGATTGATATTAAAGTGGAATAGAAGCATAATTGTTGTTTAATATTAATTTGTTGTCGCATCACAAGCAGACTACAGCAGTTGGATAGCAGATGTGGCTGTTGAATACGTCAAACTAATGCCTGGACAGATGAGACTAATGACTGGTCAGGCAAAACATAATGACTGGACAATATTTGTCAGGGTCAGGTAAAAAATACTCACTAACACCACCCCCTCGCCCCCCCCCCTTTCAGCAACCCTATCCAATTGCCATGCGGCTCACCACATAGACGGGATGCGCCTCCCCCCACCCACATACAGCTCACCACATAGACGGGATGCCCCCCCTCCCACCTCCATGCAGCTCTCCACTCAGACGGGATCCCCCCCCGCCCTCCCACCTCCATCCAGCTCTCCACTCAGACGGGATCCCCCCCTGCCCTCCCACATCCATGCAGCTCTCCACTCAGACGGGATCCCCCTCCCCCGCCCTCCCACCTCCATGCAGCTCTCCACTCCGACGGGATCCCCCTTCCCGCCCTCCCACCTCCATGGAGCTCTCCACTCAGACGGGATCCCCCTTCCCGCCCTCCCACCTCCATGCAGCTCTCCACTCAGACGGGATCTCCCCCCCCCCCGCCCTCCCACCTCCCTCCAACTCTCCACAGAGACGGGAGGCCCTAATGATTCCAGTAGTCCTGAGCGTCATGCAGATGGAGCAAAGCATTAAACAACTACCTGGGGGACCCCGTTCCACGCACTCATCATCACTATAGCGATGTGGTGAAAGCAACTGTAACATGCCATCCAACTCGCTTTTCAGAGCCTACAAAATAGTAATTTTGTTCAGCGTGGACATCCTGAAACAATCTTATCTGGTGTCGCTGATAACCTCTCTTGGACATTTCATTTTACGAGTAGATCAACAAGACAATCCATAATAAGAAGACAATGACCCTAAAATAGTCTGCTGCCTTACAGATAGTCTGAGTTCAGCAAAAGGCTAGAGACATAACCAAAATCACAACAAAAAGAAACAATTAAGAAAATAGTTGAATTGACAAAAAAGAATAGAAATATGTCCAAGTATGGACCTGCAAGAGGCCATCATACCTTCACCCACTACACCGACACAACCTATAGTCAGACCTGACTGAGAAGGACACCTTAACCTACTACACCGACACAACCTATAGTCAGACCTGACTGAGAAGGACACCTTAACCTACTACACCGACACAACCTATAGTCAGACCTGACTGAGAAGGACACCTTAACCTACTACACCGACACAACCTATAGTCAGACCTGACTGAGAAGGACACCTTAACCTACTACACCGACACAACCTATAGTCAGACCTGACTGAGAAGGACACCTTAACCTACTACACCGACACAACCTATAGTCAGACCTGACTGAGAAGGGGCATCTTAACCTACTACACCGACACAACCTATAGTCAGACCTGACTGAGAAGGACACCTTAACCTACTACACCGACACAACCTATAGTCAGACCTGACTGAGAAGGACACCTTAACCTACTACACCGACACAACCTATAGTCAGACCTGACTGAGAAGGACACCTTAACCTACTACACCGACACAACCTATAGTCAGACCTGACTGAGAAGGACACCTTCACCCACTACACCGACACAACCTATAGTCAGACCTGACTGAGAAGGACACCTTAACCTACTACACCGACACAACCTATAGTCAGACCTGACTGAGAAGGACACCTTAACCTACTACACCGACACAACCTATAGTCAGACCTGACTGAGAAGGACACCTTAACCTACTACACCGACACAACCTATAGTCAGACCTGACTGAGAAGGACACCTTAACCTACTACACCGACACAACCTATAGTCAGACCTGACTGAGAAGGACACCTTAACCTACTACACCGACACAACCTATAGTCAGACCTGACTGAGAAGGACACCTTAACCTACTACACCGACACAACCTATAGTCAGACCTGACTGAGAAGGACACCTTAACCTACTACACCGACACAACCTATAGTCAGACCTGACTGAGAAGGACACCTTAACCTACTACACCGACACAACCTATAGTCAGACCTGACTGAGAAGGACACCTTAACCTACTACACCGACACAACCTATAGTCAGACCTGACTGAGAAGGACACCTTAACCTACTACACCGACACAACCTATAGTCAGACCTGACTGAGAAGGACACCTTAACCTACTACACCGACACAACCTATAGTCAGACCTGACTGAGAAGGGGCATCTTAACCATATGTCTAATCTTTCATTTGTAAACGCTTAGAATGGATTTAGCTATGTTAAACAATCATGTGTGACACTGCACCAAATAACTTAACGCCTTTGCACCTGTTTAGAAGACGCTGCAGAGTCTGTATACAACCAGTTTATTCTACATTTACCTGTTTTAAAAATTGATATGCGCATCCAATATATTTTTCAATGCATTAATTGACCCTGCCGTCACCATTTCCTGTGACCATGCATTCCAGGCATGCCCCATTCTTTGTCTGAGAAAAAACTTTCTTGGTTTCTAATCTAGACCTTTCTTGAATTTATTTGTGGATGTGCTCCCTTGTTTTTGTAGTCGACTGTATGTTATCAAACGTGTTATTATTTAATGTATCCTTTCCGTTTATTATTGTATCATCATATGCGTCATCTCAGTCTCTATAGACCATGTACGTGGCGTCCTGTGAGTTTTGTCTAGTTCTGTCCCCTGTATTTTGACACTGTCTGCTATGGCTGTAAATGCCGTTCCGCTAGTGACAGTCCCTGCCACTGATCGTACAATCAGGCTGAGGAGGCTGGCTTGCCGGGGTGTTCCTTGATTACTTCATGAACCTGTATTAAATCAACTCAAATTGTTCTCTTTTCTAGACACATGCTGCCAGGTTTTCCTCATAACTGTAATTCCGGAATGCCACTATCAGTTATGTCGCTCTTCTCTGTATCGTTTCCAGAATGTTTATATCTCCTCACCTATGATAAGGACTACACACCTGTACACAGATCTCCATTCTAGTTTTAACTACTGCTTTTTACAGTTGACTATCACTTTCTCGCTCATATGTTTAATATTTGATTTTATCATGCCTTCTATCATTTACATGTACTGATAATGTACCTGGTGCGGTCTGTCCATTTAAGCAGCGAAGGCAGTGCTTGCCTTTCGATGGCCTTTTATTTCTTTATGTAGCCCATACAGTTTTTTCTCGAAATCGTAACATGATACACTGTGGCATCATGGGTTGTGTTGAATGGTATTCCCATTCTACAGCGGTGGCACACAGGTCACTGTCTTCTGACAACATGACTCCACCTTGCCTTTACACGTTGGAAGGCAAGCTTGTACGACTATGTAGTCTGATGTAAGTCAGTGCGGCGTGGGGGAGAGAGCATATTCTCAAATGTGGAAATTAGAATCAACTTCTTCTTCGTTGATCAACTGATGTAATACTTTTAGTCCGGTGAGGTTCACGATCAACTGATGTAATACTTTTAGTCCGGTGAGGTTCACGATCAACTGATGTAATACTTTTAGTCCGGTGAGGTTCACGATCAACTGATGTAATACTTTTAGTCCGGTGAGGTTCACGATCAACTGATGTAATACTTTTAGTCCGGTGAGGTTCACGATCAACTGATGTAATACTTTTAGTCCGGTGAGGTTCACGATCAACTGATGTAATACTTTTAGTCCGGTGAGGTTCACGATCAACTGATGTAATACTTTTAGTCCGGTGAGGTTCACGATCAACTGATGTAATACTTTTAGTCCGGTTAGGTTCACGATCAACTGATGATGTGCTGCTAGTCCGGTGAGGTTCACGATCAACTGATGTAATACTTTTAGTCCGGTGAGGTTCACGATCAACTAATGCTGTGCTGCTAGTCCGGTGAGGTTCACGAAGGAGACCGTGCGTTTCAAGTCTTCGCCGGTCCCCCACAGCTTTTCGAGCATGGTCGCTCCCCCAGGCCAGACTGCCTCTCTTTGGTCTGCATAGGTAGGACAGTCCTGCAGAATATGTTCTGGTATTTGCTTGGGTTCGCCACAATCGCTCGTGGCAGTGTTTCTGAGACCCATTCTGTGCAGGTGGTTCTTGAGTCTATATTGTCCCGTCCTGAGTCTGAAGATCTTTGTCTGGACAACTCTGCCAAGTTTGTTTATGCTGTCATTTTCTGACTTGTATTCTTTGTGCTGTTCTCTCCATTCTGTCCTCATGGATCGTTTGATGAGTTTCTTTGCTTCCGTATAGCTCCGTGGACGAGGAGTCTGCGTGCCAACACTTGCAACTTTTGCGAGCTCATCTGCTTTCTCGTTTCCAGGGATATCACAGACGGCCGGAATCCATTGTAGGACTAAATCTGTTTTTTGAGACAGCAATTTGATGTTGTATTTTATTTCATGAGAGAGGCTATCTTGTTTGTGGCTTGAGATGGCTTGGAGTACACTCCTGGAGTCTATCTTGTTTGTGGCTTGAGATGGCTTGGAGTACACTCCTGGAGTCTATCTTGTTTGTGGCTTGAGATGGCTTGGAGTACACTCCTGGAGTCTATCTTGTTTGTGGCTTGAGATGGCTTGGACTGCACCCATGGACTCTGTTAGAATGACCGTTTTCCTTGTAGTTATTTTTTGGCTGATACGAATCTGAGTTGCTGCATAAACAGCTCTTGCTTCAGCTCTGATTAGTGGCAATATTTGTTTTGATTCTCGCCAATGAACTGTATGTATTTTTGCCTCGTGATCTTGAAAAATCTATTACTAAATTATTGTCAGGTGTGCAAAATATATGTTATTGTTTATCTAACGATTGGAAGTTTGCGTATCGACGAACCACACAAGCTCTGTACTGTGCATGAGTTTTTACATTGTTAATACCAACACTAAACACACAGAGTGCCATTTGTCAGCTTCAAGAAGCGTGCTAGTCTATGAACGTAACAGAATGGCAGACTGATCGGCCAAACATTATTTTGGGTATTTCAAATGCATTGGTCAATGCTCGCGATCAAGTGGGAATGTATATGACTTTGGCCATTGATGTATTTGTGAAGAGGCAGTGGAGTCGAGGATTTTACCCACAAATAAATAAAAGGTTTTATATAAATTTATTTAACTAATTTGAAAGGGAACTGATGCGCTAGTACTGTCAGGCACAATATGATGGCCAGGATGCCACGTCAAGGTCAAGCACAACATGCTGTCCAGGATGTCACGTCAAGGTCAGGCACAACATGCTAGCCAAGATGTCACGTCAAGGTCAGGCACAACATGCTGGCCAGGATGTCACTTCTAGATCAGGCACAACATGCTGGCCAGGATGACACGTCAAGTTCAGGCATAAAATGCTGGCCACGATGTCACTTCAAGGTCAGGCACAACATGCTGGCCAGGATGTCCCGTCAAGGTCCGGCAAAACATGCTGGCCAGGATGTTACGTCAAGATCAAGCACAGCATGCTGGCCACGATGTCACGTCAAGGTCAGGCACAACATGCTGTTCAGGATGTTACGTAAAGGTCAGGCACAACCTGCTGGGCAGGATGTCACGTCAAGGTCAGGCACAACATGCTGTTCAGGATGTCACGTCAAGGTCAGGCACAACATGTTGGCACGATTTCACGACAGGGTCAGACACAACACTCTGGCCAGGATGTCACGTAAGGGTAAGGCACAGCCAACTGCAGAATGTCACGTCAGGGACAGGCACAACATACTGGCTAGGATGTCACGTCAGACACAACCAACTGGCAGGATGTCACGTCAGAATCAGACACAGCATACTGGCCAGGATGTCGCGTGAAGGTCATGCACAAAATACAGACCAGGATGTCGCGTGATGGTCAAGCGCAACATACTGACCAGGATGGGGCGTGAGGGTCAAGCACAAGAGCAGTATCTCTTTTCAAGACACGCTGGTTGACGAAAAGTAGATCGAGGTGATCCCCACAGTAGTGAGAGTCACGTAGATGAAGCTTAGTATAGCACAGCCGCCTGGAGGACCGCGGTCTACTTTCATCAGCACGCTCGGAATGTGTGGAAAGCTACTACAACCCGCTACTTGACGTATTTTATAAGTTCTTAAAGAAGATTCAACTTAATCATAATTAATCAGAGAAAAACATAATGTGTAGTAATATTTGAAGGAAATGTTTTGTTTGGACCCACTCAACCTTCAAAATTTCAACTTTCACGAGAAACAATAGATGATGTTTTTTTAGTCTATCTTGCTCTGCTGTAAATCACAAACTGTGAACGTCAATGATAAACTACTTATTGTAACGACCTACGATGATTAAAAATTATTTGAAAATTATTAGAGCTGACAAATGTAAATAATTCATTTTTTTCGGGGGAGGGGGGGGGGGGGGGGGGGGGTCAATGTCTGTCCTTCTGTATTCAAAGATGGCGCCATAACTGGCTGACGATCTACATTGCTCTTCTGTTTTAGTTGATTATAAATGCCGCCAAACCATGGATTTGCGGTGAATTCACACTAGTCGACGACTTACACTTGTGTTCACGGAAACGTGTTTTTGTTTTCGATTTGAACTGGGTAACTATTTCGTTTTGTATGTTCTCTTCGGTCCGATTGTCCTGGAATGAACATTGGCTATATAAATAGCACTATGCTCAATCATGTGTCGTATTTCACGGTCTAGTTCACCCGGCTGAACTTCACGAGATTGGCGCCCTTCGACCTAGCTGAAGACAGTATCAGCTTTGTTGTATTAAATTTAGACACCACTATAATGAACGGCCACCTGGAGAGAGATAGGTTGTGTCAGGTGTGTAGCGGCCCAAGACACACCGTTGTTGTATCGCCGGAGCTGGTACTACAAACTGCAAAAATGGTGCCTCAACGACCTTCTAGTCTATGGGACTGATGATGATGATGATTCTACTGGCTGAGGCACGCCCTTTTTCCACCCAGGCCTCAGCCTTTTAGCTCATGTCAGGACGTAGTAACCAGTGCTTGGATGCGTGTGTGTATGCCTGTATGCACATATGGAAGTTTGGGCGCTCACAGAGGTCAATACAACCAAAATGTTATGGGAGGGCCTCACACTGAGGGTGCGTGTGAAAGTTGGGTAAGTTTGGGATTGTTGGGTAAGTGTGTTATTGTTGGGTAAGTGTGTGATTGTTGGGTAAGTGTGTGATTGTTGGGCAAGTGTGGGATTGTTGGGTAAGTGTGGGATTGTTGGGTAAGTGTGGGATTGTTAGATAAGTGTGGGATTGTTGGATAAGTGTGGGATTGTTGGGTAAGTGTGGGATTGTTGGATAAGTGTGGGATTGTTGGGTAAGTGTGGGATTGTTGGGTAAGTGTGTGATTGTTGGGTAAGTATGTGATTGTTGGGTAATTGTGTGATTGTTGAGTAAGAGTGTGATTGTTGGGTAAGAGTGTGATTGTTGGGTAAGAGTGTGATTGTTGGGTAAGAGTGTGATTGTTTGGTAAGTATGTGAATGTTGGGTAAGAGTGTGATTGTTGGGTAAGTGTGTGATTGTTGGGTAAGTGTGTGATTGTTGGGTAAGTGTGTGATTGTTGGGTAAGTGTGTGATTGTTAGGTAAGTGTGTGATTGTTAGGTAAATGTGTGATTGTTGGGTAAGTGTGTGATTGTTGGGTACGTGTGTGATTGTTGGGTAAGTGTGTGATTGTTAGGTAAGTGTGTGATTGTTGGGTAAGTATGTGATTGTTAGGTAAGTGTGTGATTGTTAGGTAAGTGTGTGATTGATGGGTAAGTGTGTGATTGTTGGGATTTGATTGATTGTTGGGTAAGAGTGTGATTGTTGGGTAAGAGTGTGATTGTTGGGTATGTTTATGATTGTTGGGTAAGTGTGTGATTGTTGGGTAAGTGTGTGATTGTTTGGTAAGTGTGTGATTGTTGGGTAAGTGTGTGATTGTTGGGTAAGTGTGTGATTGTTTGGTAAGTATGTGATTTTTGGGTAAGAGTGTGATTGTTGGGTAAGTGTGTGATTGTTGGGTAAGTGTGTGATTGTTAGGTAAGTGTGTGATTGTTGGGTAAGTGTGTGATTGTTGGGTAAGTGTGTGATTGTTGGGTAAGTGTGTGATTGTTGGGTAAGTGTGTGATTGTTTGGTAATTATGTGATTTTTGGGTAAGAGTGTGATTGTTGGGTAAGGGTGTGATTGTTGGGTAAGTGTGTGATTGTTAGGTAAGTGTGTGATTGTTGGGTAAGTGTGTGATTGTTGGGTAAGTGTGTGATTGTTGGGTAAGTGTGTGATTGTTGGGTAAGAGTGTGATTGTTGGGTAAGTGTGTGATTGTTGGACCGAGTCAAATGAAACAGAGTGTGGTAAGATGGGGGAAGAAGCCCAGATTAAGATGAGCCAAAAGGCCGAGACGCGATGCCTTGTCTTCTCTTTATCGAACCTTAGTCAGTACATGACATACACATTGTGTACCTACATTCCCACAGCCTCTGATCAGAGGTTCAAATGTGTTTGTGGACACATAAGTACAGGAACGGCTACTGAAATGTGTACACTGCAGAAGATTGACAACACACTGGTTGAGCAAACACAGACGTCTGAGTGTGTACACACAGTGAGCTACTTGAACCATCAGCATTGATACTATTATCTAAATGCTGAAAGATATTGAGTATATTGTCGTGGTGACGGTTCTTAATAATTTTACATCAGTGAGGTTCGATTGATTAGCGATATCCACGTATTTTAACATCAGTCAGGTTCGATGGATTAGCAATATCCACGTATTATAACAACATTTAGGTGCGATGGATTAGCGATATCCACGAATTATAACATCAGTCAGATTCGATGGATTAGCGATATCCACGTATTATAACATAACTTAGGTTTGATGGATTAGCGATATCCACGTATTATAACCTCACTTAGGTTCGAAGGATTAGCGATATCCACGTAGTTTAACCTCACTGATTTAGATTCGAAATATCCAAGTATTTTTACATCAGTTTGGTGCGGTAGTTTAGCGATGTCCAAGTATTTTTACATCAGTTTGGTGCGGTAGTTTAACGATGTCAAAGTATTTTCATATCAGTTTGGTGCGGTAGTTTAGCGATGTCCAAGTATTTTTAGATCAGTTTGGTGCGGTAGTTTAGCGATGTCTAAGTATTTTTAGATCAGTTTGGTGCGGTAGTTTAGCGATGTCCAAGTATTTTTACATCAGTTTGGTGCGGTAGTTTAGCGATGTCCAAGTATTTTTACATCAGTCTGGTGCGGTAGTTTAGCGATGTCCAAGTATTTTTACATCAGTTTGGTGCGGTAGTTTAGCGATGTCCAAGTATTTTCACATCAGTTTGGTGCGGTAGTTTAGCGATATCCAATAAGTATTACATCAGTTAGGTAGATTAGCGATATCCGAGTAGTATTACATCAGTTAGGTATGTTAGCGATATCCAAGAAGTATTACATCAGTTAGGTAGATTAGCGATATTCATGTATTACTATATGAGTTAGGTGCGGTAGATTAGCGATATCGATTCGCCATTGTAACGCCATTCTTTTTTCATTTGAAACCAATCTGAAACATTATTAACAAGAAAAATCTCACTTTATGTCTGATGTTTACTCGCTAAAATGTTGTTGATCAATCAGAGAGTAAGAATACATTTAAAAATAAAACATAAAATCCCTTCGTGGAGCGGATTGTTACATTGTAAGACCAGGGAGGCGTCATATAAGCTCGTATTAATGTTCTCCCTAATCCGCTTAATGTCAAATCTATGGGATGTTTTTTGCATATATTTCTTTTTGTGTAGCGCCAAAATGATGCATCAAACAAGCCCAAGGAAATAAACAGAATGTAATAAAATAAAAAGGCTTGCTGGTGGCGGAACATTATAATTGTCAGTGTAAACGTTAATTCGTATCTGTTTACGAAGCCAGTCTTGGTGTACGGACTTCCATGGTGGACAATCAATGTTTGCTGTACGACTATGAAACTAAACTACAAAAAAGTCACATGAAAGCGCTTGCGATTACCTGAGAGAAAGAGAATTTGCAAATTAACGAGAAGAAAACAGTAACTGACGGCCACTCAAGAAAAGTCTAAATGATATTGCTCTTCCACAGACCAATGAGTTCAAGTATTTGGACAATATTTTGTCAGCAGACGGTAGGATCGACAGGGAAATTGAGACCAGGTGTCAGAAACGATCTGCTGAGACGAATCAGCTGTCACCACTGCTTAGACACCCGAGCATTAGTTTTACAATAAAGCAGCAGCTGATAAACAGTACATTAATGCCAACTCTGTGCTACCAGTACCAAACATGGATGGGTGGGACAAGTCCAAGAACATAGCACAAAAACATAAACAATTGTATCGAAATAACAATTTAACAAAACCCAGCAAAGATAATCATAACGGCGGGCACAAGGATAACACACATTGGTCAACTAAAACAAATTGAGGAGCTGGAATCAAAGGGGGACAAAAATGACAGCAGCGCTCAACAGGCAGGTGAGGTCAGGTCAGATCATCGGGTAACCTGTGAGGTCCTTGGGGCACCCATAAAGACACCCCCACAACTGCGGGCAATGTAATGAACTTGTAAGGGAAAGGCTCAAGTGGACCAACGTTGTTTAATCAGTAAAACAAAGTAGAAAACAGATCCTACAGATGGAGGAGAAGGAACAAAACATACGCGTCATTTTCAGGAAAACAGACCATCCATATAGACATGTCAGGAAGAGTGGTAATTGCATGCATTCATCCAACGTGAGTGAAGATGAGGACAGTGTCAGACATGCGTATTGTGATGTGACCCAATATCACTGTACAGTGGGGCAGCAGCCGCTCCGATCTGATGAAGACTACGGACTTTCTCATGGCGACTGGCCTGCAGATATAGCATGACCAAAAGATCCTGAACGCAAAGAAAGAATATGACTGTACAGTTCCATGCAAGCACGGCAAACTCTACCACACGCCGCGAACACGTGGACAAGCAGATGACAGGAAACGAAATCGTTGAGAAAACTGCTGAAAACTATTTTTAGAAAATGACAATCCTTTAATCGTATCGGCACCTCATATTGGAATGATGAATTGTAGAAAGCAGAAGACGAAGTCTCAAATGCTAGGAACATGGCAGAGAGAGAACAATCTATGGAGGCAAATATCGCCCTCAAATACATCACGGCAAAATACAAAAGAAAACTAAACCAAATAACAAGAGACAGTTGGAAAAACAAAACAGAAAGCCTCAATTTAGATAAAGAAGGGAACAAACTATGGAAGTTAGTCAGAGCCATGAACGACGAAACTCCATCAAACAAACAAATTACCATCAAGCAGGGCGACAACATGCTCAATGGAAAAAAAGCAGCAAACGCCTTTATAGAACATTATGCCAGAGCAAACCACATTGATGTCCATACAAATAGGCATACAGACATTAATCAAGAACAAAAGAGGCACGACAACACCAAGATGGCACCAGAGGAGCACATGATGGCAAAACTAACAATGAATTAAATGGAAGAGGCCATGAGAACTCTAAAGAAAAAGAAATCGCCCGGAAAAGATGGGGTAATAAATTAAATGCTGATGGAGTTGGGCCAAACAGCAAAGAGGAAGTTACTATCAGTCCTGAACCAAAGCTGGAAAACGGGGAATTGTACCGCAGGCATGGAAAGACGCTGTACTTATACCAGTACCAAAGAAAGAAAAAGATAGAACAGATCCAAATGGATACAGGCCTATCAGTCTACTGAGCTGTGTAGGCAAACTGATGGAGCGTATGATAAACACCAGACTGATGTGGCATCTGGAAGAAAAACACATACTAATTCCACAGCAAGCAGGATTTAGACAGCACAGATCAACTGAGGATTAGATCACTCTCATAGCACAGGAAATAGAGGATGCCTACCAGGAGAAAAAACACACAGAAGCGGTTTGGGTGGATTTAGAAAAGGCATTTGAAAAGGTTTGGAAAGAAGGACTTAAAGTCAAGCTACAAAGAAGTGAAGTTTGTGGGAAAATGTACAGATGGATCAGCCACTACCTCAAAAACAGAACAGCCAGAGTTAAAGTGCAAGGGCAGATGAGCAAAAAGGTGACACTGGAGCAAGGAGTACCCCAAGAGGGAGTACTGTCACCCACACTCTTCCTGGTATATATAAATTCCACAACTCCATCTTTGCAGACGATCTGGCTATGTGGACCTCTGAAAAAAAATCTCACCATAGCAAGTAATCGGATGCAGCAGGCCCTAACATCGTTGGAGGAGTGGGCGAACTCATGGCTGGTAAAAATAAATGAGAACAAAACAACATGTACTATATTCTCGCTTTCAAACATACCCCAAAACACCAAAATAAGTCTTAACGGCAAATATCTACGGTCAAACGACAACCCAATCTACCTGGGAGCCACATTTGATCGGCGCGGGACAGGGAAAAGTCAGATCGAGAGAAACCGAATGAGAGCCAGACAAAGAATGGCAATCCTGAAAAAACTTGCTGGCACAAGCTGGGGAGCAGACGAAAGTATACTAAAGAAACTGTACACTGGAAGAGTGAGACCAGTTCTCGAGTATGGCATTGCGGCTTGGACAACAGCAGCAAAGGCGAACTTTGATAAAATTAGCAAACTTCAAAACCAAGCCATGAGAGTTATAACAGGAGGCATGAAGTCAACGCGAATTGTAGAACTTGAAAAGATTACAAATCTGCAATCCATGACCGACAGAAGAGACTGCAGAGCCCAGCAGCAAGCATAGAAACTCAGCAGACTGACAGACCATCTAATGCATCAAAGACTAAATAATTTTGGAAATGGGAAATTATGGCAGAGATAATTTGCAGAAATAGCCAAAGCAAAGACGAGCGAAGACCCTTTGAACACATTAACAACACCAAAGCCCATCCATACTGTACGCAAACCTACCTGGAGGCAGCATATATTTCAGGAGGTAGTAGAAAATATACCAGATATTGGAAACAAGAACAGCCAGACTGAAAAAGAAAGAAGAGACATAACCCTGAGGTACATGACGAAAAACTACCCAAGCATAGACTGGACCCATGCATATACCGACGGTTCTGTAACAAACACAACACAGGACGGAGGGGCAGGGGTATTCCTGAGCCTACCTAATGGTAGAAAATAACACTGTCAGTGGCAACTGGAAAATACTCAAGCAATTTCAGAGCGGAGGCAGAGGCACTGAGGGCTGCAGTAGAAGAAATGGTGACATGAAAAAGAAATGAAACCATATAGCTTACAGATGCCCTGGCCGTAGTCTCAGCACTAAAAAGCCAGAAAAGACTGAACTCAATGATTTAAGAGCAGTACTATGTCAACTATGCCAGCAGTCCGCACCAAAAAGAGTTGTGGTACAGTGGGTTCCATCCCACTGTAACATCCAAGGCAAGGAGGAAACAGACAGACTAGTATGACATACGAAGAGTCAAAACAGCTTATTAGAGCTAGATACATGACCAAATGGGAAACAGAACATACTGGCTACACATAAAACGATGCCTATTACCAGTTGAACAGAAGAGAGCAGGTCGTGGTCTTCAGACTTCGCACTGGCCACAATAGACTGAGGTACCACCTATTCAATAACTTGAAGATAAGTGGCACTGACGAATGCATTTGCGGTACTGGGAAAATGACCGCTAAACATCTGCTGCAAAACTGCCCGACATACGAGGATCAGAGAAAGCAGATGTGGCCATCACCAGTGGCAACACTAGACAAGCTCTATGGCAGTGTCGACAGCCTCAGGATGACCGCTGCTTTTTTAGAAAAAATAAAGGTTGACGTGTGACAACGTACGAAGAAGAAGAAGAAGAAGAAGAAGAAGAAGAAGAAGAAGAAGAAGAAGAAGAAGAAGAAGAACTTCACAACAAATAGATTCAGAAACTATCTTCAATTTACATTGGATCCCTATGTGTGTTTGCGTCACTGCTGCTATGCCCAGAGCGTCAGCCAAGTTCTTGTCTGTGGTTCCATTATCCCAGACACCAATGCGACAGGTGTACGTCGAAGACAAAAACACGTTTTGTATGCATCCTGATTCCTTGCTGTGCTGCACCAGAGGGGGCCTAGATTTTATTGTCAAACCATCCCGCCACTGCATACGTGGACAGTCGCTTTGGACCCTTGTAACGACATGGCCACCACACCACAACTATGATAATCTGTTGTCAGACATTCGTGTCACATGACCAGCCCAGGAGCGATAATGAGGCTCCTACGTCATCCCTTAAAAAAAGGGTTTGATGTCGAATTTCCTCATTTCGGATCTGATTCCGTAGCGATACTTGTAGTACTCGCCACACTACAACTCTAGATGATACTCTTATCTTTTCAGTATCTGCTTTCAGGAATGGCTACAGTTCACAACCGTAGAATCATGTCTGGAGTGAAACGGAATTAAAGGCGTGTGCTCATGCTGTGGGGTTTATCATCTGTAAGAGTAACGACTGCATGCAACCAAACCGCCTCTCTCCGGGTTTTCGAGATCTGGGTTCGGGGTGGCATTATATAGGTGGACGTATAATTATTTCATTCCACGCCCTCCCTTCCCCCTCCCCACCACCCCACGCCATCCAACATGTTTACTTGCTGTATACAGTATGGATTTCGCAGAAATTGTCTTTTATTTATACTAAGGTTAAGACCAGCTTGGAACTTATTCCATCAAAAACGTGAATTCGTAAATCTATTTGTTCCAAGAAATGACGAACTCCCACGACACGCAGAAAGAGATCTGACGAAGGTTGGCTGCGGGGTGGTTCAGCTTTAACCGGAACAAGACAGTACTTCAACAGATGGAAAACAATAGAGCGAGAGCCCACACCTTCAACAGATGGAAAATAACAGAGCGAGAGCCCACACCTTCAACAGATGGAAAACAACAGAGCGAGAGCCCACACCTTCAACAGATGGAAAACAACAGAGCGAGAGCCCACACCTTCAACAGATGGAAAACAACAGAGCGAGAGCCCACACCTTCAACAGATGGAAAACAACAGAGCGAGAGCTCACACCTTCAACAGATGGAAAACAACAGAGCGAGAGCCCACACCTTCAACAGATGGAAAACAACAGAGCGAGAGCCCACACCTTCAACAGATGGAAAACAACAGAGCGAGAGCCCACACCTTCAACAGATGGAAAACAACAGAGCGAGAGCCCACACCTTCAACAGATGGGAAAACAACAGAGCGAGAGCCCACACCTTCAACAGATGGAAAACAACAGAGCGAGAGCCCACACCTTCAACAGATGGAAAACAACAGAGCGAGAGCCCACACCTTCAACAGATGGAAAACAACAGAGCGAGAGCCCACACCTTCACATATGGAAAACAACAGAACGAGAGCCCACACCTTCACATATGGAAAACAACAGAACGAGAGCCCACACCTTCACATATGGAAAACAACAGAGCGAGAGCCCACACCTTCAACAGATGGAAAACAACAGAGCGAGAGCCCACACCTTCACATATGGAAAACAACAGAACGAGAGCCCACACCTTCACATATGGAAAACAACAGAACGAGAGCCCACACCTTCACATATGGAAAACAACAGAACGAGAGCCCACACCTTCACATATGGAAAACAACAGAGCGAGAGATTACACCTTCAACAACCTGGTCATTCCAGCCATGGTGTATGGTTGTGAAGTGTGGAACCTACGAAAAAGTGACACGGCTCCAAGCGACTCAACGAACGATGGAGCGTAGAACACTGTCACTTTCACTGCGAGACCACATCCGCAAAACTGCCATCAGGACTGAAACCTGCTTCAATGACGTCGTAGATACGGCGTTGCTATAAAAGCACACGTAGGCAGGCCATGTGGTAGGCAGGCCAAGTGGTAGGCAGGCCACCTGGTAGGCAGGCCACCTGGAACGCATGCCTGACTTCTTCTTCTTCTTCGTACGCTGTTTACAGCGATATTTACGTTGCACTGTTTTATTTTGTTAAGCCAGTGGCTCAGTGCATCCGATTTCAACAGGCGTTTCTGTAGGGTTGCCCTCCTTAGCCTTTGGCTGTCCGCAGCCTAACTGCAAGGCAGCAGTTGTTTTTGGTCAGAGTTGTCTCTCTTGGGAAGTTGTCTTGCAGGACTATCGAGTCTTCCATACTCGTGTCTACATGGTTTGGCAATGATGTGATGGACTATGTACTAGTTTGTACTATCCCGGAAGAGAGGCAGTCCAGTGTGACTTTGTCCCAGGATCGTCACGTCCTGCCAGAAACGTAGCATATGCATGTGAGTGAGGTATCTCTTTGCTCCCTTTATTTTCTCGGCTCATCTGCAGTGATGGTACGCCTAGCATTCCCCGCCACCCGGGAGCTTGTCACCATAGGACAGGAGGTGCAATGCCCGCTGGACTGCATCTCTTCTGCGTCCATTGGGATGACTGATAGAAGACAGAGGCAAAAGGCGAGGCAGGAGTGCATTTTACCAGGTGCATTTCTGCGGCTCGACCGGGCCGGGCTGAGACGCAAGCCCCAGCCATGTCGTAGCCTCCCATCAGAGTGGTGCTGGGATTTAGGGCGGGATTCTGGCTTAGAGGCGTTCGGCCATAGTCCCTCATATTGTAGCTTATCAGCCAAGCATGTGGACCAAATGTCAGCGACCTGTGATTCCTCTCGAAATAGTGCATTTGACCAGGGGACAAGCCTGGTCACTGCACGGAGATGTTGTTTGCCTGGTGTGCGGACATATATTCATGGTCAACGGTTGAGTCTCAGCAGTTCGCAGTGAGGTAGCTGATCTACTGCTTAGGGCACCCCGGCCGAGAACTAAGTCTTCTACAAATGGTTTCATACCTCATCGCCGTATGGGGTGAATATCGAGCAGCTTCCCGCCCACTTTGAGCGGCGGACGGCAGAGACCTCACTCTGCGGCTCGACCGGGCGGGGCTGGAGCGGGAGCCCCAGGTCCCCACCATGTCGAAGCCTCCCTTTGCAATCGTGCTGAGCTATTGGGCGGGATTTTGGCTTAGAAGCAGCCTCGCGCCGTTGGCTTATCAGCCTAGTACGTGAACCAAATGTCTGCGGCTCCTCTCGAGTTGAGCAGGATTACCGTAGCAACGCCCTGTCATTAGTAGGGTAAAACTGACCTGTCTTCCGAGGGTCTATTTCCAGCACCTGTTCAATAGATGGACATGTAAAGTGACGTCATGGTGGCCCTATACCTGTACTCGTCGTACCGGACGTCCACCAATGAGATGGCCAGGTAGCCTTAGACAAGACCTGGGTCCGGCATGGTACAGTGACAAGATGAGTTTAACAGACATTTGAATACCCGGTATAGAGCACATACCACGCCTAAATAAACACCAGTATTACAGTATTAAGGCCTACTTTTGTTCTGATCTTCTTTAGGTACGGTAAGGTTATATTTTGGACCTCGTCAAGTGTGTGACAGCAGCACAGTAGATTTCAAATCGCAGATCGGATCAACAAGCTAAACAGTGCGTGGGGTTGGGCGGTCAGTGACCCAACGCTGATTGCTAGCGGGAGAGCCATCGACATGGAGATACCAGGCATCTTCACAAGTGAATTGGCTGTGGCGGTCAGTGACCCAACGCTGATTGCTTGTGGGAGAGCCATCGACATGGAGCTGACATGCGCCTTCTCAACCTCCACGTGGTAATACTAGATAAAAGGCGGACATGGCGGACTGGCTAAAGAAAGGGGATAGGCTGACCTGGTACCCAGAAAGTTATGCTGGAGACGGATGTGTCGGACCGTAAGGTACAAATATCGCATTCAAGCTGTAAACTATGACACAACGTATTCCGTTCTCTGAAGTACATCTTGCCAGTTGCACAGCCATTTTAAGGGCTTGGTTGGGGCAGATTGAGAAGGAACAAAGAAGAAGGAATACATCCTACTAGTGTACGCCTCTCGCCATCTATATTCACGTCACTCTCGCCATCTATATTCACGTCACTCTCGCCATCTATATTCACGTCACTCTCGCCATCTATATTCACATCACTCTCGCCATCTATATTCACGTCACTCTCGCCATCTATATTCACGTCACTCTCGCCATCTATATTCACGTCACTCTCACCATCTATATTCACGTCACTGTCGCCATCTATATTCACGTCACTCTCGCCATCTATATTCACGTCACTGTCGCCATCTATATTCACGTCACTGTCGCCATCTATATTCACGTCACTCTCGCCATCTATATTCACGTCACTCTCGCCATATATATTCACGTCACTCTCGCCATGTATATTCACGTCACTGTCGCCATCTATATTCACGTCACTGTCGCCTCAATGTAGATGTTAGACGAGCTCTTTGAGAGCTGCTGTAAATAAATTTGAAGAGCTATTGTCGGCTTGTCGAACTATTCATGCTATCAGAATATTTCCTGGGAGATGGTACAGCGCAATTAATGTATCATTGCCTTCCTCAATATTTTTTCGGAAATTCCGATTGTTTGGAACATTTAACTTAACTAACTTAACGTCTTTATTCTGATTTAGAAGACTCTGCAGAGTCTGTATACAACCAGTTTTATTTACATTGCTTTGCTCTGAAAGCTTTGCTCATCCAATTTATTCTTAAATGGATTAATTGTCCTTGCCTTCACTACCTCCTCTGGCAATGCATTCCAAGCATTCACTACTCTCTGATTAAAAAAATGTATCCTAATATCTAATCTGAACCTCCCTTTAGTCAACTTGTAGCTTTGCGATTTTGTTCTTGTGGGCGGTTGTATTTTGAAAAACTTGTTTTAGTCTAATTTATCCGTTCCTTTTATTATTTTATAAACCTGTATTAAGTCTCCTCGAATTCTTCTTCTATTTTCTAAACACTGTAAGTCGGTTTTTCTGAGTCTTTCCTCATAACTGGAGTTCTGGAATCCTACAATCAGTGTTGTCGCTCTTTTTTTGTATTCTTTCCATAATATTTATATCCGGTCAATGCTAAGGACTTCACACAATGTACACATTCCTCTAATCTAGGTCTAACTAATGTTTTATACAGTTTGACTAGCACTTCATTACTCCCATGTTTAATATATCTTTGTATCATTCCTAATATTGCATTTGCCGTATTCACTGCTACCTGGACTTGCTCACTCATCTTACTTGTATGATCTATTATAACCTCTAGGTCCCTTTTCTTATCTATCATTCTACTATTGTTCTCGCTCATTCTGTGATTATGTTCCATATTTGATCTACCCATGCGGATGACTGTATATTTATCCACATTAAACTCAATTTGCCAGCTTACAGATCAGTCTTGAATTTTATCTAAATCTGACCTCAATATATCCACTCCCGCTTTACATGAGACACTACTGCATAGTTTTGTGTCATTAACGAATTTTGCACTCATCAATCCTAAATAAATATTTAAATCCTTTATATATATTAAGAAAATAAATTGGTCCCAGAATCGAGCCATGTGGCACTCCACGTTTTACTTCACACTCAGAGTACTCCTTATGTATGCCCACCCTCTGCCTTCTTCCCGTTAACCAATGTTCAAACGATTTGGCAACTTCCCTACATATTCCATGTGAATTAGTACTGTGCTTGTTTCGATAGTTTGTTCTGTAATCAATACATAAAAAGACATAAGGGTATGCGCAGGTCACGTGTTCTCACCATCAGCTGATTGATTTTGTGGAGTCGAGTTTCATGTAATTAGCAAATGCACGTGTTTGCTAGTTATTGTATCAGTTTCATACAATGTGTTTCATGTATCTCGCCTTGCAAGAAGAAGCATTTTCGTTACATTGTTGATTTCTGGCGAGTCAAAGAAGTTGTGATAGGCGCTTTAGTACAAGTGCGTGCACGCTCCGTTGCTTTTTGTGGTTGAATTCTGCCCAGGTGGTTGTTAAGTTTGATATGTTGGATTGATGTCTACAACACTGTGCTCCTACCGCTCCTTGTAAGTGTTTGTTTGATGTCACTACAATTAGACCTGTCCATATGTCTACAAAGCTGTGCTAAAATTAGGTCCTTCTATATGTCTACTAAGCTATACTATAATTAGGTCCTTCTATATTTCTACAAAACTGTACTACATTTAGGACCTTCTATATGTCTACAAAACTGTACTACAATGAGGTCCTTCCATGGGTCTACAAAGATGTGGTATAAATAGGTCTTTCTATATTTCTACAAATCTGTACTACGATTAGGTAATCCTATATGTATACAAAATTGTACTGCAATTAGGTCCTTCTGTATGTCTACAAAACTGTACTACAATTAGGTTCTTCCAAATGTGTGCAAAACTGTACTACAATTAGCTCATTCCATATGTCTGTAAAGCTGTACTACAATTAGGTATGCCCATATGTCTACAAAACTTTCCTATAATTAGGTCTTTCCATATGTCTATAAAGCTGTACTACGATTAGGTCCTTCTAAATGTCTACAAAACTACTACCATTATGACCTTTCATATGTCTTTAAAACTACTACCATTATGTCCTTCCATATGTCTGCAAAGCGTGCTACAATTAGGTCGTTGCATATGTCTGCAAAACTGTACTACAATTAGGCCTTTCATTTGTCTACAAAACTGTACTACAAGTAGGTCCTTCCATAGATCTGCAAAACTATAATATAATATGTGTCCGGCAACCCTTACAAAGTTTTTCCCCCCCCCTCCACCCCCCCCCCCCCCCCAAAAAAAAACAGCCACCGTCAGTGTTCTCTTCCATGTGGCACCATCGTGTCTTCTACTGCACACTAGGACATGCAATCAGTTACTCCGGGTCCTGCACGACTCTACATTCGCAATATTCATTGTTTGCAAATGGCTACTAATTCGGGTTAGAGCCTAACCTGGACACACCTGTTCTTAACCTGTTCAGAGATCTTTACGTTTTACCATGTCCTGGTGCAGGTTCTTCTTTGATCTCCGTCCAACCTTCACCGTTCTTCTGGCGCCACTTTTCTTTGTGGTTTCTAATGGGCTCTATTATGACCTACTTTAAAGAAGTTCTTTTGACACCCAGTAAAACCCCCCTTGAAAGACTGACGACTAAATGACGAAACGTTTATGTGTCAACTATCGTCCGTTTCTTTGTGGTTTGCCATAAATTGTCGTCTAATATCTGAATAACCCTTACACCGATATGCCATATTTTTTACATATGATCTTGTCTTTTTAATGTCCTAATGACTTAATAATTTACATTGTGTCAGGTAGTGCCATTTTCGTAAAGGTGCTAGGTCTTTCGATATTTGTAAGCAAAGGAATTATATTGTCAATAAGAAAATCATTTACTGTAAATTTTAAAAACAATGTCTTTTTTAAGCAAAGGCGTCTCGCCAATTCCAATAACATTTTCTACATTAGGTTCCAAATAATGCCCTTTTGCCAAGTAGTTCATGTGTTTTAGGAGCTGTAAGAAGTAACTGGGCATTTCTTTTAAAAAATGTGTGAAAATGGGAAAGCACTCAAATATGCTATGGCCTTTTGCGTCTTGACAGACGGTCAGTAATCTAGTCTGTTTTAGAGATGGCAGTGTCAGCATCTGTCCTGGAGAGATATTGACTTTCGTGGCTCATTTTGTCGATTCTCGATTGACAGGGACGACAGCAATGTAAACAGAAAAAGTTCGGTTGGTGTGGTGTAGGCTCTTTTCTTTTGGGTCGCTTGTCTTCCATCTTTGTCGCCAGAACTAGCTCTGAAGCCTCGAAGTCCGTTCTCAAGGTCGCTCTCCATGTAGCTCTATCCTTTGTAATCTCCTCCCAGGTATTTGGGCTGATAGTAAAATCGTTCATGGATCTTTTGTAAATGTCATTGTAACTTAATTTAGGCCTTCCTTGTGATCTGGTACCCGATATGAGTTCACCCAGGAGTAACTGCTTCAGAATACGGGTATTTGACCTTCGTTTCTTGTGACCCAACCATCTTAGTCTCTTATTGTGCAGAGTCGAGAAGAGGGAAGGCATCTTGGCGCGATCCAGAATTTCCGAGTTGGTCCCCTTGTCCTGCCACTTTATGTTCATTATACTGCCAAGACATGGCATATGAAAACTGTTTAACCTCTTCTCGTGTCTTGAATGTGTTATCCACGTGTTGTCAACAGTGTACCAAGCACGAATGCGTGATATATCAAGATCTTTGAATTTAGTGTCAGCTTTCTGTTATTCCATGACCTTTCTTTCAGCCTGCTGAAAGTTGCTGTTGATTGCCCTGTGCGTATATTGTTCTCTTCATTGATTGATAGTGTTGCTGTAAATGTGAAACCCAAATATTTGAACACTTGAATTTCATCGAGCGGATCTTCATTTAGAGTAAACTTTTTCACCTGTTTACCAACTTGTTTAAGGACAACCGGTTTTTTCTTGTGTACAGTGAAGAAAAATATGTTGCAGGTATCAGACAGACAATTGACTAATGATTGTAGAGTGTCCTTGCCGTGCGCCACCAAGGCTACATTATCTGCAACAATAGCTCTCTGATGAGATTTTCCGTTGTTTTGGACTAAGCCCTAAGCCTTGCCAGACAGAACATCGAGCCTACTGATAATAAAGACGTCACTAACCTCCTGTCTGAAGGCACAGTGCAGCAATACTGCGAACAAAGACACAACTAACCACCTGTCTGAAGGCACAGCGCAGCAAGGCTGCGAACAAAGACACCACTAACCTCCTGTCTGAAAGCACAGCGCAGCAAGGCTGCGAACAAAGACATCACTAACCTCCTCTCTGAAGGCTCAGTGTAGCAAGACTGCGAAGAAAATTCTGAATATGGTAGGCGCAATAACGCAATGGTTTCACCCCGCTTCTGACTTCAAAACTGCCGAATGTATTTCCATCAAGTTGATTGGTGGCCGACATGTCTTCATGGAAGAAGACGATTAGTTTGAGCGATGTTGGTGGACAGCCAATGGGTTTCTAGAACCTTAGTTAGGGCTGGTCAACTCACCTTGTGAGGAAAGCCTTTGTAAGATCGACAATGAACAGGGGCTTATTTTGTTCTCTGCATTTTTCCTGCATCTGTCTCAGTGTAAAGATCATGTCTGGGGTGGAACGCCCTGAACGCTCTGAACCCACATTGAGACTCGGGCAGTACGTGTTGGGTAACGCCTCGATCTGAACCCACATTGAGACTCGGGCAGTACGTGTGGGGTAACACCCCGTTCTGAACCCACATTGAGACTCGGGCAGTACGTGTTGGGTAACGCCCCGTTCTGAACCCACATTGAGACTCGGGCAGTACGTGTTGGGTAACGCCCCGTTCTGAACCCACATTGAGACTCGGGCAGTACGTGTGGGGTAACGCCCCACTCTAAACCCACACTGAGACTCGGGCAGTACGCGATCAGCAAACTTCTGTAAAGTCTCTTTAGAATAACACAAGCGAATGCTGTTCCTGTTATGCACAGCAGTGATACTCTCATGTAGTTGTCACACTCGCCTTTGTCTCCTTTGTTTTTTTAGAGTGTGACTATCCTTGCATTTCGTTTGTCCCGTGGTATGTCTCCTTTTGTTTTTGTAGAGTGTGACTATCCTTGCATTTCGTTTGTCCCGTGGTATGTCTCCTTTGTTTTTGTAGAGTGTGACTATCCTTGCATTTCGTGTGTCCCGTGGTATGTCTCCTTTTGTTTTTGTAGAGTGTGACTATCCTTGCATTTCGTTTGTCCCGTGGTATGTCTCCTTTCCTCCACCATTTATTTAACAGTCTGTAGAGGATCGGGAAATGAACCTCTTTATTTTCATTGATCACTTCTGAAGTGATGTTCTCTTTTCCCGGATATAAAGAAGCACACGATATTTAGAACATATAAAGTACACATTTATGATGGATCGGTCCAGTTCTATAAATAGATGCTGGAGCAAATAATAAATGGTTATTATTCAGTTCTTGGATCCATCGTCTGGATCCATCGTCTGGCTAATTGGTGTGGCCATGAACAGGACCGTTTGGCCAAGGTGATGGAACCTTCTATTTCTCGGAAAGAAAACATGTAGGTTATATTTTTACTTATAGTTGGATGATTCAAACACATTGATGACTGCTCCCGGAAGACAGAACGACAGTGCACATATCTCTGCTCAACTCCATATTCCTCTTTCATGCCATGGTCCTCACATTTAGCCAAATGAATATGTCTATATCTGAGAAAGCTGCATACTCTAGGTCTTTCATATCACATAGTTTCTTCTTCGTACGCAGTCAGACAGTAACCATTATTTTTTCGAAAAAAACGGCGGTCATCCTGAGGCTGTCGCCACTGCCATAGAGCTTGTCTTGCAGTTCCACTGGTGACGGCCACATCTGCTCTCTCTGATCCTCGTATGTCGGGCAGTTCTGCAGCAGATGTTCAGCGGTCATTTTCCCAGTACCGCGCGGGCATTCGTCGGTACCACCTATCTTCAATTTGTTGAATAGGTGGTACCTCAGTCTGTTGTTATCACATAGTTTGAAAGTTATATTTTCTGCTGCAACTTATCCATTAAGGTCTACCACTTAGTGAGAGGTATTATTTTTATAATTGGTGAAAATTTATTTAAAATGGATGTATCGATATGAAAGCTAGACAGGTGCTCTAAACATGAACACCCTACATCATGAAATCATTTATAGTAATGTAGCATTCCAAATGTTCATTTAAAACGTAATTTTGTTTTAATACTGAAAATTTACATTCTAAAAAATTGAAAAAATATGCGTGTAATTTGTCCCGTATCATTGATTATGCATACTTAAATGTTTTTCTTATAATGATGTTCAAGATTATCTTTTCATTATAGACTACAGCCAAAGCTACATCTTTTACGATTGTGTTTTTTATAAAAATTATAATATTTACTCAAACTTGTCCCAAGAAATTGATACTCCAAATTATAATAACTCTTACACATTATTAAACAGCTTGATTTCTATAATTCACAACTAAGCCATGGTTTTTAGATCATCTGTGCAAAGTTGCAGGACAAATGTTTTAAAACCGCATAAAAAGTGGTCACAAAAACCGTCTGTACATTGCAGTTTTCGGCGAAAAGTTTAAGACACTATTTGTTGCCATTTTCTGATGATTAAATAACTTCATTCTTATCCATTACGTCCAACCTGATATATAAGCTCCTCAGTAACTGCCTGCCAATCATCCAGTACAATCTCTTCCTCTTCTTTGCCCTCCTGGCATCATAGGCTGACTTAATAGCTTTTCTTTGAGTTCCTTTTTGCGACAAAAGCTTCTTGTGTTCACATGACCCTCTCAGATACCTGCAAGTAAGTCATTCCATTTCCTCCATTTCCAGCACAGATTTTGTCCCATTCATTATAAACAGAAAGTACAATAGCAACGACAGCTTTCACAATAGTTCATGATCCTAATTCTTGGGACATCATTTCCAGATTAGTCAATTATTGACATTTTGTGTATTTCCTTCAAGACACTGTTTTAGTAGTTCATTTCTGTTGCGGTCTTAAAATATTGGTTTTAAATTAGCCATAACAACAGGAGATAGGTTACTGATGTGTTTCTATGCACAGTTTCATCTACTACAGCTTTCTTATACATACACCATGGGTTGTGCCTGTTCTTCTAATTTGGTAGTGACAAGT
Organism: Ariolimax columbianus; assembly: GCA_036924085.1. Taxonomy (NCBI): domain Eukaryota; kingdom Metazoa; phylum Mollusca; class Gastropoda; order Stylommatophora; family Arionidae; genus Ariolimax; species Ariolimax columbianus. The sequence continues at coordinate 12,026,192 of JAVGWX010000024.1, read as the reverse complement.
TCATTGATACCACAAAATATTTGCAGGTCTGCAAAACCTTTCCCAACACATCCCAATTCTAATTCCGCCCATCTGTTTATTGAATCCTGCACAGATTACACATTTATATTTGATTATATGAAGAAAATGAAGTATATTATAATTGTTTCTGCTACAATGAAACTCAAACTCACTGCCTAAACCGTTCCTCTTTGTCTCTAGCAATTGTGCATTGAAATAACAAAAGTGACAATTGAGTTCTGTAACTATCAGTTTTTTAAATTAGTGTTCAAATGCCAATTAATCTACGGTCTTCCATCCAGCTCTTCGTGAACATTGTCATCTTTACTTACAAATTAAATTTGATTCACAAGCTCATACAATTGTCATATCTTTATTTCTGACAAAGTGGGCGTGGTCAGTGAACTTTTAAAAGATTCAATGTTGATGTTAAGTTTACCAGAACGTAATCACTGGCCTAACCTACAATCCACTAATTAAATTGTCTCATTGTTCGACATCTGCTCCTTTGGTAGACCGATCACCATAGAACTTACGTTTCCTATTAAATTTCGTTCTTATCTTTGCGTCACATGATTTTATTTCTCAAAATTATCATAAGACTGTCTATCTTTGAAAATTACAATTTGTATAAGGTAAAATTGTGACTAACATATCCTGCCATATGCATTACTCATTAAATTATATTTTTTTAAGGGAGCTTGAAAATCCCTCATTGTTTGTTGGGATAACTAAATCCTAGGGATTAATCATTTGGAACTAGTAACTGATAGTCATTTTGAATTTTATCGAAAGAAGAGTAAGATCACTGTCAACGACACAAAGGGTATTTTAAACGCGATTATGGTCAAAGGTGAACGTCTAGAAAGTGTTGGGCTGGTCAAATATCTGGGATATGAATGCGGAAGGATCTAGAGCGGAGATTCAGTCAAGAACTGCGATTGTATTAGGCAGGAGTTAGGTCAATACAAAAACATGTTGACTATAGTAAAAACACGACAATTGACATGGTATGGACATATGTCACGATGGGGGGGTCTGGTCAAGACCATCTTGCAAGGCACTGTGCCTGGGAAGCGTGGGAGAGGAAGACCAACAATTGACGTTAGGCATCTGACGATGGTGCTGTGTTGATCTTAGCTTTATTCACGATCAGCAATATCTCCCCATTAATTTTTTGGCCCCAGAAAATAGGAATATAGTATCCATATTTCCTTTATTATAAACCAGCAAAATCGTATCCACATTTTCTGTAGTATAAACCTGCAATATCGTATCCACATTTCCTTTATTATAAACCTGCAATATCGTATCCACATTTTATGTAGTATAAACCTGCAATATCGTATCCACATTTCGTTTATTATAAACCTGCAATACCGTATCCACATTTCCTGTATTATAAACCTGCAATATAGTATCCACATTTCCTGTATTATAAACCTGCAACATCGTATCCACATTTCCTGTAAAAAAATTTAACATTTTATATCCACATTTTCTGAGTAAATAACCCACCATATTATATCCATATTTTCTGCATAAAGAGTGGCCGTTAGACCACCATCGTTAGACCCCGTGGGAGATGTAGTTTGCTGTACTGGGCCAGAAGTGTCGTTAGACCTCGTGGGAGATGTAGTTTGCTGTACTGTGCCAGAAGTGTCGTTAGACCCCGTGGGAGATGTAGTTTGCTGTACTGTGCCAGAAGTGTCGTTAGACCCCATGGGAGATGTAGTTTGCTGTACTGTGCCAGAAGTGTCGTTAGACCCCGTGGGAGATGTAGTTTGCTGTACTGTGCCAGAAGTGTCGTTAGATCCCGTGAGAGATGTAGTTTGCTGTACTGTGCTAGAAGTGTCGTTAGACCTCGTGGGAGATGTAGTTTGCTGTACTGTGCCAGAAGTGTCGTTAGACCCCGTGGGAGATGTAGTTTGCTGTACTGTGCCAGAAGTGTCGTTAGACCCTATGGAGAGATGTAGTGGTTTCTTTCCTGAGCAACATGTGAAGTTAGACCCCGTGGAGAGATGTAGTGGTTTCTTTCCTGAGCAACATGTGAAGTTAGACCCTGTGGGAGATGTAGTGGTTTCTTTCCTGAGCAACATGTTAAGTTAGACCCCGTGGGAGATGTAGTGGTTTCTTTCCTGAGCAACATGTGAAGTTAGACCCCGTGGAGAGATGTAGTGGTTTCTTTCCTGAGCAACATGTGAAGTTAGACCCTGTGGGAGATGTAGTGGTTTCTTTCCTGAGCAACATGTTAAGTTAGACCCCGTGGGAGATGTAGTGGTTTCTTTCCTGAGCAACATGTGAAGTTAGACCCCGTGGAGAGATGTAGTGGTTTCTTTCCTGAGCAACATGTGAAGTTAGACCCCGTGGGAGATGTAGTGGTTTCTTTCCTGAGCAACATGTGAAGTTAGACCCCGTGGGAGATGTAGTGGTTTCTTTCCTGAGCAACATGTGAAGTTAGACTCCGTGGAGAGATGTAGTTTGTTGTCACGTGCACATGTGCGGCTGATGCAGTTTTCGTTCAGTGTCTCAGTAACACCGTCTATCTTTCATTTTCTTGGTCTTCCTCTTGCCCTGTAACTCTCTGTCCGCTGCTGTAGATCTGCACAGCTGATAGATTTCATTTCATTGTTGGCAGATCTCTAAGGCACTTTATGCTCTACCTTTACATGTACTCTAAGCATGTTGTTGCACGCACCGTCTATCTGATTATTTCGTTTCGTACTCTGCCCATGCATCTGATCTCAATAGATTTTCTATAACACCCAATTCTGCCATGTTTTTTTTTAGCCATGTGTCCTGTTGAGAGTCAATGTCTGTGACTTGATGCAGAGAGTTGGTACAAAAATATTATTTTTCAACTTTCTCTTTTTTATTATTAGGCAGAGAGTGGTGAATGCTTGGAATGCATTGCGACAGGAAATAGTGGAGGTAGTGTCAATTAATTAATGCATGTAAGAAAATGTATTTTTAGATCAACCCAATGTAAATAAACTGGTTGTATACAGACTCTGCAGTCTTCTAAACCAGAATAAATACGTTAACTATGTTAAGCTGTCTCCACCTGGACGTGTCTTTGTCTTAATAACAGTGATGGCTGATATGACACTGTATTTTCTTTTTGTGGACTTGACTCCACCTTTATACCCATCCGTCCACGATACCTAACAGTTTGAATTCGTTGATGTCAAGTCGCCATATCTATTCTCGCTTTCTTGTCCGTTATCATCTTTCCCAGCAATGTGTTTTCTAACTATGTGAAAAAAAACCACTCCTGGAGTTGAAAATAATTAGACAACATAATTTACAGGTATGACAGGTGAGAAAATGAGTTACATTCAATCGAGCTATCTCAGACAACAGCGGTGATTTGTTATGTATTACTCGTCGTACGTGAAGTGTGAATTTTATTATAATAATAAAAGTAGCCAATCGCAATTCAAGATGGCGACAGCGGGAGACATGTGTAAAGGTGAAGGTCAGTCCCATAACAACAATTACCGTCGGCGAAGAAGACAACTCTTTATTACTAAGACACAACTTGTGTGAGCTGGAGTGGCCAGCTCTCTTCATTGATGTTAAATCTTCTCCAACTCATACGTCAGGTACCCATTTACAGCAGAGTCGACTGGAGGAGAAGTCGTACCAGGCATGAAGTAAGTATCGACTGTTTATTTCTGCTCGTCCGTGAACGTGAACTCTATAACGCTGTAATCCCAGTCTAGTGAGCCAGCTCACTGTCTACTAGACTACGCGATTGACATGTGTATTCAGAGGTCAACGCACGTGACTGTTCACTCTGATCTAACCACGACCAATTTTACCGCAGCGTTAGTAAATGGGCCGACTAGCATTACGCCATTTCGTGCAGCTCTCTTTTTAGGAGCCTTCATATGGTTTTCTGTTCAGCGATTCGATGACCATGTGTGATAGTAGTGCGACAGACTGATCGGTAAGGAGCAAGCAACTTCTAAGAGACAACATCAATGGAGAAGCTGTTTAAGAGAACTTTGAAACTTTGTATCGATTGTTCTATTCTCTGACTAACGCCTGGCTCCTGTCCTGAGATCAACGTACAGCAATTCCTTAGAGAGGTTCAGATCGGGCATTCGATTAACATGTCCAGTCGATCTGATTTGGGTTATCTTCTGCGGCATATGGATAGCAGGGAGTATATCCCTGTTGATGGCTACAGAGCCGGACACTGCCAACCATTCTTGTGCAGCCTGACTGGCATATAACGACAGCCAGATAATCGTAAAACAAGTATTAATCACATACAATACTAGGTTCGATGTCACCGATATCGACACTGCAGTCACCCCAGTTAAAATGGTACCCGGCTGTTAATCAGAAATAACAAGACAGAGAAGAAGATTACCGGTCATCCCCCTTCATAAAAAGCTGAGGTTTAATGCAATGAAACCTCAAACACTTCAACACCCACGGCAGTGTATGATATGGGATTACATATATATGTGACTTCATTGGATGGAAGTAAGCGCGTGCTGACATTAACCCCGCCTCTCTCATCGGTTTTACCATGCCATAATCATCTGGTTTGTCAGTTCTGAGACTGGTTGTAAGGTTTTATGAGACTGGTTGTAAGTTTGTCTAAAACTGGTTGTAAGGTTGTCTAAGACTGGTTGTAAGGTTGTCTGAGACTGGTTGTAAGGTTGTCTGAGACTGGTTGTAAGGTTGTCTAAGACTGGTTGTAAGGTTGTCTGAGACTGGTTGTAAGGTTGTCTGAGACTGGTTGTAAGGTTGTCTGAGACTGGTTGTAAGGTTGTCTGACACTGGTTGTAAGGTTGTTTGAGACTGGTTGTAAGGTTGTCTGAGACTGGTTGTAAGGTTGTCTGAGACTGGTTGTAAGGTTTCTGAGACTGGTTGTAAGGTTGTTTGAGACTGGTTGTAAGGTTGTCTGACACTGGTTGTAAGGTTGTCTGAGACTGGTTGTAAGGTTGTCTGAGACTGGTTGTAAGGTTGTTTGAGACTGGTTGTAAGGTTGTCTGACACTGGTTGTAAGGTTGTCTAAGACTGGTTGTAAGGTTGTCTGAGACTGGTTGTAAGGTTGTTTGAGACTGGTTGTAAGGTTGTCTGACACTGGTTGTAAGGTTGTATGGACATGTCTCTCCATTTGGCCCTATCCTTTGGTTGGTCAGTCCTAAGACTGGTTGTAAGGTTGTCTGAGCATGTCTCTCCGATTGACACTATCCTGTGCAGATAATACACTTGCTCTCACTATCACTCTCTCACTCTTTCTCTCTCTCTCTGTCTCTCTCTCTCTCTCTCACTCTCTCACTCTCTCTCTCTCACTCTCTCTCTCTCTCACTCTCTCACTCTCTCTCTCTCACTCTCTCTCTCTCTCACTCTCTCTCACTCTCTCTCTGTCTCTGTCTCACTCTCTCACTCTCTCTCTCTCTCTCACTCTCTCTCTCTGTCTCTGTCTCTCATGATTGTTTTCTCCCTTTCATGCTTTCTTTCACTGTCAACCTTGCTCACTGTCTCTTTCATTGTCTTTCTCTCCCTCTCACTCTCTCTCTCTCCCTCTCTCTCTCTCCCTCTCTCTCTCTCTCTCTCTTGTCATCAAATACAAAATAAGAATTGAGGAAATGGACTTGACCTTATCATTAACACATCTCTAAACCCTAATTCGCCTCTATTCACCATTTCTCTTCATTGAGGTCGGCGTATATGGGACGAACTAAAACAACATAAGACACGGCAAATGTTTAAAACAAAAACACCAAATATGTTTTAGGAAAGCAGAGGCAAAAATTCATTGCAGGATCGTGTCCCGACTTAGAGATCACTTGATGACGAAGATTTGCTAATGGCACGGACACCTGATGTTTAAATCTGGGTAAGGGAGACAATAATGTGTTTCAACAAGAATTAAGTCAAAAACAGATTTATAATAATTGCCAGACGCAGTTAGGTGGGTGGATGAAAAATTGGATTTGTGGATGGAAAGTTGGATTGGTGGATGAAAAGTTGTATTAGGGGATAGAAAGGTGGATTTAAGGATGAAAAGTTATATTGATGGATGGATAGATCGATGGTTGGATAGATCGATGGTTGGATAGATCGATGGTAGGATAGATCGATGGTTGGATAGTTTGGAGATTTGTGAATGGATTAAGGATGAGAGAGGTGGAAGGATCAGTGGATATGTGGACGATTAGGACATGGATTGGGGATAGATAGATGGATGGATTTGAGGATTAGTGGATGAACTGTTAGGTTAAGAATGCATGCTTGTGTGGGGGTTTAATGGATAGAAGGATAGATGTTGTAGTGGATGAAGAGTTCGGTTAAGAATTCATGCATGTGTTAGGTTGGATGGATAGAAGAGTTGGTGTAGGAGTGGATGAAGAGTTATGTGAATAATGCATGCATGTTTTAGGGTTTGATGGATAGAAGGATAGATGTTGTAGTGGATGAAGAGCTAGATTAAGAATGCATGCATGTTTTAGGGTTTGATGGATAGAAGGATAGATGTTGTAGTGGATGAAGAGCTAGATTAATAATGCATGCATGTTTTAGGGTTTGATGGATAGAAGAGTTGGTGTAGGAGTGGATGAAGTGTTATGTGAAGAATACATGCATGTTTTAGGGTTTGATGGATAGAAGGATAGATGTTGTAGTGGATGAAGAGCTAGGTTAAGAATGCATGCATGTGTTAGGGTTTGATGGATAGAAGGATAGATGTTGTAGTGGATGAAGAGCTAGGTTAAGAATGCATGCATGTTTTAGGGTTTGATGGATAGAAGGATAGATGTTGTAGTGGATGAAGAGCTAGATTAAGAATGCATGAATGTTTTAGGGTTTGATGGATAGAAGGATAGATGTTGTAGTGGATGAAGAGCTAGGTTAAGAATGCATGCATGTTTTAGGGTTTGATGGATAGAAGGATAGATGTTGTAGTGGATGAAGAGCTAGATTAAGAATGCATGCATGTTTTAGGGTTTGATGGATAGAAGGATAGATGTTGTAGTGGATGAAGAGCTAGGTTAAAAATGCATGCATGTTTTAGGGTTTGATGGATAGAAGGATAGATGTTGTAGTGGATGAAGAGCTAGGTTAAGAATGCATGCATGTTTTAGGGTTTGATGGATAGAAGGATAGATGTTGTAGTGGATGAAGAGCTAGGTTAAGAATGCATGCATGTTTTAGGGTTTGATGGATAGAAGGATAGATGTTGTAGTGGATGAAGAGCTAGATTAAGAATGCATGCATGTTTTAGGGTTTGATGGATAGAAGGATAGATGTTGTAGTGGATGAAGAGCTAGATTAAGAATGCATGCATGTTTTAGGGTTTGATGGATAGAAGGATAGATGTTGTAGTGGATGAAGAGCTAGGTTAAGAATGCATGCATGTTTTAGGGTTTGATGGATAGAAGGATAGATGTTGTAGTGGATGAAGAGCTAGATTAATAATGCATGCATGTTTTAGGGTTTGATGGATAGAAGGATAGATGTTGTAGTGGATGAAGAGCTAGATTAATAATGCATGCATGTTTTAGGGTTTGATGGATAGAAGGATAGATGTTGTAGTGGATGAAGAGCTAGGTTAAGAATGCATGCATGTTTTAGGGTTTGATGGATAGAAGGATAGATGTTGTAGTGGATGAAGAGCTAGATTAAGAATGCATGCATGTTTTAGGGTTTGATGGATAGAAGGATAGATGTTGTAGTGGATGAAGAGCTAGGTTAAGAATACATGCATGTTTTAGGATTTGATGGATAGAAGGATAGATGTTGTAGTGGATGAAGAGCTAGGTTAAGAATGCATGCATGTTTTAGGGTTTGATGGATAGAAGGATAGATGTTGTAGTGGATGAAGAGCTAGGTTAAGAATGCATGCATGTTTTAGGGTTTGATGGATAGAAGGATAGATGTTGTAGTGGATGAAGAGCTAGATTAAGAATGCATGCATGTTTTAGGGTTTGATGGATAGAAGGATAGATGTTGTAGTGGATGAAGAGCTAGATTAATAATGCATGCATGTTTTAGGGTTTGATGGATAGAAGAGTTGGTGTAGGAGTGGATGAAGAGTTATGTGAAGAATGCATGCATGTTTTAGGGTTTGATGGATAGAAGGATAGATGTTGTAGTGGATGAAGAGCTAGATTAATAATGCATGCATGTTTTAGGGTTTGATGGATAGAAGAGTTGGTGTAGGAGTGGATGAAGAGTTATGTGAAGAATGCATGCATGTTTTAGGGTTTGATGGATAGAAGGATAGATGTTGTAGTGGATGAAGAGCTAGATTAAGAATGCATGCATGTTTTAGGGTTTGATGGACAGAAGGATAGATGTTGTAGTGGATGAAGAGCTAGGTTAAGAATGCATGCATGTTTTAGGGTTTGATGGATAGAAGGATAGATGTTGTAGTGGATGAAGAGCTAGGTTAAGAATGCATGCATGTGTTAGGGTTGGATCTCGTTCTTCTTCTTGTTTCCAATAATTCACATTGAGTAGGTTACTCTTATGTGCGCCCTGAAAAGGGAGTTAACTGGCGGGTTGCAATAGCTTTCCTCACAACTTGAACGTGCTGATGATATCGGGCGGTTGTTCTCCAGACGCTTGTGCTATGCTTGGCATTATCTGCGTGTCGCTCATTACTATGGAGATCACCTCGAACCTCACCGTGTTAGCCAGACTGTTGTCCTCGACAACAGCCCGTTTCCAGGACGACCAACGAGGAGGTTAGATGAGGGTCTTGGCCAGTATATTTCTCATGACCCTGGCTAACATTCTCTGATCAGTGTGTTTTGTCTGACCAGACGTTAGCCTCATCGTCCTGTCAGGTGAGGGTCGTGGCCAGTATATTTCTCCTGGCCCTGGCTAACATTCTCTGATCAGTGTGTTTTGTCTGACCAGACGTTAGCCTCATCGTCCTGTCAGGTGAGGGTCGTGGCCAGTATATTTCTTCTGGCCCTGGCTAACATTCTCTGATCAGTGTGTTTTGTCTGACCAGACGTTAGCCTCATCGTCCTGTCAGGTGAGGGTCGTGGCCAGTATATTTCTCCTGGCCCTGGCTAACATTCTCTGATCAGTGTGTTTTGTCTGACCAGACGTTAGCCTCATCGTCCCAGGGTTAGATAGAGGAACGGTATTATGAATTATACATGCATATTGTCAGCCAGCCAATCCAATCTTTGTTTTTGTATCATTTGCAATCTTTGTGTTTGTATTTTTCCTAATCTTTGTTTTTCTATCATTTATAATCTTTGTATTTGTGCGCCTACCTCGGTGAGGACATTACCCTTGAATCTTCTTTCTGTCCAATTCGCTCGTTCCATTCTTTGGTAGCACTACATTTTGAATGCTTCCAAGCTTGTTTTCCATTCTCTTTGCCAGAGTCCATGTTTCAGCCCCTACAGTACAATTGGCCATATTTGTGCTGCAAGTATGATTTCCTCAGTTCTTACCTGCTATTTTGTGAGGTTAGCAATCGAAGATTTTTTCTGAAGGCCTTTCTTGTCAACGCAAGATTTTAATTTTCGTCTCATTGTATGCATCTTCTGGAATGTTTTGCACAAATTGTGAAACTTCTCTTGTTCCGTTATTTCTCCATTGATAATTGTTGTCATTTGCCCATGTTAGTAAATGGTGTCGTATCGCATTGTAACCGGGTGACTTAAGTCAGCCGCACAAAGGAAAGTTTATGCAAACGCTGGCGTTGCACTACCAGACATCAGTCATGTGTTGCGTTAGAAGGAAGAATACGTCATGTGATCAGAAACATCCCCCTATTTTGATATCATCCAGAAGATGGACGACTAATATAAAGGGACAGTTTGCTACAAACTGAACAGTTGACAGACAAAACACCTCAGCAAAACGGTACAGAAAATACGTCACAAATATAGTGAGGGATGGATCGAGATCAAAGAATAATCTTCGATAGAGCAATACATGTCATACCCAGTGTAAAGAGCCTCCAACAATACATGTCATACCCAGCGTAAAGAGCCTCCAACAATACATGTCATACCCAGTGTAAAGAGCCTCCAACAATACATGTCATACCCAGCGTAAAGAGCCTCCAACAATACATGTCATACCCAGCGTAAAGAGCCTCCAACAATACATGTCATACCCAGCGTAAAGAGCCTCCAACAATACATGTCATACCCAGCGTAAAGAGCCTCCAACAATACATGTCATACCCAGCGTAAAGAGCCTCCAACAATACATGTCATACCCAGCGTAAAGAGCCTCCAACAATACATGTCATACCCAGCGTAAAGAGCCTCCAACAATACATGTCATACCCAGCGTAAAGAGCCTCCAACAAATTAAGTCATACCCAGCGTAAAGAGCCTCCAACAAATTAAGTCATACCCAGCGTAAAGAGCCTCCAACAATACATGTCATACCCAGCGTAAAGAGCCTCCAACAATACATGTCATACCCAGCGTAAAGAGCCTCCAACAATACATGTCATACCCAGCGTAAAGAGCCTCCAACAAATTAAGTCATACCCAGCGTAAAGAGCCTCCAACAAATTAAGTCATACCCAGCGTAAAGAGCCTCCAACAATACATGTCATACCCAGCGTAAAGAGCCTCCAACAATACATGTCATACCCAGCGTAAAGAGCCTCCAACAATACATGTCATACCCAGCGTAAAGAGCCTCCAACAATACATGTCATACCCAGTGTAAAGAGCCTCCAACAAATTAAGTCATACCCAGTGTAAAGAGCCTCCAACAAATTAAGTCATACCCAGTGTAAAGAGCCTCCAACAATACATGTCATACCCAGTGTAAAGAGCCTCCAACAAATTAAGGACGGGAAGGTCCAAGTGGATATCACACTTGAAAACATGTGGATACGCGGACGAAGATATTTGAAAATGTGAGGTCATCCAAGACCATGAACATCTGAAGAACTGACCATGGTCATCTAAGACCATGAACATCTGAAGAACTGACCATGGTCATCTAAGACCATGAACATCTGAAGAACAGACCATGGTCATCTAAGACCACGAACATCTGAAGAACAGACCATGGTCATCTAAGACCATGAACATCTGAAGAACAGACCATGGTCATACGAGACCATGAACATCTGAAGAACAGACCATGGTCATCTAAGACCATGAACATCTGAAGAACAGACCATGGTCATCTAAGACCATGAACATCTGAAGAACTGACCATGGTCATCTAAGACCATGAACATCTGAAGAACTGACCATGGTCATCTAAGACCATGAACATCTGAAGAACAGACCATGGTCATCTAAGACCATGAACATCTGAAGAACAGACCATGGTCATCTAAGACCATGAACATCTGAAGAACAGACCATGGTCATCTAAGACCATGAACATCTGAAGAACAGACCATGGTCATCTAAGACCATGAACATCTGTATGACGTAACTGCACAAGAATGCAATAACTATGTACTTTGGACAATCTCATTGAACGAAAGAGCTTCAAGGAAAGCTGATTCCTGGACCAATAGTGTGTGTGGGTGCAGGACACGGAAAGTCAGGATTTGTGTATTCATTGCAGTAGCCTATGTCTTCAGTGTGGGGATATTCGTGTAAAACTTACCTTTGTTACCTGTGATTTTAATGCTCTCCAGTCAGCCTTTGCTGCTGTTCTTTCCACTGTCTCCCCGTGGGATGTTTTTAACTGCATTACCAGTCACTTTGAGGCTCATGTTAAGAATCCGAACGTTGTCCATCATCATCTCAGAAAATGCGTGTTAGAGCTTCGGTGAGAGCATGCAACCGTGTCTGAGCACCGTATGTTTGTCCTTCTTTGATTGGTCTAATGGTAGAAGTCAGTCCATTTGCAACAGGTGCCGTCGGAGATGAAATGACTCTTCATGCACTTAGCCGAAAACCTATGTGAGGTCGTGTGGCCAGTTCCCTTCCTTGCTGTTGGTACCTTCCCCTACACATACATCAGACACCAATTTACAGCTGGGTCGACTGAAAGACCGGTCGATCCAGGCACCAACCACGGCCCGGATATGTTTCTGTCCGTCCACGTCCTCGAATCCTGGCACGCTGTAATAACATTCTAGTAAGCCAGCTCACTGTCAACTAGGCTACCCGATAAAACCACCTCTAGATGTGATTGAAGGCTCTGAATTAACCGTTTAAATAAATGTCAAAGGTATCAACCTCAAACAGGACCAAGAGTACACATGACAAAAGTATCAACCTCAAACAGGACCAAGAGTACACATGACAAATGTATCAACCTCTAACAGGACCAAGAGTACACATGACAAAGGTATCAACCTCTAACCGGACCAAGAGTACACATGTCAAATGTATCAACCTCTAACAGGACCAAGAGTACACATGACAAATGTATCAACCTCTAACAGGACCAAGAGTACACATGTCAAATGTATCAACCTCTAACAGGACCAAGAGTACACATGACAAATGTATCAACCTCTAACAGGACCAAGAGTACACATGACAAATGTATCAACCTCAAACAGGACCAAGAGTACACATGTCAAATGTATCAACCTCAAACAGGACCAAGAGTACACATGTCAAAGGTATCAACCTCAAACAGGACCAAGAGTACACATGACAAATGTATCAACCTCAAACAGGACCAAGAGTACACATGACAAAGGTATCAACCTCAAACAGGACCAAGAGTACACATGACAAAGGTATCAACCTCAAACAGGACCAAGAGTACACATGTCAAATGTATCAACCTCAAACAGGACCAAGAGTACACATGTCAAATGTATCAACCTCAAACAGGACCAAGAGTACACATGACAAAGGTATCAACCTCAAACAGGACCAAGAGTACACATGACAAAGGTATCAACCTCAAACAGGACCAAGAGTACACATGACAAATGTATCAACCTCAAACAGGACCAAGAGTACACATGACTACGAAGCACATCTCATGAAAGACTTGATAGGAAAATTCAACTAGGTGTCAAAAAACCAATCAATCGTCACCACGACTTAACAACCCCACCATCACTTTGCATATGAAATAATTACAAATAAGCTGAAAACATAATATTAATACCAAATCTATGCTGGGGGGAGTGGGAGGGGCAACAGTGGTATCGTAGTAGTTAGTGCACAGGCTTTCCAGCCGAAAAAGAAAAAAAAAGAAGAAGAAAAAAGAAGAAGAGAAAGAATAAGAAGAAAAAAATGAAGAAAAAGAAAGAAAAGAAGAAGAAGAAGAAGAGGAAGAAGAAGAAGAAGAGAGGAATAAGAAGAAGAAGAAGAAGAAGGTGGTCAGCTTGATAAGCATGTCTTCCTTAATGTTGATTGCTAATCAATGAAAACAATTTAAGTGTGATTAAAGGACAATATTGCGATGCCCCTATGCTTCGTAGGGAGTAAAACAAACTAAATACAAGTTGAAGCATGCGATTAATGTTTAGCCATGAAGGTTTGAAATAAATCTGACAAAAATACAATACAAGCAACATAGGCAAATGCACTTAATCATTAATGGAGAAATAATCGAACTAGTACACAAGTTTACATATTTATGGGCAAGAGATAATTGAAGATCTTAATCAGACAGAAATTAAGAGCAAAACGAGACAGTAAAACAAAAGTAGAAATTGCTTGCGGCAAAGAATAATATCCGGATATTACTGAAGAAAATAATAATCATTTCTCATGAATGGTTGGCCAATTGTACTGAGCGGTGCTCAAACATGAACTTTGGCAAAGAAGAATGAAAAAAGCGTGGTAGCGTTTAAAATGCAGAGCAGCCGTTGAATGGAGAGAGTAGTTGGATAAAAATATGATACAATGACAGTATCTTCACTGATGTCAGTACAGAAAATAACACATAAATATAATACAGAAACGAAGACTGAGTTTGGTGGAACGTAACATGAAGATGTTTGAGAGTAAGGAAGGTGGTATCCAAGACTTCCCTATAGATCTAACACGTATAGTGATACAAGGGGCTTGTCATAAGTCTTTATCCTGACTATGAAGGGGTAGGAGCAGAGAGCTGAATTAGCACATATGTAGCTCATTCAATTTGTACTGGACTTGTAGAGTAAAGTCAAGTAACCCATAGCATTACTGCCGTAAGGGTGTGAGGTGTTAGCGATCTCACATTTCAAAGGCTCGGCTATATGAGGGCGGTAGCCATCTCCTCTCCCTCGCCGCTTTTACTTCCCGGACTGACCCGGGTGCCATTGCGGTCTAAAAAAAACATTACCGTCTCAACTGGGAAATGAACCCAGGACCACTCAGAAGTGAAGTAAGCGCGCTAACCACTGCGCTACGTGACTCCCTACTGGACTTGAGAAGTATGGATTTCCCTCCTTCACGGGTTTACCCGGTATGGTGCATGGCGCAACACACCTTATTGACCGGATCTGCTACTCTAACAATGTAGAAATCAGAGGCCAGAACTGTGATACAATTCTTGATGTTGCAGGGAAAAACACCTACAGAAATATACAGGGAGATGGAACCAGTGTTTGAGGAATTATGTCCTTCGTATGCGTCTGTAAAAATTGGTGTATGCAGTTTAAGTGTGGCCGTTCCCATGTTGTTGATCTTCCAAGATCAGGAAGACCATTCTCAGAGTGTAGGGATGAAAATGCTGCAAGAGTGAAGAAAATCATTGACCTGGATAGGAAAATGACAATTGCAATGATATATAGGTCAGCAAAACTGAATGAAAGTACAGTTATTAGAATTTTACACAACAGACTGAACATGAGAAAAGTGTGTGATCGCTGGGTCCCGCGTGTGCTGACATGTGGTGGAAAACAAACACAAACAAGGGTTGATTGATGTGGCCAGTTGCTCAAAATGTGTCGGTCGCAAAACATGTTGCCGACCATGGTGACAGTAGTTGAAACTTTGGTTCACCATCATGACCCAGAATCCAAAATGCCCAGCATGCAGTGGAAAACCCCGGGCTCACCAATGCATATCAAGTCAAGAGCACAGAAATCTGCAAGAAACCTGTTTGTTTGTTGTTGTTTTTTTTTTTTTTTATCCGGGGGTACGTCAAAGGTGTCATATTGAAAATGTATCTGCCTCATGGCAACACAGTTAATGGGCAATATTTTTTTCAGATTACCTTACCAAACTAAGAAAGACTGACTAGAAAGCAAGGGATAGTGCGCATTCAAATGTTGCCTTTGCTTCAAGACATCGCGCCCTCCCATAAAGCAAGGCCTGTGCTTCAAACAGCCAACGATTTGAATATTTAAATTCTTCCACACCCATCATATTCTCCGCATTTAGCTCAATCAGACTTTTTCTTTTTCCAAAAAAACTTTAAAAAACAGCTGACAGTAACAAAGATGTCATACTGGCTTGTTCTTTTTCTTCTTTCGTTCGCCTGGCATATATCTACATCTACAAAGTTGTCCCTTGTAACAGCCTCAGTCTTATGCAGTTCACACATAGGCCCATATAGTTTCCCTTCCAGTGTTGTTTCTCTTGGTTGTGTCCCGTTCTGAGGTGCAGTGTGACAATCTGCTCTTGCCTACTTATATTATGATAGTCATCTTTCAATTGTGTTGGAGACTCTCATTGATGTAATCATCTTCTTTCTGTTGATGGTATGTAACTGGTACATCGTCTGACATGTGTACTCTTGCTCGTCTGCAACACCTTCCCTCGCCAGTGTGTCAGCTCTCTCATTTGCTAGTATTCCGCAATGAGACGGTATCCACTGCACCGTGATTCTGCGCTGGTCGATCAATGTTGACAATAAAACTGATGATAGTGCTTGGAGAACTGATTTTACGTCTGTCAGAAAAACCACAGAATACGGGCCAAGGTTGGTGTTCAGCAATTCTTCCGTCGCCAATTTCATCGCGTGTATCTCTGATACTGATTTGTGATAACTGATTTAGTACGAAAAATAGGAAATTTTATTCTGGTCTTTTTCAGGTCACGTAGAAATGGCAGAAATGTATCAATTCAGATGGTAGCTATATTGAAAAGGAATAATTACTGTGCGAAATTTCAACTTTCTCCTCCTACTCCTTCATGGTCAGGGTAAAGACTTTATGACAAGCTCCTTGTATAAAAGTGCGAACCAATGCTGATATTATGCGGGGTGTAGAGGAAAGAGTCAGATGGAGAGACATGCTCAGACAACCTTACAATCAGTCTTAGAACTGACCAATCAGAGGATTGGGTCAAATAGAAATATATGCTCAGACAACCTTACAACCAGTCTCAGACAACCTAACCACCTCTCTTTGGACTGAACAAAACACACGATAGTGATAGTAAACCGATAAAATACTGGAATGTTCGTGCTAATTGTGCTGAGAAAAGTAGCAGTTTGCAGTTGTTTTTCTTACACCGAGATGTACTTGAGGTGGGTTCGGGTTCTCCTGGACGTAGTGCAGTGCGAGGATAGTCAGTAAACTCTCTCTGCGGTGCTGACAACTTTCTCATTCGCTAGAATGTTGTGAGTGACACAGCCGGTGTTATGGAGCACGAACGGAGCACGAACGAGTTCATGAAGTTGGAGACATGATAAGGATGTTTCATCTGGCCCTGATTACTCTTCGCTCCCACCTTGATCAGTATGTTTCATCTGGCCCTGATTACTCTTCGCTCCCACCTTGATCAGTATGTTTCACCTGGCCCTGATTACTCTTCGCTCGTTCTTATCAGTATGTTTCACCTGGCCCTGATTACTCTTCGCTCCCACCTTGGTCAGTATGTTTCACCTGGCCCTGATTACTCTTTGCTCCCACCTTGATCAGTATGTTTCACCTGGCCCTGATCACTCTTCGCTCCCACCTTGGTCAGTATGTTTCACCTGGCCCTGATTACTCTTTGCTCCCACCTTGATCAATATGTTTCACCTGACCCTGATTCCTCATCGCTTTTTTACCACTGAAACAAAATAATGGATAACTTCTACTCATGAGGATCAGAACTAATATGACCAAAAGGTCGTTTTCTAAGACGCACTTGAACGTGGCGGTCTCCACATTCTTTCTGCTAGTGATACCCCTCACGCGAGATCTTTCAGCGTCTGTCAAATAATGGAATATATTCTCCCTGAATCTAATAAGATGTGTCGTGATCGAAGAGTATTGATCTTATCACTACTGATTGATTGCAAAATGATTGAGCTTTATGTGATAGTGTCTGAGAGAACGTGACATTGACGTGCCTCCTAAGCTTGAGACTGTGCGCTCATCCTGCAGTAACATTCTTGAACGATGAGCTATTCTCACCTGCTTGAGACTGGGCGCTCATCCTGCAGTAACATTCTTGAACGATGAGCTATACTCACCTGCTTGAGACGGGGCGCTATTCTCACCTGCTTGAGACGGGGCGCTATTCTCACCTGCTTGAGACTGCGCTCATCCTACAGTAACATTCTTGAACGATGAGCTATTCTCACCTGCTTGAGACGGGGCGCTATTCTCACCTGCTTGAGACGGGGCGCTATTCTCACCTGCTTGAGACGGGGCGATATTCTCACCTGCTTGAGACGGGGCGCTATTCTCACCTGCTTGAGACGGGGCGCTATTCTCACCTGCTTAAGACGGGGCGCTATTCTCACCTGCTTGAGACGGGGCGCTATTCTCACCTGCTTGAGACGGGGCGCTATTCTCACCTGCTTGAGACGGGGCGCTATTCTCACCTGCTTGAGACGGGGCGCTATTCTCACCTGCTTGAGACGGGGCGCTATTCAAACCTGCTTGAGACGGGGCGCTATTCTCACCTGCTTGAGACGGGGCGCTATTCTCACCTGCTTGAGACGGGGCGCTATTCTCAGCTGCTTGAGACGGGGCGCTATTCTCACCTGCTTGAGACGGGGCGCTATTCTCACCTGCTTGAGACGGGGCGCTATTCTCACCTGCTTGAGACTGGGCGCTCATCCTGCAGTAACATTCTTGAACGATGCGCTATTCTCACCTGCTTGAGACGGGGGAGCTATTCTCACCTGCTTGAGACGGGGCGCTATTCTCACCTGCTTGAGCCAAATACGGAGAGATCGAAACAGATCAGAAGACGTGAATCGACTGTACAGCAGCTAGCATTTTTAAGTTACTAAAAAAAGTGTGAATACAGAGAATTTTCTTGTTGTTGTTGTTGTTTGTGAATGCCCATAATGAGGAGGTTACTCCTTTGTGAGCCTGGAAAAGGACGTTAAGTGGCGGGTTGCAGTAGCTTTCCTCACATCTCGAGCGTGCTGATGAAGGTGGACCGAGGTACTCCAGGCGGTTGTGCTTTGCTTGGCTTTACATGCGTGTCACTCACTACTACGGGGATCACGTCGATCCATCACCTCGTTAGCCAGGCTGCCATGACACAGCCAGTTTCCAGGGAGGGCTACGAGGAAGCCGAGGTGAGGGTCTTGTTCAGTATATTTTGCCCTGATCCTGACTAACATGTCTGATCAGTATATTATACCTGACCCTGACTAACATGTCTGATCAGTATATTTTACCTGACCTTAATAACATGTCTGATCAGTATAATTTGTCTGACCCTGACTAACATGTCTGATCAGTATATTTTACCTGACCCTGACTAACATGTCTGATCAGTATATTTTACCTGACCCTGACTAACATGTCTGATCAATATAATTTGTCTGACCCTGACTAACATGTCTGATCAGTATATTTTACCTGACCCTGACTAACATGTCTGATCAGTATAATTTGTCTGACCCTGACTAACATGTCTGATCAGTATATTTTACCTGACCCTGACTAACATGTCTGATCAATATAATTTGCCTGACCAGATGGTACTCTTCCTCCTCGTAGGTTCTAGTCAATTGTATAAAGACAACTAGATGTTTCTTCTTCGTGGTTTGTCCTCGAAAGGACGTTTGTGACGTTCTGTCATAGTTTACAGCGAAGCTGCTGCATATGCGCCTTGAAACAGGAACAAATCCGATTTCCTCGCAAATATTATTTGGGACTGGGATCGCCTTCCTTCTTATCCCTAATCTCTAATCCATAATCTATTATCCCTAATCTCTTATCACTAATCTCTAATCCCTAATCTCTTATCCAGACAGTCTCTGTCCACCAAATGGATCCCTGACTAAAATGCAAGCAGCCAGCTATTGATCCCTGATCCCAAATGCAAGCAGCCAGCTATTGATCCCTGACCCCAAATGCAAGCAGCCAGCTATGGATACCTGACCCTAATTGCAAGCAGCCAGCTATGGATACCTGACCCTAAATGCAAGCAGCCAGCTATGGATCGCTGACCCTAAATGCAAGCAGCCAGCTATAAATCCCTGACCCCAAATGCAGACAGCCAGCTATGGATCGCTGACCCTAAATGCAAGCAGCCAGCTATAGATCCCTGACCCCAAATGCAGACAGCCAGCTATGGATCTCTGAACCTAAATGCAAGCAGCCAGCTATGGATCCCTGACGCCAAATGCAGACAGCCAGCTATGGATCGCTGACCCTAAATGCAAGCAGCCAGCTATAGATCCCTGACCCCAAATGCAAGCAGCCAGCTATGGATCCCTGGCTGGTGTCAGATCATTAGTTTCCCCATTTTCTAAACGGGACAGAATTACTTTTGGACCTGCACAGAATGTAGAAATTTTGTCTCTTCAAATTAGTCGTCATCAATAACATCAAATCCTCTTTCTCACTACGATCTTCTCGCTCGTCAGTTCTAAGCATAGCGTGCCAGATACCTTTCCTTTCTGTTTCCGTTTTTATCTTTTTTGTTTAGAAGTTAATTACAGTGAAATTCTCCAATCACCCACCTCTCTACTCATACAAGTTGGCATTCGTTCAACTCTTCGGAATAAAATTCCACTCGGAATTCGTACGTTTGTCATTATTTCGGACGGTACCAGGCGCACGACGTCCGTCGCGACCAGCGAGCAGTAACACAATATTAAGAGATAAAACATCGCACCCCACCCCCCTCCCCTACAATAAAGGATATGGTAAGGGGAGCAAATCCACTACAGACATGAAGGAACAATGTTACCAATGGGAGATAACTGATGAATGGTGTTCTAAATGACAGTAGCCAACACGAGCAATGACCTGTACAATTCTTCTTCTTTCGTTCACTTGAAAATATAATTGATACATCTGCAATATTGTCTTTTGTATCAACTTCGTTGTCTTTTGTAGTTCACATAAAGGTCCATAAATGTTCTCTTCCAGTGCTGTTTTATGGGCCAGTTGGTTTCTATATCATAACTTAACTTAACTTAACTTACTTATACAGGTTAGAAATAAACAAAGATCAAAGGACAAAGTAGGCCCTCTTATAGACAGCACAGGAAACAAAATAAGTGAAAATAGGGAGGCAGCAAATCTACTCAATCACTACTTTGGCACAGTGTACACAAAAGAGGACTGCTCCAAGATCCCAGAGCCTGTAGATATTTTTCAAAGAGACATGGATACAGCAGGATTAGGATCAATCTGTATTACAGAGGAAATGGTTTTTAAAAAATTGGAGGGGTTGAAAGTGGATAAATGTCCAGGTCAAGATGGTATTCATCCAAAATTGCTGTTTGATATTAGAGACCAACTAGCAAAACCATTGGCTATATTATGTTCTCAATCACTTGCAAAAGAGATTGTTCCACGGAATTGGAAAGATGCAGGAGTGATCCCCTTATTCAAAAAGGCAGATCCAGCAAACTATAGACCTGTGAGCTTAACGAGCATAGTCTGTAAATTGTTGAGTCAATAATCAAAGAAAATATTGTAATGCATTTAGATAAATTTAATCTAATTAGAAATAGTCAGCATGGGTTTACCAGAGGAAGATCATGCTTAACAAGTCTATTAGAATTCATGGAGGAGGTTACCAAAATGTTAGATAAAGGGGAGCCAGTGGATGTTATTTATTTGGATTTTGCAAAGGCCTTTGATAGAGTACCTCATCAAAGATTATTTCGAAAATTAAAATCACATGGAATAGGTGGGGAAGTTGCCAAATGGATTGAAAATTGGTTAACGGGAAGAACGCAGAGGGTGGGCATAAATAAGGAGTACTCTGAGTGGTGTGAAGTGAATAGTGGAGTGCCACAGGGCTCGGTTATGGGACCAATTTTATTCTTGAAATATATAAATGATTTGGACATTGATATGGGATCCATTATTGCAAAAGTTGCTGATGACACAAAACTATGCAGTAGTGTCTCATCTAAAGCAGAAGTGGATATATTGATGTCGGATTTAGATAAAATTCGAGAATGGTCTCTAAGCTGGCAAATGGAGTTTAATGTAGATAAATGTACAGTCATCCACATGGGTAGATCCAATATGGAACATAATTACAGAATGAGAGAGAACAATATTAGAAAGATAGATAAAGAAAGGGACCTAGGGGTTATAATAGATCATACAGGAAAGGTGAGGGAGCAAGTTCAGGTAGCAGTGAAAAAGGCAAATGCAATGTTAGGGATGATAAAAAGAAATATTCAACATAGGAGCAAGGAAGTGATAGTCAAACTGTATAAAGCATTAGTTAGACCTAAATTGGAGTACTGTGTACAGGTGTGGAGTCCTTATCATAGAGGGGATATAGACATGCTGGAGAGAATACAAAAAAGAGCGACAAAGCTGATAGTGGGATTCCAGAATTACAGTTATGAAGAAAGATTAAAAAAGAACTGGCCTACATTGTCTCGAAGAGAGAAGAATTCGTGGTGACTTAATAAAGGTGTATAAGATGATCAAAGGAATGGATAAAGTAGACTATAACAAGTTGTTTAAAGTACAACCACCAACAAGGACAAGAGGGCAAAGTTACAAGTTGACTAAGGAGAGGTCCAGATTAGATATTAGGAAGTATTTCTTTAGCCAGAGAGTTGTGAATGCTTGGAATGCATTGCCAAGTGAGGTGGTGGAGGCTGGGACGGTCAATGCATTTAAGAAAGATTGGATGCGTACAGCTTCTAGAGGAAGGTGATGTAAATGGAACTGGTTGTATACAGACTCTGCAGAGTCTTCTAAACCAGTATAAAGACGTTAAGTTAAGACGTTAAGTTAGGTTGAAGAATACCATATTCGAGGCAGGGGACGGCGTGGTCTAGTGGTTAAGTGGCACGGCTCACAAGCCGAAGGTGCTGGGTTCGTTCCCCATCACCGAACCGGCCGTTATCCTGGGGAAGCAAACCCTTAGAAAATGCAGGAGGAAGCAGACCCTTACATAAATTGCATGCTGAAGTCGGATGAATATTCGGGGCAGTTCAGTAGATGTGCGCTGCTGTCTTAGGTGCCTGTATACACGGTGTATCTGTCAATCTTAGGTGCCTGTATACACGGTGTAGCTGTCAATCTTCCATTCTGGGTGCATGTGGTTGCGCAGTCGATTGTGTCCTGTTGTAATGCGCAACAAAACAGTTTATACTTGTCTGTCCATCTTGTGGTAATCGTCTTGTGTTGGTGGCTTTCTGACTGAGTTTCTTTTTTTTGTGTTCCCTTTATTTCTCTAATTCCCCAAGGCGGTGTTCGTTGCACTGTAGTTTTTATTTTACGCCTGTCGGCCCAGTGCATCCGACTTCAGCATTCATTTTATGTAAGGATCTGCTTCCTCCTGCATTTTCTAAGGGTTTGTTTCCTCGGGG
This sequence comes from Ariolimax columbianus, assembly GCA_036924085.1. NCBI lineage: Eukaryota > Metazoa > Mollusca > Gastropoda > Stylommatophora > Arionidae > Ariolimax > Ariolimax columbianus. The sequence goes on along the minus strand of JAVGWX010000024.1, from coordinate 12,003,623 downwards.
TAATGGCTGGTGCTTTGATGGGGATTGAACCCAGCACCTTCGGATTGTGAGCCGTGCCACTTAACCACTAGCCCACGCCGTCCCTCTGATTGATTTGATCATCCTTATCTAATGTTGGTGGCTTTCTGATTGATTTGATCATCCTTATCTAATGTTGGTGGCTTTCTGATTGATTTGATCATCCTTATCTAAAGTTGGTGGCTTTCTGATTGATTTGATCATCTGTATCTAATGCTGGTGGCTTTCTGATTGATTTGATCATCTGTATCTAATGCTGGTGGCTTTCTGATTGATTTGATCATCTGTATCTTATGTTGGTGGCTTTCTGATTGATTTGATAATCTGTATCTAATGTTGGTGGCTTTCTGATTGATTTGATCATCCGTATCTAATGTTGGTGGCTTTCTGATTGATTTGATCATCTGTATCTAATGTTGGTGGCTTTCTGATTGATTTGATCATCTGTATCTAATGTTGGTGGCTTTCTGATTGATTTGATCATCTGTATCTAATGTAGGTGGCTTTCTGATTGATTTGATCATCTGTATCTAATGTTGGTGGCTTTCTGATTGATTCGATCATCCTTATCTAATGCTGTTGGCTTTCTGATTGATTTGATCATCTGTATCTAAGGTTGGTGGCTTTCTGATTGATTTGATCATCTGTATCTAATGTTGGTGGCTTTCTGATTGATTTGATCATTCTTATCTAATGTTGGTGGCTTTCTGAATGATTTGATCATCTGTATCTAATGTTGGTGGCTTACTGATTGATTTGATCATCTGTATCTAATGTTGGTGGCTTTCTGATTGATTTGATCATTCTTATCTAATGTTGGTGGCTTTCTGAATGATTTGATCATCTGTATCTAATGTTGGTGGCTTACTGATTGATTTGATCATCTGTATCTAATGTTGGTGGCTTTCTGATTGATTTGATCATCCTTATCTAATGTTGGTGGCTTTCTGATTGATTTGATCATCCTTATCTAATGTTTGTGGCTTTCTTATTGATTTGATCATCCTTATCTAATGTTGGTGGCTTTCTGATTGATTTGATCATCTGTATCTAATGTTGGTGGCTTTCTGATTGATTTGATCATCCTTATCTAATGTTGGTGGCTTTCTGATTGATTTGATCATCTGTATCTAATGTTGGTGGCTTTCTGATTGATCATCTGTATCTAATGTTTGTGGCTTTCTGATTGATTTGATTATCCTTATCTAATGTTGGAGGCTTTCTGATTGATTTGATCATCTGTATCTAATGTTGGTGGCTTTCTGATTGATTCGATCATCCTTATCTAATGCTGGTGGCTTTCTGATTGATTGATCATCTGTATCTAATGTTGGTGACTTTCTGATTGATTTGATCATCTGTATCTAATGTTGGTGGCTTTCTGTTTGATTTGATCATCCTTATCTAATGTTGGTGGCTTTCTGGTTGATTTGATCATCTGTATCTAATGTTGGTGGCTTTCTGATTGATTTAATCATCTGTATCTAATAGTGGTGGCTTTCTGATTGATTTGATCATATGTATCTAATGTTGGTGGCTTTCTGATTGATTTGATCATCTGTATCTATTGTTGGTGGCTTTCTGATTGATTTGATCATCTGTATCTAATGTTGGTGGCTTTCTGATTGATTTGATCATCTGTATCTATTGTTGGTGGCTTTCTGATTGATTTGATCATCTGTATCTAATGTTAGTGGCTTTCTGATTGATTTGATCATCTGTATCTAATGTTGGTGGCTTTCTGATTGATTTGATCATCTGTATCTAATGTTGGTGGCTTTCTGATTGATTTGATCATCTGTATCTAATGTTAGTGGCTTTCTGATTGATTTGATCATCTGTATCTAATGTTGGTGGCTTTCTGATTAATTTGATCATCTGTATCTAATGTTGGTGGCTTTTTGATATATTTGATCATCTGTATCTAATGTTGGTGGCTTTCTGATTGATTTGATCATCTGTATCTAATGTTTGTAGCTTTCTGATTGATTTGATCATCTGTATCTAATGTTGGTGGCTTTCTGATTGATTTGATCATCTGTATCTAATGTTGGTGGCTTTCTGATTGATTTGATCATCTGTATCTAATGTTGGTGGCTTTCTGATTGATTTGATCATCTGTATCTAATGTTGGTGGCTTTCTGATTGATTTGATCATCCTTATCTAATGTTTGTGGCTTTCTGATTGATTTGATCATCCTTATCTAATATTGGTGGCTTTCTGATTGATTTGATCATCCGTATCTAATGTTTGTGGCTTACTGATTGATTTGATCATCCTTATCTAATGTAGGTGGCTTTCTGATTGATTTGATCATCCTTATCTAATGTTGGTGGCTTTCTGATTGATTTGATCACCCTTATCTAATGTATGTGGCTTTCTGATTGATTATATCATCCGTATCTAATGTTTGTGGCTTACTGATTGATTTGATCATCCTTATCTAATGTAGGTGGCTTACGGATTGATTTGATGATCTGTATCTAATGTTGGTGGTTTACGGATTGATTTGATGATCCGTATCTAATATTTGTGGCTTTCTGATTGATTTGATGATCCGTATCTAATATTTGTGGCTTTCTAATTGATTTGATGATCCGTATCTAATGTTGGTGGCTTACTGATTGATCTGATGATCCGTATCTAATGTTGGTATGTAACTGGTACATCTTTCTGCTTGTCTGCAACACCCTCCTTCGCCAGTCGTCTGCTCTCTCGCTTCCTGGTACTCCACAATGAGCAAGTATCCACTGCATGACAACCTTGCGCTAGTCACTCAGTTCCTACAGTAGAGCCTGTAGACCTGGATTTTTAGACCTCAGAGCTTGGAGTGCTGAGTGTATTTATCAAAAATACTTCAGGTTGTAATCAGAGATTAGTGTTCAACATTATCTCAGGTGCCACCTTGTTCGCAAGTGGTTTTGTACGATATAAATGATTCGATTATAGGTTGGCTTGGATCGAACGCGTCAAGAAGACTGTCAAAAAGGCAGGAGAAAGTTAGCCATCCTTACAAAATGAAGTGGAACCAGCTAGCAGGAAAATACTTAAGAAAGTTTATAAACAAGGCATACGACCACATCTGAAATATGGGTAAAGATGGGTGTCCTCAACAGCTAACACGCTACACTAAAAGAGGTGGATAAGGTGTGACACCAGGCATTTAGGGTCATTAGAGGAGCATTGAAATCATCCCCTGCAGTGGAGGTGGGGAGGATACAAGCACTAAGAGAAGGTAGAGACACAAAGATACTAACACATACAGAAAAGTGCCTATTCATGCCGGGTCTACCACTGAAGGGCAGACTCCAACATTTAGCAATGGGAAGACTGAAAATAGCTAGTTTTACCATCCAGGCCATACGTCTTCGTAGACACAGATCTACCTGAAGTTGACGGTCATACGTCTTCGTAGATCTGCTACAAATCTACATGAAGTTGACGGCCATACGTCTTCGTAGACAGACCACATATCTACTTGAAGTTGACAGCTAAAGGTCGTCGTAGACAGATCACATATCTACCTGAAGTAGACGGCCATACGACTTCGTAGATCTGCTACAAATCTATTTGAAGTTGACGGGCATACGTCTTCGTAGACAGACCACATATATACGTGAAGTTGACGGCAATTCATCATCGTAGACAACCGATTCTCTGGTCTGTGTCAATGTTGTACCTGACTAGTTCAGCAAACTCCAAAACCAAGCCATGAGAGTTATAACAGGAGGCATGAAGTCAACCCCAATTATAGAACTTGAAAAGATTGCAAATCTGCAATCCATGACCGACAGATGAGGCTGCAGAGCCCAGCAGCAAGCAGAGAAACTCAGAAGACTAACAGACCATCCAATGCATCAGAGACTAAATAGATTTGGAAATTGGAAACTAAAGCGGAGAAACTTTGCAGAAATAGCCAAAGCAAAGATGAGCGAAGAGCCTATGATCACATTAACAACACCAAAGCCCATCCCTACTGTACGCACCAACCTGGAGGCAGCATATACTTCCAGAGGTGGTAGAAAATATAACCAGGTATTGGAAACAAGAACAGCCAGACTGTAAAAGAAAGAAGAGACATAACCCTGAGGTACATAACGAAAAACTACCCAAGCATGGACTGGACCCATGCATACACCAACGGTTCTGTAACAAACACAACACAGAACGGAGGGGCAGAGGTATTCCTGAGCCTACCAAGTGGTAAAAATATAACACTGTCAGTGGCAACTGGAAAATACTCAAGCAATTTCAGAGCGGAGGCAGAGGCACTGAGGGCGGCAGTAGAAGAAATGGTGACAGGCAAAAGGTATGAAAGCCATATAGTCCTGTTTACAGATGCCCTGGCCGTAGCCACAGCACTAAAAAGCAAGAAAAATACTGAACTTAATGATTTAAGAGCAGTACTCTGTCAACTATGCCAGAGCCCGCCCCAAAAAGAGTAGTCGTACAGTGGGTTCCATCCCACTGTAACATCCAAGGCAAGGAGGAACCAGACAGACTGTCAAAAGAAGGTGCAAGACTACCACAACCAGATACTAGTATGACATACGAAGAGTCAAAACGGCTTATTAGAGCTAGATACATAACCAAATGGGAAACAGAACATACTGGCTACACAAAAAGCGATGCCTATTACCAGTTGAACAGAAGAGAGCGGGTCGTGGTCTTCAGACTCCGCACAGGACACAAGAGACTGAGGTACCACCTATTCAATAAATTGAAGATAGGTGGCACTGACGAATGCACTTGTGGTACCGGAAAAATGACCGCTGAACATTTGCTGCAAAACTGCCCGACATACGAGGATCAGAGAAAGCAGATGTGGCCATCACCAGTGGGAACACTAGACAAGCTCTACAGCAGTGTCGACAGCCTCATGATGACAGCTGCTTTTTCGAAAAAATACAGGTTGACGTCTGACAGCGTACGAAGAAGAAGAAGTACCTGCCTAATTCTGTTACAATAAGTGCAGTACGATTCTCTGGTCTGTGTCAATGTTGTAACTGACTAATTATGTTCCAATAAGTGCAGTACAATTCTCTGGTCTGTGTCAATGTTGTAACTAACTAATTATGTTCCAATAAGTGCAGTACAATTCTCTGGTCTGTTTTATGTTCGACATATATGCGCACATTCCAAGCACCTAGATTGAGTGTGGAGAATATGTTCATTCTGTTTCTGGTTTTTCCTTTGTTTGACGGCAGCTTATCTTGTCAACCGATTTCCGCTCTCCGTTTCGATGCTCGTCCGTCGTCACAGGACTCAACTGTGTTACTACTGGATGAACGAAAAGAGACTGACTTGCGCGATGAATTTGATGTAAGTGTGGAAGGCTTGCCTAGTTCGTCGACCTCCCTCCACTCTGCCTGCGGAGGAAAGAGAAAGACTGAAGAGATCAAAGAGCACCCCAGCATGTCAGCCTCCTCAGTATAGGTATGCCATCTGTGGTAGGGACTGTCACTCGCCGATCGGACTTTACAGCCATAGCAGGCAGTGTCGAAATACAGAAGACAGAGCTGGTAAAACCTCCCAGAGCGCTGACGCGCATGGTCTACAGGGACTACGACGCCTCTGACGATGATAATGACCAGCTTGATCAATCATAGTGTTGTTTATAATTTTAGAACCTTTTTTACAAATTTCTCAAAAGCAGGCAACCTTAGACATGTTTCTAAATGGGATGTAAGAAGCATGTCCCTTAGACCTGTGAGCTTAACGAGCATAGTCTGTAAATTGTAAGAGTCAATAAACATAGACAACATTCTAATGCATTTAGACAAATTTAATCTAATTAGAAATAGTCAGCATGGGTTTACCAGAGGTAGATCATGCTTAACAAATCTATTAGAATTCATGGAGGAGGTTACTAAAAGCTTAGATAAAGGAGAGCCAGTGGACGTTATTTATCTAGATTTTCCAAAGGCCTTTGATAGAGACCCTCATCAAAGATTATTTCGAAAGTTAAAATCACATGGAATAGGTGGGGAAGTTGCCAAATGGATTGAAAATTGGTTAACGGGAAGAAGGCAGAGGGTGGGCATAAGTAAGGAGTACTCTGAGTGGTGTGAAGTAAAAAGTGGAGTGCCACAGGGCTCGGTCTTGGGACCAATTTTTTTCTTGACATATATAAATGATATGGACATAGGTATGGGATCCATTATTGCAAAATTTGCTGGCGACACAAAACTATGCAGTAGTGTCTCATCTAAAGCAGAAGTGGACATATTGAGGTCGGATTTAGTTAAATTCTAGAATGGTCTGTAATCTGGCAAATGGAGTTTAATGTAAATAAATGTACAGTCATCCACATGGGTAGATCCAATATGGAACATAATTACAGAATGGCGAGAACAATATTAAAAATGTAGATAAGGAAAGGGACCTAGGGGTTATAATAGATCATACATGTAAGGTGAGGGAGCAAGTTCAGGTGGCAGTGAAAAAGGCAAATGCAATGTTACGGATGATAAAAAGAAATATTAAACATATGAGCAAGGAAGTGATAGTCAAACTGAATAAAGCTTTAGTTAGACCTAGATTGGAGTACTGTGTACAGGGTGTGGAGTCCTTATCATAGTGGGGATATAGACATGCTGGAGAGAATACAAAAAAGAGCGACAAAGCTGATAGTGGGATTCCAGAATTACAGTTATGAGGAAAGATTTTTAAAAACAGGCCTACAGTGTCTCGAAGAGAGAAGAATTCGTGGTGACTTAATACAGGTTTATAAGATGATCAGAGAAATGGATAAATTAGACTATAACAAGTTGTTGTTTTTTTTAATATAACCACCAACAAGAACAAGAGGGCACAGCTACAAGTTGACTAAGGAGAGGTCCAGATTAGATATTAGCATGATATGAATGCTTGGAATGCAATGCCATCTGGGGTAGTTGTCTCGCCGCCGCGATTCAATTTCAACCAGTGTTCGTAAAGCGATCTCAGTCCCGCCAGGCGGAGCGATAGCGGGCTTGCGGAAAACGCTCGCCTGCCTTTCCCCGTTGAGCTTTCGGGATGCGGTTTGTTTTGGCGTCTCCTCCACCGAGGTGCGCTACACTGGTCCGTATCAAGAAACGTTGTCAGTCGGTGGTGAATTATCTAAGGCTTGTAGCAGAGCTCGACAGTTCGTCTCGCTGGTGGTCAGACTCTCGCAAAGAGCTTGTGACCGGCAAATGGAAAGCAGGAATCGTGCCCGAAGGCCCTGTGTTCTCCCGGGGACCAACCCTCGGGAGAAGGGCAGGCCGGCAGGCCAAATTGTCTCTAGTCCCAGTGAAATTCATCACCGAGGTCGTTGGGATCCGTTCTGCACAGAGCGCTGCCATCCCTCCTCGAGCGAGCCCGGTCGGTCGGTCGGTCGTCTGGTTCGTGTAGGGGGCCCCTGTCAGGCGGTCCTAGGTCGACGGAGTGAGGGACGGGTGGAACAACCGTCCGTCCGTCCCGTCAGTCGGTCCCTGTGGCCGTCCCAATGAGGCTTTTTACACACCCTTCCTCCGCGGACCGGTGTGTGCTGTACGTACGTCTCCGACAGATATCTGGTTGATCCTGCCAGTAGTCATATGCTTGTCTCAAAGATTAAGCTATGCATGTCTAAGTTCACACTGTCTCACGGTGAAACCGCGAACGGCTCATTAAATCAGTCGAGGTTCCTTAGATGACACGATCCTACTTGGATAACTGTGGATTGACGGAACAGCACTATCAGGAGTGGAGCCTGAGGCTTAAATTGACTTAACACGCCAATACTGTAGAATGACTGTCAAATCGAGAGCACCTTCGTGGGGTCTAATAGTGAACATGTGCTGGTATTAGACCCACGGAAGACAGGTCAGTCTCCTAACCCCCAAATGAAAGAGCGCCTGCTACGGTAATCTGGTCTTCACCCTGCAGAAATCGCAGGTTCCAGAAACTTGGCCATTGATAAACTAAAAGCCCTCTACTGATACGTTCTGGCTAATATTGAACGGATGCTGGAAATAGACCCTCGGAAGACAGGTCAGTTTTAATCTGCTAATGACAGGGCGTTGCTACGGTAATCCTGCTCAACTCGAGAGGAGCCGCAGACATGTGGTTCACGTACTAGGCTGATAAGCCAACGGCGCGAGGCTACAAGGTGAGGGATTACGGCCGAACGCCTCTAAGCCGAAATCCCGCCCAAAAGCAGCTCAGCACGAATGCAAAGGGAGGCTTCGACATGGTGGGGACCTGGGGCCCCCGCTCCAGCCCCGCCCGGTCAAGCCGCAGAATGAGGTCTCTGCCGACCGCTGATCAAAGCGGGCGGGAAGCTGCTCGATATTCACCCCATACGGCGATGAGGAATGAAATCATTTGTAGAAGACTTAGTTCTCGGTCGGGGTGCCCTAAGCAGTAGATCAGCTACCTCACTGCGAACTGCTGAGACTCAACCCTTGACCATGAGATATGTCTGCTCCCCAGGCGAACATCTCTGTACAAGACCAGGCTTGTCCCCTGGTCAAATGCACTATTTCAAGAGGAATCACAGGTCGCTGACATTTGGTCCACGTGCTTGGCTGATAAGCTACCATCTGAGGGATTACGGCCGAACGCCTCTAAGCCAGAATCTCGCCCTAAATCTCAGCACCGCTCTGATGGGAGGCTACGACATGGCTGGGGCTTGCGTCCCGGCCCGATCGAGCCGCAGAAATGCACCTGGTAAAATGCACTCCTGCCTCGCTCTTTGCCTCTGTCTGCTATCAGTCATCCCAATGGACGCAGAAGAGATGCAGTCCAGCGGACATTGCACCTCCTGCCCTATTGTGACAACCTCCCGGGTGGCGGGAATGCTAGGCGTACCATCACTGCAGATGAGCCGAGAAAATAAAGGGAGCAAAGAGATACCTCACTCACATGCATATGCTACGTTTCTGGCAGGACGTGACGATCCTGGGACAAAGTCACACTGGACTGCCTCTCTTCCGGGATAGTACAAACTAGTACATAGTCCATCATATCATTGCCAAACCCTATAGACACGAGTAGGGAAGACTCGATAGTCCTGCAAAACAACTTCCCAAGAGAGACAACTCTGACCAAAAACAACTGCTGCCTTGCAGTTAGGCTGGGGACAGCCAAAGGCTAAGGAGGGCAACCCTACAGAAACGTCTGTTGAAATCGGATGTACTGAGCCACAGGCTATCAAATTAAAACAGTGCAACGTAAATATCGCTGTAAACAGCGTACGGTGAAAAAGAATGCATTGCCAAGTGAGGTGGTGGAGGCTGGGACGGTTAATGCATTTAAGAATAAATTGGATGCGTACAGCTTCTAGAGCAAGGTGATGTAAATGGAACTGGTTGTATACAGACTCTGCAGAGTCTTCTAAACCAGTATAAAGACGTTACGTTAAGTTAAGTTAAGTTAGAGAAAGTTTCTTCTTACAACTGTGAACCTATTTGGTTGTTGTAAGTTTCTTGGCAGGTGTCCAGTACGGCAGGTTGCCATTAATTTCCTTTACGTGGTGGAACGATCGCACCGACACAAAATCCAACTTGTGTCTGTATCACTGGAGACGATGGGATGTCCACCCTGTGCCTTGGGACTTGGAAACGGGCGTTTTACCCCTAGACCACGTTGAAGATAAATCAACTTGTTTAGTTTATTTCATGGAGATTTATTGGTTTTATAGTTTTTATGTATAATTTTTTACGTTAAGTATTATTAAATAAATTATCTGGGAGGTCTGAAATGGTTTGCTACGTCTTCCTCTTCGTCTTCTTCTTTCTCAAATTCCCTCTACAAAGCCATGAAAAGGGGTTTGCAATTATCATCATGCAGTCTGGAGAACGGAATGCGCCGTGTCGCAGTCTACAGCTGGACTACGATATTTGAACCGACACATCCCACTTCAGCGTAGCATTTTTGGGGTACCGGGCTAGCCTTCCCGCATCGAGCCCTTTTTCTGATCCAGTCTACCCTGTTCCAGCCTGTTATCCAGGATCACCAAGTGAAAGTGAGGAAGGGTCTTGACAGCTCTGTCGCTGGCCCTAACGCTATTATTCAGCTTTGGGTCGCTGACCGCTAAATCTCATGCGCTGCCAACCATCTTGCTCCCCGACTAATCCAACTTACATTTTCTTTGTGGCAGAAGAAGATTCGGCATTCATACAAAGCACAACTCGAACGTCCTCTTGAAACGAATTGTGTACGAATTGAAAAAATCCGCTGTATTTTCATTTGCGTTATTCTTTGTGCCTGATAAAGACGGTTTGGTCGTAACGTAGGCGGCCATATTTCTCCTCCATTCCCGCCGCATTGAACTAACACTGCTTCATGTTAGAATAGACACACACGATAGCAGATCAGTTTAACCCAATACCGGAAGGCCAAATAGTTGGTGTCTAGTCGACAAACTCCGCCGTACAAAGGAACACAATCAATCAAAGTGCCTGACACGTCCGATCTACAATTCTTGTAATCTTTCCACGTGACTTGGTTAATATAACTCATCCTGTCCCACTTGAACCACGTGACTTTATCAAGTTGTGATCCTCACCAGCAGCACGACTTCCTGTTAATGGCAGATTGCTTCTCGTTCAGACCACGGGTCGCGAGACGAGCCCATGACCACAATGAGAAAAAGGCGGTTTGTTTTTGAAATATGTTCGTGAACATTTTAATACAAGGATTTTAGAATCACGTGAGTAGCGACCTTTACGTCAACTGTTACCAGATGTATTCGCAAACATAGACTTCCCGCAAACAGTCAAATCAACTAGAAAACAGAGGGATAAATTGGAGGTGGATAGGGCTCATCTACCCTAGTCTGTTGGCTCCTCTACCCTAGTCTGTTGACTCATCTACCTTAGTCTGTTGGCTCATCTACCCTAGTCTGTTGGCTCATCTACCCTAATCTGTTGGCTCATCTACCCTAATCTGTTGACTCATCTACCCTAGTCTGTTGGCTCATCTACCCTAATCTGTTGGCTCATCTACCCTAGTCTGTTGACTCATCTACCCTAATCTGTTTGCCCATCTACCCTAGTCTGTTGGCTCATTTACCCTAATCTGTTGGCTCATCTACCCTAGTCTGTTGGCACATCTACCCTAGTATGTTGGTTCATCTACCCTAGTCTGTTGGCTAACTACCCTAGTCTGTTGGCTCATCTATCCTAGTCTGTTGGCCCATCTACACTAGTCTGTTGGCTCATCTACCCTAATCTGTTGGCTCATCTACCCTAGTCTGTTGGCTCATCTACCCTAGTCTGTTGGTTCATCTACTCTAGTCTGTTGGCTAACTACCCTAGTCTGTTGGCTCATCTATCCTAGTCTGTTGGCCCATCTACACTAGTCTGTTGGCCCATCTACACTAGTCTGTTTGCTCATCTACCCTAGACTGTTTGCTCATCTACCCTAGACTGTTGGCTCATCTGCCCTAGTCTGTTGGCTCTTCTACCCTAGTCTGTTGGCTCTTCTACCCTAGTCTGTTGGCCCATCTACCCTAGTCTGTTGGCTCATCTACCCTAGTCTGTTGGCCCATCTACACTAGTCTGTTGGCCCATCTACACTAGTCTGTTTGCTTATCTACCCTAGACTGTTTGCTCATCTACCATAGACTGTTGGCTCATCTACCCTAGTCTGTTGGCTCTTCTACCCTAGTCTGTTGGCTCTTCTACCCTAGTCTGTTGGCCCATCTACCCTAGTCTGTTGGCTCATCTACCCTAGTCTGTTGGCTCATCTACCCTAGTCTGTTGGCTCATCTACCCTAGTCTGTTGGCTCATCTACCCTAGTCTGTTGGCTCATCTACCCTAGTCTGTTGGCTCATCTACCCTAGTCTGTTGGCTCATCTACCGTAGTCTGTTGGCTCATCTACCGTAGTCTGTTGGCTCATCTACACTAGTCTGTTGGCTCATCTACCCTAGTCAGTTGGCTCATCTGCCCTAGTCTGTTGGCTCATCTACCCTTGTCTGTTGGCTCATCTACCCTAGTCTATTGGCTCATCTACTCTAGTCTGCTGGCTTATCTACCCTAGTCTGCTGGCTCATCTACCCTAGTCTATTGGCTCATCTACCCTAGTCTGTTGACTCGTCTAGACTAGTCTGTTGGCTCATCTTCCCTAGTCTGTTGGCTAACTTCCCTAGTCTGCTGGCTCATCTACCCTAGTCTGTTGGCTAACTTCCCTAGTCTGTTGGCTCATCTACCCTAGTCTGTTGGCTAACTTCCCTAGTCTGTTGGCTCATCTACCCTAGTCTGCTGGCTCATCTACCCTAGTCTGTTGGCTAACTTCCCTAGTCTGCTGGCTCATCTACCCTAGTCTGTTGGCTAACTTCCCTAGTCTGCTGGCTCATCTACCCTAGTCTGTTGTCTAACTTCCCTAGTCTGCTGGCTCATCTACCCTAGTCTGTTGGCTAACTTCCCTAGTCTGCTGGCTCATCTACCCTAGTCTGTTGGCTAACTTCCCTAGTCTGCTGGCTCATCTACCCTAGTCTGTTGGCTAACTTCCCTAGTCTGCTGGCTCATCTACCCTAGTCTGTTGGCTAACTTCCCTAGTCTGCTGGCTCATCTACCCTAGTTTGTTGGCTAACTTCCCTAGTCTGTTGGCTCATCTAGACTGGTCTGTTGGCTCATCTAGACTGGTCTGATGGCTCATCTACCCTAGTCTGTTGGCTAACTACCCTAGTTTGTTTGGTCATCTACCGTAGTCTGTTGGCTCATCTAGACTGGTCTGTTGGCTCATCTACCCTAGTCTGTTGGCTCATCTAGACTGGTCTGCTGGCTCATCTACCCTAGTCTGTTGGCTAACTTCCCTAGTCTGTTGGCTCATCTAGACTGGTCTGCTGGCTCATCTTCCCTAGACTTATTTGTTTTATTATTATCGTATCTTCCGTGAGAGTCTGTATCATTGTTTAAGAAAACCAACGTATACAATTTATATAACTAATTTCACGTGAAAATTTGACGAAAAGTTTTCACACTAGTGACATTGGTGTCCAGCAGGTAGGGGAGATCAAATACCGAGGTAGTATGTGCACTGAGAGAGATTACTCATCACATTCAGAAGATGAACCGTGTCCAATTTAACATTGCACTGATTGTGAAACACTCTAGAGCGCTTGATACAACTTAGAGCAGGCTGATAAATGCACTATTTATTCCTCTATTATGTTACTATGTCAATCTTGGCCCATAATAGCAACCCAATAGAGTAAGATCCAGAGCTGTGGGATGGTCTGTGTGAGAAGTACAGCCGGAAAGACAATCCGTGACCGAATCCGCAACACCAGGCTGAAGCAGACAGTGGGAACAAACCCAGTTAGTGCCGACATTGACTCAACAAATCAAATGGTTTGGTCATTTAGTTAGAATGTATTATCACCAGCCGGCATCAGGAGCATATAAGAGCAGGTCTCCAGTCAACGAGCAAAGGGCAGACCTCGACGTCGATGGATCAGTGGTGTCTCTGACACTCTCATCAAGTTACACCTAACGACAGCACACGCCTGCCATCTGGCTATAACAAGACATCTACGCGTCCCATCTCTCTGTGACACTGTATGAGAAGGACAGTGGTACACCCCTCCTCTCTGTGACACTGTATGAGAAGGACAGTGGTAACACCCCTCCTCTCTGTGACAATGTATGAGAAGGACAGTGGTACATCCCTCCTCTCTGTGACACTGTATGAGAAGGACAGTGGTACACCCCTCCTCTCTGTGACACTGTATGAGAAGGACAGTGGTAACACCCCTCCTCTCTGTGTCACTGTATGAGAAGGACAGTGGTACATCCCTCCTCTCTGTGACACTGTATGAGAAGGACAGTGGTACACCCCTCCTCTCTGTGACACTGTATGAGAAGGACAGTGTGACAGCAGAAGAAGGAGAACAATATCCAGTCACACAAAACATACCGATCAAACTGTGTAAAGTCAGGGTCAGTCAAAACATATTGATCAGACTATGTTAGTCAGGGTCAGATAAAACATATTAATCACACTGTTAGTCAGGGTCTGATAAAACACATTGATCAGACTATTTTAGTCAGGGTCAGATGAAACATATTGATCAGACTATGTTAGTCAGGGTCAGATAAAACACATTAATCACACTATGTTAGTCAGGGTCAGATAAAACACATTAATCACACTATGTTAGTCAGGGTCAGATAAAACACATTGATCAGACTATGAAAGTCAGGGTCAACCAAAACATATTGATCAGACTATGTTAGTCAGGGTCATATAAAACACATTAATCAGACTATGTTAGTCAGGTTCAGCCAAAACATATTGATCAGACTATGTTAGTCAGGGTCAGATAAAACACATTGTTCAGACTACGTTAGTCAGGGTCAGATAAAACACATTGTTCAGACTACGTTAGTCATCATGTAGCATTTCCTTTGTAGAACGTCACTCCCATCACAGTCTGTCTGAAAGAAACTCGTTCCCTTGCCAAAACACCAGCTTCCGCCACTGTCAAACTCATACGTCAGTCAGGGTCAGATAAAACACATTGTTCAGACTATGTTAGTCAGGTTCAGATAAAACACATTGATCAGACTATGTTAGTCACGATCAGACAAAACATACTCAGCTGACTAAGTTAGTCAGGGTAAGTGACAGATCCTCATGAAGACCGTATCTCATTTACAAGCAGCTCTCGCTGGAAACAGGGTGATTCATGACGATCTGGTTAGTTAGGTGGGGATTCGCAAACTGATCCCCATAATGTTAAGAGGCGCTTTGCATAGGCACTACATCCTAGAGTACCTGGCCACCTTCTGAAATACGCTTCGATGTCTAAGGAGAGCCACAGTAACCCACCCCCAAAAGAAAGTTCGCCAAGAGTACGACTGGCATAGAGCAACAACAAATCCATTTCCGCCACTCCTTGGTACGGTTCAAGAGACTATTATTTGACTCGCCCAATGATCAACCGCCTGGGTCAACCTGGTATGCGAACATTATCATATTTTAAGGCTATATTCCTTTTATTTTTTAATTGAGCACTCTCCTAAAAAATGGTGACACTTCCTGTCTAAGTCACGTGTCGAACTCAGATATAATGGCACTCATTAACCTTCCCTAATAACTCCCTTTCATGAAGCGGAGGAATATTTACCTGGGTCTATGTGCACATTGCCAGGACTGATCGTTTTAGTCACGTGGCTATGGATTTCCAAGAAAATATCCCATCTTTCTTAAGACGTGTTTTTATCATTGATGTCGTTGTATGATGTCATTCCTTTTTAGAAATTAATCTCTACTACCTTTACTCTTTTCTCATCTTTTTCTGGACTCCTTTAGGTTCTATTTGAAGTATAGGGGAACAACAGCAGCTTACCACTTCATATAGAACCTGAAACAGAACTGTGCTATGATCTCTTGTAGTTGATGTTCGTGTAGGAGATGAACGTCTGATCAGATGAAATATACTGATCGGACATTCCAGTCAGAGTCAGTTAAAACATACTGATCGGACATTCCAGTCAGGGTCAGTTAAAACATACTGATCGGACATTCCATTCAGGGTCAGTTAAAACATACTGATCGGACATTTCAGTCAGGGTCAGTTAAAACATACTGATCGGACATTTCAGTCAGGTACAGTTAAAACATACTGATCGGACATTCCAGTCAGGATCAGTTAAAACATACTGATCGGACATTTCAGTCAGTGTCAGTTAAAACATACTGATCGGACATTCCAGTCAGGGTCAGTTAAAACATACTGATCGGACATTCCAGTCAGGATCAGTTAAGACATACTGATCGGACATTTCAGTCAGTGTCAGTTAAAACATACTCAACGGACATTTCACTCAGGGTCATTTAAAACATACTCAACGGACATTTCACTCAGGGTCATTTAAAACATACTGATCGGACATTTCAGTCAGGGTCAGTTTAAACATACTGATTGGACATTCCAGTCAGGGTCAGTTAAAACATACTGATCGGACATTTCAGTCAGGGACAGTTAAAACATACTGATCGGACATTCCAGTCAGGGGTAGTTAAAATATACTGATCGGAAATTCCAGTCAGGGTCAGTTAAAACATACTGATCGGACATTCCAGTCAGGGTCAGTTAAAACATACTGATCGGACATTCCAGTCAGTGTCAGTTAAAACATACTGATCGGACATTTCAGTCAGTATCAGTTAAAACATACTGATCGGTCATTCCAGTCAGGGTCAGTTAAAACATACACAACGGACATTTCACTCAGGGTCATTTAAAACATACTGATCGGACATTCCAGTCAGGATCAGTTAAAACATACTGATCGGACATTTCAGTCAGTGTCAGTTAAAATGTACTGATCGGACATTCCAGTCAGGGTCAGTTAAAACATATTGATCGGACATTCCAGACAGTGTCAGTTAAAACATACTGATCGGACATTTCAGTCAGTGTCAGTTAAAACATACCGATCGGACATTCCAGTCAGGGTCAGTTAAAACATACTCATCGGACATTTCACTCAGGGTCAGTTAAAACATACTGATCGGGATCGGACATTCCAGTCAGGGTCAGTTAAAACATACTGGCCAAGACCCCTACAACGGGATGTTTCTACGACAAACTGGCCTACGAGGTGCGAGATCGTAGATGAAGACAACCATTGCACAACCGGCTGGAGAACCTCAGTCGACCTTCATCACCACGCGCCGGATATCAGGAAAGCTGCTGAAACTCGCCAGTTAACCACCTTTTCAGGAGGCAATGAAGTTAGTCATTGTAGGCATCCAACAGCAACAACTACACGTCTGGTCCCAGTACATAGTCTACTAACATGTTGCCTTCTATATTTCACTTTAACTACACGTCCGGTCCCAGTACATAATCTACTAACATGTTGCCCTCTATATTCGTCTTTAACTACACGTCTGGTCCCAGTACATAATCTACTAACATGTTGCCTTCTATATTGAACTTTAACTATACGTCTGGTCCTAGTACATAATCTACTAACATGTTGCCTTCTATATTGAACTTTAACTATACGTCTGGTCCCAGTACATAGTCTACTAGCATGTTGCCTTCTATATTTGACTTTAACTACACGTCCGGTCCCGGTACATAATCTACTAACATGTTGCCCTCTATATTCGTCTTTAACTACACGTCTGGTCCCAGTACATAATCTACTAACATGTTGCCTTCTATATTGAACTTTAACTATACGTCTGGTCCCAGTACATAATCTACTAACATGTTGCCTTCTATATTGAACTTTAACTATACGTCTGGTCCCAGTACATAATCTACTAACATATTGCCCTCAATATTGGACTTAACTTCACACTGCCCGAGCGCTCCACCGGGGTCTTCGTATATGTTAAGGAAAAAATAGCACCACTGCTTCAGGGGGAACATGTCGTAAAAGTCACAAATTGTGTGACAGAGCATAACACTGGTAATGGTTAGGTGGTTTGTTAAGAGAAGTATAGATGGCGCCTAACAGACTGCAGGCCTACTTTGCTCTAGTGATTTTAGTCTAGTAAGATGGACTCGCACATCGTTTAACCACCCTCCGTGGCACTTGTCCCAACGCAGCCGCGTAATAAGCTGCTCGAGTCTAGCACGCTAAACAGGACATCCTTCTATCGGCTACATTCAGTTTACGTCAGAGCTGGGTCCTTGCACACCAGCAGCTGCCCCTTTAGAAGTACAGATCGAGTACTGGTCCAATTATTTCTTCTAACTTGATAAGATGTCCTCTACATTCGTCACCTCACCCTGTACACTGAGTTTGTTTTTAAATATTTTCATAATTTTAACGTATTTTAATGGAGAGTTAAAAAAAACGAGGAAACAATAAACATGAACTCATAAATTGATACATAAAAATAAGTTAATAACTCACTATGGCAGGGATGAGGACAAGACATATACAACTATTCATTCTCGCTATGTGGATACCCTTAACAGGCAAACATTGTGCACCTGCCCATTCTATTGAATTGTGGGTAGACATCGTTAACAGCATGAGTGTAACAAATGGTTCTCTAACTAATTATGTGTCACTGTGTTTGTACAAACTTATACATGAAGGTTGCAAATGTCTCTTCAATTATATCGGTGGCTGTATACTTTGAACAGGTTGGTATGTCGTGTTTGGAGTATGGTTAATACACATTAATATAGTGTGTACCTAGGGCCATCTGTTGGGTTTTGTTTTGTTAAGAATCGACATCACTGTACTGTAATGAGATCTATAGGTGGACATTCCCTTTCAGCTAATAGCGAAGGGTGTGTGTTCCATTAATTCTCTCGCGTGTGTCTGTATTTCCCACGTTAGCGGGTGGGATTTGATTGGCTGATTGAATAATGTGATCATGACATCCTCATCACCGGTAACCAAAACAGAGTACAACTATTTCTTAATAATACACGAGACACGTCCTTTGTAAACGTCTATATTCAGTTGGCACACACAGACAGAATTACTTTCTGTTCACGGAAGTAGACTTCGATCACACACAGACAGAACTACTTCCTGCTCTCGACAGTAGATTTCTATCACACACTGACAGAACTACTTTCTGCTCACGGAAGTAGATTTCTATCACACACAGACAGAACTACTTTCTGCTCACGGAAGTAGATTTCTATTACACACAGACAGAACTACTTCCTGCTCTCGGAAGTAGACTTCTATGACACACATACATAACTAATTTCTGCTCACGGAAGTAGTCTTCTATCACACACAGACAGAAGTACTTTCTGCTCACGTAATTAGACTTCTATCACACAGACAGAACTACTTTCTGCTCACGGAAGTAGACTTCTATCCCACACAACATAACTACTTTCCCCTCAAGGAAGTAGACGTCTATCACACACAGACGGAACTACTCTCTGCTCACGGAAGTAGAATTCAATCGCACACAGATAGAACTACTTTATGCTCACGGAAGTAAACCTATCACACACAGACAGAACTACTTTCTGCTTACGGAAGTAGACTTCTATCACACACAGACAGAACTACTTTCTGCTCTCGGAAGTAGACTTCTATGACACACAGGCAGAACTAATTTCTGCTCACGGATGTAGACGTCTATCCCATACAGACAGAACTACTTTCTGCTCTCAGTTGTAGTCTTCTATCACATACAGACAACTTCTTTCTACTACCGGAAGTAGATCTCTTTCACACACAGACATATCTTCTTTCTGCTTCCGGAAGTAGATCTTTATCACACACACACACACACACACATAGAACATTCTGTTCCTTATTCCTAACAAACAATCTGATTCACTGACACGCTCTCACATTTATTCCCACGTCACTCCATCGCATATCGTCACTAAGATTCGTTACCTAGCAACACCTGACACGCTGCGTACCGGACATGTTAGAAATGTCCATATTTGTCAGACGATGTTTGTCTACAAAAGATACAACGACAGGTAAAAGAGCAATCTATTTTCTTGCCAATTACAGAAATCGATTTGCTGATGACCTGAGGTTATATTTCATAAATTTGCACGCTTTGTGTTGTTGACCAGCTCTGTTCGTTTCTATCAACAATTCAAATAAACGCGTAGTGCTACAACCACCTTTCTGTCATGACAGGCTTGGCATTATCTGCTGTCACACTCAGCTGTCATTAGCGTGATAGCCTTGTTCCAATGAGTACATTTATGTCTCAATGTGTCACACATAAAAGGCTAATGTAGTCCATAGCAGTAACTCGGTGAAGGTTGAGGAGTCTATTTTATCAAATGTTTTTGAGAACGAAGGGAAGCTGACAATACATTGAGCATGGCTCATAGGACAGGCTTCATTGCACATGACTTCCCCATACTGTGTGCAGGTGTACAGTCTTTGCCGTAGAGGGGATATAAACAAGGTGAAAATGATACAAAGAAGACCACCAAAACTGATAGTGGGATTCCGGAATTATAGTTACGAGAAAAGACTTACGAAAACCGGCCATCAGTGTCTAGAAAAGAAAAGAATTCGAGGTGATTTAATGCAGGCTCATAAGATAATCAAGGAAAGGGATAAATTAAGCTATTCCAAGTTTCTTAAAGTCCAGCGGACTACATCAACAAGTGGGCACATAGACAAATGCATTACAGAAATATCCAGATTAGATATCAGGAACTATTTCTGTTAGCCAGAGAGAGGTAGGTGCTTGAAAAGCACTGGTATTAGGAATTGCGTGTGAGGGGAGGCAGGGTTCAATTAATCTATTTTAAAATAGATCAGATATTTGAATACACTTAGTTGTTCTATATCAATATGAGTAGACGATAAGGGTTATGTAGAGATTGTGAACAGTCTTCTAACAAAGTACAAATCAGTGGAGTTACGTTAAACATAATGGTGAAGATCCCATCTCACGCCTTCATGCTTCTGAAAGAGCAGCAGCCCGTCCAACGAGGTAGAGAACCGAAACCGTAATCCCTAAGAGGAGTCTTCATTGCGGAGCCTTGCATTACACAACAGCCATGAGCATTCTGGTCCATCTCACTATCTGCACCTTGAGATGCCTGAACAGCCCATGTAACCTGCAGCCGCAAAACCGTGGTATTAACTCTAGTCACACGGAGACATCCAGTTGTGAGATTGAATCCAGAGATGTCAACATGTGAGATTGTATCCAGAGAAATCAACATGTGAGATTGTATCCAGAGACATCAACATGTGAGATTGTATCCACTGTAGAAACATCAATATGTGAGATTGTATCCAGAGACATCACCATGTGAAATTGTATCCACTGTAGAAACATCAACATGTGATATTGTATCCAGAGACATCAACATGTGAGATTGTATCCAGAGACCATAAACGCACTAACAACACCAAAACCCATCACTACTGTACGAAAACCTACTTGGAGGCAGGATATATTTCCAGAGGTGGTAGAAAATATACCAGGTATTGCAAACAAAAACTGCCAGACCGAAAAAGAAAGGAGAGACACTACCCTAAGCTTCATAACGAAAAGCTACCCAAGCATGGACTGGACCCATGCATACACCGACGGTTCTGTAACAAACACTACACAGAACGGAGGGGCAGGAGCATTCCTGAACCTACCAAATGGCATAAAAATAACACTGTCATTCGCTACTGGTAAGTACACAAGCAATTTCAGAGCGGAGGCAGAGGCACTGAGGGCGGCAGTGGAGGAAATGGCAACACACAGTGAAAATGAGAGCCACATAGTCTTGCTGACAGATGCTCTCGCCGTAGTCACAGCGCTAAAAAGCCAGAAAAACACTGAGCTTAATGACTTAAGAGCAGCACTCTGCAAACTGTGCCAGCTGTCCGCACCAAAAAGGGTAGTGGTACAGTGGGTTCCGTCACACTGCAACATCCAAGGCAACGAGGAGGCAGACAGACTGGCAAAAGAAGGTGCAAGGCTACCACAAACAGATACCAGTATGACGTACGAAGAGTCAAAACGGCTTATCAAAGCCAGGTACATGAACAAATGGGAAACCGAACATACTGGTTACACCAAAAACGATGCCTATTATCAGTTGAACCGAAGAGAGCAGGTCGTTGTCTTCAGACTTCGCACTGGCCACAATAGACTGAGGTACCACCTATTCAACAAATTGAAGATAGGGTGTACCGACGAATGCCCGTGCGGTACTGGTAAAATGACCACTGAACATCTGCTGCAGAACTGCCCGACATACGGGGATCAGAGAGAGCAGATGTGGCCATTGCCAGTGGAACTGCAAGACAAGCTCTATGGTAGTGGCGAGAGTCTCAGGATGACCGCTGCTTTTTTCGAAAAAATAATGGTTACTGTCTGACTGTGTACGCAGAAGAAGAAGAAGTATCCAGAGACATCAACATGTGAGATTGTATCCAGAGACATCACCATGTGAAATTGTATCCACTGTAGAAACATCAATATGTGAGATTGTATCCAGAGACATCAACATGTGAAATTGTATCCAGAGACATCAATTTGTGAGAATTTATCTACTGTAGACACATTAATATGTTAGATTGTATCCATTCTGTAGATATGGGAGAGTGTATCCAGTCTATAGATAAGTAAGATTGTATCCAGTCTGTAGATAAGTAAGATTGTATCCAGTCTGTAGATATGGGAGATTGTATCCAGTCTGTAGATATGGGAGATTGTATTCAGTCGGTAGATATGGGAGATTCTATTCAGTCTGTAGATATGGGAGATAGTATTCAGTCTGTAGATAAGTACGATTGTATCCAGTCTGTATATAAGTAAGATTGTATCCAGTCTGTAGATAAGAGAGATGTTATCCAGTCTGTAGATATGGGAGATTGTATTCAGTCTGTAGATGTGGGAGATTGTATCCAGTCTGTAGATAAGTAAGATTGTATCCAGTCTGTAGATATGGGAGATTTTATCTAGTCGGGAGACATCCACAAGAAATATTGTTGGAAGTTTTTTTATAAATGTATTTTTATTATAAACTACAAGGGTCATATTGACCAAGTCAATTATTCGGTACCAAACGTGTATGACCTCATATGTGGTAGCAATATGGTAGAGATATGGCAGAGATATGGCAGAGATTTGGTAGAGATAGGGCAGAGATATGGTAAAGATATGGTATAGCATAAATCTGACAGCATTGGCTTACATAAGATAACAAAATACACGCATTCCAAGATCTAAACCCACATCTTCCGCTGACAGTCTACAGAACAACAGGTTGGCCAATGCAAATAATCGTTTATAAGTCACAAAATACATTTCCGAGACATGACCTTGAGGTGTACCCAACAAATTTGCCTATTATGTTCCTAAAATCTCAGATGCGAACTTCAGAAATCTCATATCCGGTTCATTCTATGTTCCATCTTGAAAAGGAATGGAGGTCTTTGATGTTCAGAAACAAGATCGTAAAGAAAAATGTAAATCAAATCGTAAAAGTCGATGCTGGGTAATTGGATTATTGGTCTGATCGAAAGCTGGTCTGGAGAAAACGATATGCATCGAATCTTGTTTTATTCTCCACATCGAATCTTGTTGTATTCTCCACTTGTTAACAAATTGTTTTTACTATGAGCCGATACAGGAAATGCTCATTCTAGATGATAAATAGAACAATTAATTTGATAATGTTCGGATCTTGGTTGTTGGCAGATGTGTGGGAAGTGACGTGGGAAACGCTCACTAGCAGGACCTCCATAATGACAGCTTCCGGTTAACAGGACTGTCCTAGACAGTTGGGTTGTTATTGTTGTTGTTGCTGTTGATGATAAATGTCCACGATAAGTATATTTGCGCTTGTGTGTGACATAAAAAGGACATTAGGTGTCGGGTCACATTAGCAGTCCTCACATTACAAACGGGCTGATGAAGGTTAACCGGTGTTAACTATGCTGTTGTGCTATGTTCGGCTTCAGTTGCGTGCCGCTCATGTCACGAGGATCAGGTCGATAACCACCTCGTTAGGCAGTCCAGCCTGTTTCCAGGGAGAGCTGTGTGAGGTGCGATCTTGGTCAGTACATTTCCCCTGACAAACCCGGTCTGGTCAGTACATTTCACCTGACAACTCGGTCTCGTCAGTACATTTAACCTGACAACTCGGTCTGGTCAGTACATTTCACCTGACTAACCCGGTCTGGTCATTACATTTCACCTGACTAACCCGGTCTGGTCATTACATTTCACCTGACTAAACCGGTCTGGTCAGTACATTTCACGTGACTAACTCGGTCTGGTCAGTACATTTCCCCTGACAAACCCTGTCTGGTCAGTGTGTTTCATCTGACTAACCCGGTCTGATCAGTGTGTTTCACCTGACTAACCCGGTCTGGTCAGTATATTTCAACTGACTAACCCTGTCTGATCAGTGTGTTTCACCTAACTAACCTTGTCTGATCAGTGTGTTTCACCTAACTAACCCGGTCTGGTCAGTGTGTTTCATCTGACTAACCCGGTCTGGTCAGTGTGTTTCACCTAACTAACCCTGTCTGATCAGTGTGTTTCACCTAACTAACCCGGTCTGGTCAGTGTGTTTCACCTGACTAGCCCTGTGTGATCATTATATTTTGCCTCACCCTGACTAGCATAGCTTGATCAGTATATTTCGCCTATCCCTATTTAACATTGTCTGATCAGTATGTTTCACCTGACTCTACTAGTCTGTTCAGTATATTTCACCGGACACCTGACTAACATAGTCTGATCAGTATGTTTCACCTAACATAGTCAGTTCAGTATATTTTACCTAACCCCTGACTAACATAGTATAATCAGTATATTTTGCCTGACCCTGACTAACATAGTCTGTTCAGTATATTTCAGCTCATCCTAACTAACGTAGTCTGATCAGTATATTTCATCTGACCGCTGACTAACATAGTCTTATCATTATATTTCACCTGACCCACAACTAACACAGTCTGATGTGTATATTTCACCTGACCCCTGACTAACACAGTTTGATCAGTATATTTCACCTGACCACTGACTAACACAGTCTGATCAGTATATTTCACCTGACCCCTGACTAACACAATCTGATCAGTACCTTTCACCTGACCCCTGACTAACATTCTGATAAGTATATTTCACCTGACCCTCAGACTAACAGTATGATCAGTATATTTCATCTGACCCCTGACTAACATAGTCTGATAGTATATTTTACCTGAACCCTAACATAGTCTGATCATTATATTTCACCTGTTCCCTGACTAACACAGTCTGATCAGTATATTTTACCTAACCCCTGCCTAACATAGCCTGATCAGTTTATTTCATCTGAACCCTGACTAACATAGGCTGATCATTATATTTCACCTGACCCCTGACTAACACAGTCTGATCAGTATATTTTGCCTAACCAGACGGTTTCCTCTTCCCAGATTGCTGAGTAGACTGCATGTTAACAGGTAAAGACCTAGTGGCTAGAGACCATACATTAGTACCTTCTCCCGGCATTTTAAAAACAGTGTAAAGGAAACTATCCACACAATTACTACGAATAGTCAAATTCAAGTACGAGAAGCAAACCAAAGATATCACCATATCACGCTACCCGTGCATATCACAACCAACTAGAGTGCTCCGGTACACCTGCACTAAGGCGCTTGAGATGAGAGGAAAGCCTCTGCAACCCCGCTAATTAAAGCTCATTTCAGTGTACGGAAAAGAGTACATTTTAGGAGAGGAAACCATCGAGGATGTTAGCTTGTATATCTACCTAAGCCAAGACCGGAAACCATCGAGGATGTTAGCTTGTATATCTACCTAAGCCAAGAGATAGGAAACCATCGAGGATGTTAGCTTGTATATCTACCTAAGCCAAGAGATAGGAAACCATCGAGGATGTTAGCTTGTATATCTACCTAAGCCAAGACCGGAAACCATCGAGGATGTTAGCTTGTATATCTACCTAAGCCAAGAGATAGGAAACCATCGAGGATGTTAGCTTGTATATCTACCTAAGCCAAGACCGGAAACCATCGAGGATGTTAGCTTGTATATCTACCTAAGCCAAGAGATAGGAAACCATCGAGGATGTTAGCTTGTATATCTACCTAAGCCAAGAGATAGGAAACCATCGAGGATGTTAGCTTGTATATCTACCTAAGCCAAGAGATAGGAAACCATCGAGGATGTTAGCTTGTATATCTACCTAAGCCAAGAGATAGGAAACCATCGAGGATGTTAGCTTGTATATCTACCTAAGCCAAGAGATAGGAAACCATCGAGGATGTTAGCTTGTATATCTACATAAGTCAAGAGATAGGAAACCATCGAGGATGTTAGCTTGTATATCTACCTAAGCCAAGAGACAGGAAACCATCGAGGATGTTATCTTATATATATACCTAAGACAAGACCGGAAACCATCGAGGATGTTAGCTTGTATATCTACCTAAGCCAAGAGATAGGAAACCATCGCGGATGTTAGCTTGTATATCTACCTAAGCCAAGAGACAGGAAACCATCGAGGATGTTATCTTATATATATACCTAAGACAAGACCGGAAACCATCGAGGATGTTAGCTTGTATATCTACCTAAGCCAAGAGACAGGAAACCATCGAGGATGTTATCTTATATATATATACCTAAGCCAAGACCGGAAACCATCGAGGGTGTTAGCTTGTATATCTACCTAAGCCAAGAGCTAGGAAACCATCGAGGATGTTAGCTTGTATATCTACCTAAGCCAAGAGATAGGAAACCATCGAAGATGTTAGCTTGTACATCTACCTAAGCCAAAAGATAGAAAACCATCGAGGATGTTAGCTTGTATATCTACCTAAGCCAAGAGATAGGAAACCATCGAGGATGTTAGCTTGTATATCTACCTAAGCCAAGAGATAGGAAACAATCGAAGATGTTAGCTTGTACATCTACCTAAGCCAAGAGATAAGTGATTACTTTTGATGGTAAATCTAATGATTACATTTTACGACAGATCAAATGATTACCTTTGACGTCAGATAGAATGATTGCCTTTGACGTCAGATCTAATGAATACATTTGACGACATATCGAATGATTACCTTTGACGTCAGATCGAATGATTACCTTTGACGGTAGATCGAATGATTCCCATTTGACTTTTCTGCATCAAGCACGGACATGATTGATTAAGCGCCGGATGTCCGGTATTCTACTGTAATGTTTAGATCAGAGGCTCACACCCGCTGTTCCATTGAACTTTATGGCTCCACTAAATGCGTCTACGGAATCTGTGACAGACCTCCATTGAAGCAAGTTATTGTCGTTTTCTAAACACTTTATTTAACTTCATTTGTTAGTAAGGTCCCAAATTCTGCTTTTCAAAATTTAGATATTTCTCGATAAGCTCTAGAACTTGAAGGACAAGTACAATTTCGATGACAATATATTCTTTGGTACGATTTTGGGACAATTTTTGGACAATTTGTAATCAATAAAGCGAGTTCATTTTTGTACGAAACTAAGCGCGTGTTTCTGTCTGCTTGTTGTACCTGGTCAACGTTAAATAGTTACTTTCCTAAACTTTATAGTCAATCGGTACTTTGGTCTAGGAAAACATCAATTGTTTGCTCCAGGTGATCCAACCTCTCTATCCATCTTCGTGCCACTTGTGTCGTAAGTCTTTGTCAAGAGGGTGAACTTTCTTTGTTACATTTGTTTGGCAGGCGAAAACCCGCTGGTCTATCCCAGTAACTGTTACCAACCGCTAGGTTGGAATATCCGTTCGCCTGTTTTTAGGACTGAATTATGTGTAAATTGTTAACTTTAATTTTGCCCAAGCAGCGGCCGTTAAGCCTGGTCTTTACGATTTCCAACTCCCAATGGGTTTTTAACATGCGCGCCACTGCACACGGGTATCTGATCTCTCTACTCAGAGATAAGGGGAATTATTTACCAGATGATCCAGGTGAAAAAATTCCGTTCTCCACCGCGATTAATCCCTGAGTCTCCAGTACCCTAGGCTAATACCTTAACTTCGAGACCACTGCGTGCACTCATTAATCCCTGAGTCTCCAGTACCCTAGGAGAACACCTGAACTTAGACCACTGCGTGCCCTCATTAATCCCTGAGTCTCCAGTACCCTAGGCTAACACCTTAACTTCTAGACCACTGCGTGACCTCATTAATCCCTGAGTCTCCAGTACCCTAGGCTAACACCTTAACTTCTAGACCACTGCGTGCCCTCATTAATCCCTGAGTCTCCAGTACCCTAGGCTAACACCTTAACTTCTAGACCACTGCGTGCCCTCATTAATCCCTGAGTCTCCAGTACCCTAGGCTAACACCTTAACTTCTAGACCACTGCGTGACCTCATTAATCCCTGAGTCTCCAGTACCCTAGGCTAACACCTCAACTTCGAGACCACTGAGTCCCCGCATTCTTTGTAACTTTCCTTATCTGTTATCTTTTATTACTTTCTCTTAATCTTTTTTGCTGAAACTCCCCTTGCATACATTTATTTTTCTCTTTACTTTATTTCTTTGTCTCTCTATCCACTGTCATCCAGTCCCTCCTGGTAAGTCTGATTTTGATTCTCAATTTCATCCTGTCTATTTCTTTCGTGGCGTATTTGTCTTTTTTCCTTATTAGCAGTCCTATCTATTTCTGAATTACTTTGTCGCTTTATCATAATCACAATTTCAAATTTAACTATTACTCTTCATTTTATCATACTTTCTTGATTTCTTTATCTCTTTCTTGATTTCTCTGTCTCTCAGTATCATCCTTTCTCTTTCTTGATTTCTCTCTTTCTCATTATTACCCTTTCTCTCTCTTTCTTGATTTCTCTTTTTCTTTCTCATTAATGTTCTTATTATTCTTTGCTAGGTGTGTCTTTGTTCTCCTATTTCCTGCTCACCTTCCATAATCTGTCATTTTTGTGTCCCTTTATTTTGCTCATTCTTCTCCTCTCTGATTACGATTCTCTCTTTCTGCCCCTCTCTTTCTCTCTCTCTCTCTCTCTCTCTCTGTCTCTCTCTGTCTCTCTCTCTCTCTTTCTCTCTCTCTCTTTCTCTCTTTCTCTCTCTCTCTCTCTCTCTCTCTCTCTCTCTCTCTCTCTCGTGTCCCAGTATTTTGTCACAGATTTTGGTCCCAGTATTTTGTGTCAGTATTCTTCCAGATCCATCTCACATTTTTTGTTTACGATTCAATCGTTCTCTCTCTATCTTTCAAGCTTGTTTTTCTCTCGTTATTTCTCAGCCAGTTTTTCTCGTTTTCCCTTTCTCTCTTCTTTCATTCTCTGTCCTGCACAAATATACTCAGTGGACATTTTATTAAAATATATTCACAAAAACATCCAGTTTCATCAAGTTTTATTTTTATTTCCGATCAAACTTGATGGACAATGTGCTACAATTATTGCTTTTTAACAATGAGTACTTTGTGGATTTCACATTGTCAAATACCCCATCTTCTGCCTCAACAGACACGTCGGCAACATCACTGATCAAGTAGTTGTATATGACCCCCGCAGAACGATAGAGCATCGCTACACGAACTGGACTACAGAGATTCGGCTCTACCCTTCTCCAATGGGATGTACGAAGCGGGGAAAGTGATCTCCCTTGGCAACACATTTGGACTACGTTTTAGAACATGCGCCGCAAAAATGGTAGCGTTATTTTCGATCTCTTTCCTTGAATTCGTTGGAAGATAAACACTAATTCACTATTATTATTATTTTTAGTTGTAAGCTGTTTATAACTTTGTGTTTGTTCAGGTTTTCGTGAGAAATTAATGAGACACTAAAAACTTAACATCCCTCGAGTACAAGCACTCGTGTTGCGTCATTCAAACATGCTGTGTGACATATTTGACAGTTCACGGTGTGTTTCTCCGTGCATGTTGTTGATGGTCGAGAAGTTTGCATGAGTTCACTAAGTTTGCCTGGAGTAGATACAGGATAATCAGCCACAAATCAGATTACAAATTTAGCTGGATAGAAGTGAGAAAGTGTCCATCTAGAGCAAATTAGATTTGTGGTCAATCGTGTGAACCGAAGTAATTGGCCATCTAGAACAAATTAGATTTGTGTTCAATTGTGTGAACCGAAGTAATTGGCCATCTAGAACAAATTAGATTTGTTTTCAATCGTGTGAAGCGTAGTAATAGACCATCTAGAACAAATACGATACGAAACAAAGTGAACACGTGTAAATGTTCAGACTAGGCTAAAGCAAATACCAGAATGAGATATTGTCTATCCAACAAACTATAGCTATCAGCAAGGAAATACCAGATTGAGATATTCTCACATTTGGTCGGCGCATGACATGGAAAAGTCAGATCGAGAGAAACCGAATGAGAGCCAGAGAAAGAATGGCAATCATGAGGAAACTTGCTGGCACAAGCTGCGGAGCAGACGAAAGTATACTAAAGAAACTGTACACTGGAAGAGTGAGACCAGTTCTCGAGTATGGCATTGCGGCATGGACAATTAGCAAACTTCAAAACCAAGCCATAAGAGTTATAACAGTAGGCATGAAGTCAACGCCAATTGTAGAATTTGAAAAGATTACAAATCTGCAATCCATGACCGACAGAAGAGACTGCAGAGCCCAGCAGCAAGCAGAGAAACTCAGAAGACTGACAGACCATCCAATGCATCAGAGACTAAATAGATTTGGAAATGGGAAACTGAAGCAGAGAAACTTTGCAGAAAAAGCCAAAGCAAAGATGAGGGAAGACCCTATGAACACCGTAACAATACCAAAGCGCATCCCTACTGTACGCAAACTTACCTGGAAGCAGCATATCATTCCGGAGATGGTAGAAAATATACCAGGTATTGGAAACAAGAACAGCCAGACTGAAAAAGAAAGAAGAGACATAACCCTGAGGTACATAACGAAAAACTACCCAAGCATGGACTGGACCCATGCATACACAGACGGTTCTGTAACAAATACAACACAGAATCGAGGGGGAGGGGTATTCCTGAGCCTAACAATTGGTAGAACCATAACACTGTCAGTGGCAACTGGAAAATTCTCAAGCAATTTAAGAGCGGAGGCAGAGGCACTGAAGGCTGCAGTAAAAGCAATGCTGACAGGCGAATGCAATGAAAGCCTAATAGTCCTGTTTACAAATGCCCTGGACGTGGTTACAGTACTAAACAGCCAAAAAAAAGGACTGAACTTAATGATTTAATAGCAGTACTCTGTCAACTATGCCAGCAGTCCACACCAAAAAGAGTAGTGGTACAGTGGGTTCCATCCCACTGTAACATCCAAGGCAACGAGGAGGCAGACAGACTGGCAAAAGAAGGTGCAAGACTACCACAACCAGCTAATTGCTGGAGCCATACTGTTCGGGGACGGCCTGTTCTGCCCCCCCCCCCCTTCCGAGCCGGTCGGGGGAAGTGGCGCTGAGGTTCGGCTTGTATAGTATCTTGTGGGCCAGGGTTTCCTGGTCCAGCCGTACAACTTGACCCAATAAAGAAACTCGGCACCGGTCAAGTATTTCTGAGATTCCGACGAGGCCAGTTTTAGCATAGACCTCCACGTTGCGAATGTAGTCATGCCATCGGATGCCCAGGATACGCCGCTGGTTGACCTTGAGTTTCAATACCCTGATGTGCTGTGTCGAAAATGAGGTTCTGAACTTTGATCTTGGACTATGACATAGACAGACCTAGGGAGGGCGTTTCGCTGTCTAACATTTCCAGAGAGCGCTGTAGCCCAGATCTGTCTGTGACGAACAGGACAATGTCGTCCACGTAAACTAGATCAGTGAAGATTGACTGACCAATAGCTATACTGTCCTGATGGGCGCTGAGGCGGTCAAGAAGCCAGTCGACTGAATAGGTCAGGGGAAAGAATACATCCCTGTCTGAGACCCGAAGTCGTTTGGAATCTGTCAGAGAGAGTGACACCCAGCCGAACTCTGGCGCCGGTGTCCTTGTATAACTCATTGATCAGGTTCAACATGGGGACGCCGGGGGGCCTATTCCCCGAATGGATTTCCATAAAGCCGACCGATCAACTGAGTCGAAGGCGGACGTCAAGTCCACGTATGCAGCGTACAAAGGCCGGTTGAAGGCCCGGAGCAGTTCGGCGAGAGGCACAGAGCAAGGTTGTAGGACGGCCCCGGGGGTGAAACCCGACTGTTCTGGGCGACGTTTTGTTCTCTCGAGAGGCTTCAGTCTAGCCAGTAGCACGTGGGTAAACGTGGGTGAGGGGGTGATTAAGAGCAGACATGTAGTGCTCCTTCCACCTGTTCACTTCTTCCTCGTATGACGAGCACGTGGAGCCGTCGGACGCATTGATGAACTCTGCTTTTTTTCTCGTTTTGCTTGCCTCCAGGTCGGAGGAGCCTGATAGTCTGACTGCGGATCTGAGACCAGCTTCGATTTCGGCGGCAATTCTGTTGAGAAAACTTTCATTCTCTGCCCTGGCCGCCACCCCGAATTGGCCTTTCAGCCGTCATCTTTAAGTGTGGTCATTGCGAAGTATGGCTGAGTTCTTCTGGAGTATGATGTCATATGAGGTATCGAGGGGCCATTGCTGACGCTTTGGTGTCCTTGACCCAGTGATTAGCTCAGAAGCCTCGCATGTGGCTTTCTTTATGACTGTCCATGCTGTCTCATACCATGTGTGAGGTATGGTGGACAGTTACTGTCCATGCTGTCTCATACCATGCGTGAGGTAGGGTGGACAGTTACTTTCCGCACTCTCATACCATGTGTGAGGTATGGGAGACAGTTACTTTCCGCACTGTCTCATAACATGTGTGATATAATGTGACCAGTTACTCTCCGCGCTTGCCTTTTACTTCCTTAATCATATACGAGGTACCCATTTGTAGCTGGGTCCACTTGATCGTGTCGGTTGTGGGAGTTAAACCCTGTACCTGTGCCGTGAAGAAAGCATAACCCCAAACATTTTTTCTAGACGTGGTTCAGTTGGTGTCTGATGGTGCATGAAGACGGGCATGTCATGTGGAAACAAGGAGATCAACACAGATACAGGTCATGGATCAATGATCATCCACTGATTTGTGGATATGTCAAAAGACACGTATATAGACATTGGACCAATGTTCGTCCAGTGATTTGTGGATATAAATCAATAGACACGTATATATGTTTTCGATCAGTGACCGCTCAGTTATCTAGGAAAATACGAGGGAGGGTCGAAACGTTTTACACTTTAGTAAGAAGGGAGTCAAGACACTTACCTGGAGATTGGTGGGAGCTTTAGTCATTTTATGTATCTTCACCCTACAAGGTGTACACTTCTATCTGTTCACCCTACAAGGTGTACACTTCTATCTGTTCACCCTACAAGGTGTACACTTCTATCTGTTCATCCTACAAGGTGTACACTTCTATATGTTCACCCTACAAGGTGTACACTTCTATCTGTTCACCCTACAAGGTGTACACTTCTATCTGTTCACCCTACAAGGTGTACACTTCTATCTGTTCATCCTACAAGGTGTACACTTCTATCTGTTCACCCTACAAGTTGTACACTTCTCCTATCTATTCATCACCTTCATGTGGTCCTGCTTGTAGAACGTCTCCAACTGGGCCTGGAACCACGTTTCCACTTCAATAATCAAGTCCAGGACGCCAGACCCACGTGCAGGCAGGAAACCATGTGCCATCCACGATGCTCACCGGACTTGGCGCCTATTCACTTCTTCTTGTTATCAAACATGGAGAATGCGCGTCGCAAACTCCAAGACTCGATTTCTGAACTGGAGACGAAGTTCCGGGCCCAGGTGGAGACGTTCTACAATCAGGGCACTAAGATGGTAAAGAATACATGGGGTACGTGTGTTACCTTACAGAGGGAATATGTAGTGGGGGGGGGGGGGGGGGACTACATTCTACACCAGTTTCCAGACAAAGATTTGAATCTTTCGCAAAGGG